>CM026390.1:21531101-21554686 GCA_014843695.1 Archivesica marissinica
CTCCCAAAAATTCTGACCTAGAATGAACCCTGCACCATACACCTCAGTGTTTGTCTATTCATCTGGCATGTCGTCAGGTGTGTTTATTGCTTTGAATATGTTTATTTCAGAAACCATCTGTTTCGTAAAATGCAGACCTGTCTGTTTCCTGACTCTGTCTCGTTTGTTGATCCAGTGAGTATGGCGTGTTTATTTTCTACTCGGTATAATGTTAAATTTATCCAGAGTCACTTATTTGTACCGAATGTTTCATTTACTAAACCGAATGTTTCATTTACTAAACCAAATGTTTCATGTATTAAACCGAATGTTTCATGTATTAAACAGGATGTTTCATGTATTAAACAGGATGTTTCATGTATTAAACAGGATGTTTCATGTATTAAACAGGATGTTTCATGTATTAAACCGAATGTTTCATGTATTAAACAGGATGTTTCATGTATTAAACAGGATGTTTCATGTATTAAACCGAATGTTTCATGTATTAAACCGAATGTCATTTTATTGGTCTCCAAATCAGAGTACGGTATATGATTTTATTGGTTTGCCCCCAAATTGCAGTATAATGGTTTATTGGTTTGCCCCCAAATTGCAGTATAATGTTTTATTGGTTTGCCCCCCATTTAACCCTTTCCTTCATAGAGATTCAGGTTAATATACTATTATATCTCCATACAAACGACAGCCATTTAGCCCTTCATAGAGATTCAGGTTAATATACTATTATATCTCCATACAAACGACAGCCATTTAACCCTTTCCTTCATAGAGATTTAGGTTAATATACTATTATATCTCCATACAAACGACAGCCATTTAACCCTTTCCTTCATAGAGATTTAGGTTAATATACTATTTTATCTCCATACAAACAACAGCCATTTAGCCCTTTCCTTCATAGAGATTTAGGTTAATATACTATTTTACCTCCATACAAACGACAGCCATTTAACCCTTTCCTTCATAGAGATTCAGGTTAATATACTATTATATCTCCATACAAACGACTGCCATTTAACCCTTTCCTTCATAGAGATTTAGGTTAATATACTATTATATCTCCCTACAAATGACAATCATTTAGCTATCATGCAGTGGATAAGTAGTCGCCATATCTATCCCACCTCCATAGATATTACTGGGACTACATGAGATTTTGGCCTTTACTATGAATATTGGTTTGGCTACTACATTGTCAATGTACATCATATTGGTAATTGCATCAAGAGGTGCTTCTATGAGGGAAAGAGTTAACATAAATACTATATGTACAGGAACTTTATTTATTCAGTATATATCTCGAGCTGTTAGTCTTGCTTCAATTTTTGGGGAATGTATAAAAATGCTTAAAGCAGCATTACATCATATGAAATCAAAGATATTTGAAAATTTCAATTTTTACGTATGGGTAGCAATGCTGCTACACATTCAAACATTATACTTTGTATGCTTATGTTCATTTGGTAAACAGTGTTTGTTTGCGATAAAACAAACTCGAAACCGAAAGTAGGACTTTCCGAGTCGATCGGTCACGCACTTGTTTACAACCGGAACGCATCGTCCGTACTTGTTTACATTCGGAATGCATCGTCCCCATTTGTCCCACGTTGTCTTTTTTAATTAAATTACTTGATATGTTGATTCATACCTCTGTTAGCTAAGTCTTTTAGGGACATGTCTACATCCCCGTGAGGGGTTCGACATTAGAGGAAGATAGATAGATAGTATTTCATGTTCAAAATATATACGTTGTTTTCTACATATTCTGTTGTTTCACGCATGCGCACTGTGCGTGTTTACATTTCGTGTGTTGATAAACAAATTTGCGTATACGACGGTTTAAATTTATTGGAATTTTATCGTTTCTGAGCGACTATTTCGATTTTTGTAAACACACACACATTAGTATTTACATTTTACTCAAAACATCCTTTATTACGATGTAATGCTGCTTTAACACTGAATCTCATCCACTTTATACCTATAGCATAATAAATGGAATTCATCTCCTATGATTGTAGTACAAATGTACATTTTCTTTGCAGTTACTATATGGTGAAGTAGTGCATTATAATATAGTCTTTCTTAAAGCGACACTACATCGCAAAAACCAAATAAAATGCATTTTTTCACATATAAATGCATTGCTACTACAAATTCTTCTGAATACAGCGAACACTAATATTGGATCAATAAACAGTGTTTTTGTGGTATACAAACTTTCAATCGTGAAAGTAAGATTTCATATAACGGTCATCCACGCTCCTGAATTGTTGTCATTGAAGTCAATACTAAACACGTGATGCTTTCGTTTAGACATAATTTAATTAAGATTAGTCTACAAATAAATAGGCATAGATGTGAGATATCAAGGTAAATATGTAGCATAACTCGTGTTATTCAGGATAAACGCTTTGTATTAAGCATGAATGTCGACCCTATTTACATTATTTTGTTATGTCAAGAAACCGTGTATACGACGTTTGTTGAAATATTTGGAAAGAAATTATACCATATAATAGCAAATTACATTCTGCAGACATTTTGTGTTTTTTACCGATGTAGTGTCACTTTAAACTTCAATAAAAACTTGGGAAATGGTTGTTGGAATTCATTCCTGGCTGCGGGCCCATGTCTCTTAGCTGATTTGTTTGGGTTCTAAGTAATTATATATTGAATACATAACTTAACTCGTTGCATGCTAGTGTTGAAAATAACAATCAAATACAGTCAAACCTGTCTTAAGCAGCCAGTCAAGGGAATCACAGAAAGTGGCTGCTTAGCACAGGTGGCTGCTAAATAAAGGCAAATGTACCACTAACACAGGTTTGACTGTATGTCATGCAATTTCTTTAGAATTGTGTCGTTATGAAATTGCATGATATATTTGGTTTGAACTTTTATTTATTTTACAACAATTGCGAAGCAAGTTTTAACTATTATATTAATCACTCTCGTTGGCGCGGATGAAAGCGTATATGTGGTCATTCCGTGTTGGAGGAAACCGGAGTACCCGGAGAAAACCCACCTGTCCGATCTGGCGACCACCGTATCATATCACATAATGGTGAACTCATTGGTTAGCTCGCCAGTGAGTGTTTGCGACGTCATTCGTGAGCTTGCCAGTTAATGGTGAGCTTGCCAGTTAGTGTGTGTGACCACATTGATGAGCTGGCCAGTTACTGTGTGTGACCACATTGATGAGCTGGCCAGTTACTGTGTGTGACCACATTGATGAGCTGGCCAGTTACTGTGTGTGACCACATTGATGAGCTGGCCAGTTACTGTGTGTGACCACATCGATGAGCTCGCCAGTTACTGTGTGTGACCACATTGATGAGCTGGCCAGTTACTGTGTGTGACCACATTGATGAGCTGGCCAGTTACTGTGTGTGACCACATTGATGAGCTGGCCAGTTACTGTGTGTGACCACATTGATGAGCTGGCCAGTTACTGTGTGTGACCACATTGATGAGCTCGCCAGTTACTGTGTGTGACCACATTGATGAGCTGGCCTGTTACTGTGTGTGACCACATTGATGAGCTGGCCAGTTACTGTGTGTGACCACATTGATGAGCTGGCCAGTTACTGTGTGTGACCACATTGATGAGCTGGCCAGTTACTGTGTGTGACCACATTGATGAGCTGGCCAGCTACTGTGTGCGACCACATTGATAAGCTCGCCAGTTAGTTTGTGCGACCACATTGATGAGCTGGCCAGTTACTGTGTGCGACCACATTGATAAGCTCGCCAGTTAGTGTGTGCGACCACATTGATGAGCTGGCCAGTTACTGTGTGTGACCACATTGATGAGCTGGCCAGTTACTGTGTGCGACCACATTGATAAGCTCGCCAGTTAGTTTGTGCGACCACATTGATGAGCTGGCCAGTTACTGTGTGCGACCACATTGATGAGCTCGCCAGTTACTGTGTGCGACCACATTGGTGAGCTGGCCAGTTACTGTGTGCGACCACATTGATGAGCTGGCCAGTTACTGTGTGTGACCACATTGATGAGCTGGCCAGTTACTGTGTGTGACCACATTGATGAGCTGGCCAGTTACTGTGTGCGACCACATTTGTGAGTTCGCCAGTTACTGTGTGCGACCACATTTGTAAGTTCGCCAGTTACTGTGTGCAACCACATTTGTGAGTTCGCCAGTTACTGTGTGCGACCACATTTGTGAGTTCGCCAGTTACTGTGTGCGACCACATTTGTGAGTTCGCCAGTTACTGTGTGCGACCACATTTGTTAGTTCGCCAATTAGCATGCTTGTCAGTACCTGTATGCCGTACGATAAGTTATCCTTAATGCAACAGAATATTAGGAAACTAGACAGAACATATCAAATAGCTATCTACATCTTACTCAGAGTGAATATGCGGAGCAGGATCTGGGGGTACCAACAAACATAGCTGAAGAGGATAATGGTCGAAAACTGAAGAAGGAACGGCTTAAATCACTGGATACATTCAGAGGGTAAAAATATTTATACATGTATTTTTATGATACTGAAGAAATTTGGTGCAATTTGCTTTGATAATCAGCAATATGTGTCTCACATGACTTATGTTTATGTTTACACATGTAAACAACTGTTTGTGTCTCACATGACTATGTTTACACATGTAAGCAACTGTTTGTGTCTCAAATGACTATGTTTATGTTTACACATGTAAGCAACTGTATGTGTCTCACATGACTATGTTTATGTTTACACATGTAAGCAACTGTATGTGTCTCACATGACTATGTTTATGTTTACACATGTAAGCAACTGTATGTGTCTCACATGATTATGTTTATGTTTACACATGTAAGTAACTGTATGTGTCTCACATGACTATGTTTACACATGTAAGCAACTGTACGTGTCTCACATGACTATGTGTACACATGTAAGCAACTGTATGTGTCTCACATGACTATGTTTACACATGTAAGCAACTGTATGTGTCTCACATGATTATGTTTACACATGTAAGCAACTGTATGTGTCTCACATGACTATGTTTACACATGTAAGCAACTGTATGTGTCTCACATGACTATGTTTACACATGTTAGCAACTGTATGTGTCTCACATGATTATGTTTACACATGTAAGCAACTGTATGTGTCTCACATGATTATGTTTACACATGTTAGCAACTGTATGTGTCTCACATGATTATGTTTACACATGTTAGCAACTGTATGTGTCTCACATGATTATGTTTACACATGTAAACAACTGTTTGTGTTCCACATGACTATGTTTACACATGTAAGCAACTGTATGTGTCTCACATGATTATGTTTACACATGTTAGCAACTGTATGTATCTCACATGACTATGTTTACACATGTAAGCAACTGTTTGTGTCTCACATGGCTATGTTTACACATGTAAGCAACTGTATGTCTCGCATGACTATGTTTATGTTTACACATGTAAGCAACTGTATGTGTCTCACATGATTATGTTTACACATGTTAGCAACTGTATGTGTCTCACATGACTATGTTTACACATGTAAGCAACTGTATGTGTCTCACATGACTATGTTTACACATGTAAGCAACTGTATGTGTCTCACATGACTATGTTTACACATGTTAGCAACTGTTTGTGTCTCACATGATTATGTTTACACATGTTAGCAACTGTTTGTGTCTCACATGATTATGTTTACACATGTTAGCAACTGTATGTGTCTCACATGACTATGTTTACACATGTAAGCAACTGTATGTGTCTCACATGACTACGTTTACACATGTAAGCAACTGTATGTGTCTCACATGACTATGTTTACACGTGTAAGCAACTGTATGTGTCTCACATGACTATGTTTACACATGTAAGCAACTATATGTGTCTCACATGACTATGTTTACACATGTAAGCAACTGTATGTGTCTCACATGACTATGTTTACACATGTAAGCAACTGTTTGTGTCTCACATGGCTATGTTTACACATGTAAGCAACTGTATGTCTCGCATGACTATGTTTATGTTTACACATGTAAGCAACTGTATGTCTCGCATGACTATGTTTATGTTTACACATGTAAGCAACTGTATGTGTCTCACATGACTATGGAGCATCAGTGGTGAATATGGTCCGGTTGGAAGTTCGAGCTATCTTAGAAACACTGTGTTTCCTTGGTCTTCTACGGCAAGACTATTAATTCCACATTGCCTCTCTCCCTCGTGGTGATGGATACCATCAGGAATGAGAGCCTCGAGAGTGATAACAGTTTATTATGTTTATTACATGAGATATATCACAACGACAGTTTATTACATGAGATATCTCACAATGACAGTTTATTACATGAGATATCTCACAACGACAGTTTATTACATGAGATATCTCACAACGACAGTTTATTACATGAGATATCTCACAACGACAGTTTATTACATGAGATATCTCACAACGACAGTTTATTACATGAGATATCTCACAACGACAGTTTATTACATGAGATATCTCACAACGACAGTTTAGTACATGAGATATCTCACAACGACAGTTTAGTACATGAGATATCTCACAACGACAGTTTAGTACATGAGATATCTCACAACGACAGTTTATTACATGAGATATCTCACAACGACAGTTTATTACATGAGATATCTCACAACGACAGTTTATTACATGAGATATCTCACACGACAGTAGTTTATACATGAGATATCTCACAACGACAGTTTATTACATGAGATATCTCACAACGACAGTTTAGTACATGAGATATCTCACAATGACAGTTTATTACATGAGATATCTCACAACGACAGTTTATTACATGAGATATCTCACAACGACAGTTTATTACATGAGATATCTCACAACGACAGTTTATTACATGAGATATCTCACAACAACAGTTTATTACATGAGATATCTCACACCGACAGTTTATTACATGAGATATCTCACAATGACAGTTTATTACATGAGATATCTCACACCGACAGTTTATTACATGAGATATCTCACACCGACAGTTTATTACATGAGATATCTCACAATGACAGTTTATTACATGAGATATCTCACAACGACAGTTTATTACATGAGATATCTCACAACGACAGTTTATTACATGAGATATCTCACAACGACAGTTTATTACATGAGATATCTCACAACAACAGTTTATTACATGAGATATCTCACACCGACAGTTTATTACATGAGATATCTCACAATGACAGTTTATTACATGAGATATCTCACACCGACAGTTTATTACATGAGATATCTCACACCGACAGTTTATTACATGAGATATCTCACAATGACAGTTTATTACATGAGATATCTCACAACGACAGTTTATTACATGAGATATCTCACAACGACAGTTTATTACATGAGATATCTCACAACGACAGTTTATTACATGAGATATCTCACAACGACAGTTTATTACATGAGATATCTCACAACGACAGTTTATTACATGAGATATCTCACAACGACAGTTTATTACATGAGATATCTCACAACGACAGTTTATTACATGAGATATCTCACAACGACAGTTTATTACATGAGATATCTCACAACGACAGTTTATTACATGAGATATCTCACAACGACAGTTTATTACATGAGATATCTCACAATGACAGTTTATTACATGAGATATCTCACAACGACAGTTTATTACATGAGATATCTCACAACGACAGTTTATTACATGAGATATCTCACAACGACAGTTTATTACATGAGATATCTCACAACGACAGTTTATTACATGAGATATCTCACAACGACAGTTTATTACATGAGATATCTCACAACGACAGTTTATTACATGTGATATCTCACAACGACAGTTTATTACATGAGATATCTCACAACGACAGTTTATTACATGAGATATCTCACACCGACAGTTTATTACATGAGATATCTCACAACGACAGTTTATTACATGAGATATCTCACAACGACAGTTTATTACATGAGATATCTCACAACGACAGTTTATTACATGAGATATCTCACAACGACAGTTTATTACATGAGATATCTCACAACGACAGTTTATTACATATGATATCTCACAACGACAGTTTATTACATGAGATATCTCACAACGACAGTTTATTACATGAGATATCTCACACCGACAGTTTATTACATATGATATCTCACAACGACAGTTTATTACATGAGATATCTCACAACGACAGTTTATTACATGAGATATCTCACAACGACAGTTTATTACATATGATATCTCACAATGACAGTTTATTACATATGATATCTTATCTTACAGGATTTCTATTGTTGTTATGATATTTGTCAACTATGGAGGTGGTGACTACTGGTTCTTTAGGCACTCTAAGTGGAATGGACTCACAGTGGCCGACCTCGTATTCCCATGGTGAGTGAATTGTGGGTTTAGCGCAACACTGTGTTTACTGCATTAAGAATTAACGCAGATAGAACAGTCTTGCAGTTTCTCTTATACTTTCATGATATGCATGATTAGTTAAATGCTTTTTATATTGAACTGGCTTCTGCCATTATTCAATTATTTGTAAAACCAAATGGATTATACAATAAGTTAACCCTTTAATAGTGGATGTCGTGATAGCGCAGTTGTAGCATGGTTTTTTTTATTCAATATATTTATTGCATTAGATATGACAACCTATTTATAGCACACAAAAGCAAAGTAGTCTAGGAGAGAAGAATTTTAATATGAGACTCTGTCTTTCATTCTAATCCTTTTTCTGTATTTTGATGTGTGACATATGCATTGTTCAATATGTATTATATTAGGAAATAAAATATGTTTAAACTAAAGGAGTCTACATGAGAGGTTGTAGTTTCATAATGAATATTGTTAATTTCTTGCTATTGTTGCGTAATATATAAATTTGCGTAATATATAAATTTGCGTACCCGGTAATATATAAATTTGCATACGTTTTGGACATTTTTCTATTCGGTTCTCTAGGTAAAGTAATAAACATTTGCTTAGTAGACCAAGTGTAACCTAATTCTCTACATTTGGGCAAATAAGAGGAAAATGATATTCGTTTTACATCATTATAGTGTTACAAAAGATACATATTTCTTCAGTCCATGGTAGAGGTTAGTACATATATTTGGTGGCCTCCGTCAGCGTACCCAAGTAGCTACTGTTGTTAACTTTAAAGCACTTGCCCCAACTGCTGTTGGTTCGAATCCCAATGGGGCTGTCGATATCTTTCAAATGATGAAGCTATCCAGCTGTCAAAAAGCAAACAAAAGTACATATATTATTATTAAGCATCCATTTTCTGTGCTTCCTTGACTGTCTGATTAACACGTGTTTGGCTGTACTTAGAGGCTTAGAACTAATAATTCATTCTTTTTCTGCTTCACTAATACTTCTTAACCCATTTCATTCTGGATACCGTTCAAACGGTATCTGCAAAGAACATAGAGCCAGATCAACCGCCACGGAACGTGCCATCTGATCAGGATCTATGCTGTTTGCTATTCAGATGATCTTGCTAAGACACTTGGCTATGCAGCAAACAACATAGATCCTGATCTGGATCTATGTTGTTTGCAAAAGCCTTTAAATTTATCCAGAATGAAATGGGTTAATATATATAATTGCATGATTATGTGCTGTATCTGTGCTTGTAGACTCTGTCTGGTTGTAATGTGTTTTGTGAACCATGATATTGGTCCATATTGGTACTTAGATTAATATGTCTGGAACCCGAGCACTGTAGCCGACCTTGCAATGCCCTGGTCTCATGCAATATCAATATGTATACACCTACTACACTGTAGTCGACCTTGTAATGCCCTGGTCCCATGCAATATCAATATTTATACACTGTAGTCGACCTTGTAATGTCCTGGTCCCATGTAGTATCAATATTTATACACCTACTACACTGTAGCCGACCTTGCAATGCCCTGGTCTCATGTAGTATCAATATTTATACACCTACTACACTGTAGCCGACCTTGCAATGCCCTGGTCCCATGTAGTATCAATATTTATACACCTACTACACTGTAGCCGACCTTGCAATGCCCTGGTCCCATGCAGTATCAATATTTATACACCTACTACACTGTAGCCGACCTTGCAATGCCCTGGTCCCATGTAGTATCAATATTTATACACTGTAGTCGACCTCGTAATGCCCTGGTCCCATGCAGTATCAATATTTATACACTGTAGTCGACCTTGTAATGCCCTGGTCCCATGCAGTATCAATATTTATACACTGTAGTCGACCTTGTAATGCCCTGGTCCCATGCAGTATCAATATTTATACATCTACTACACTGTAGCCGACCTTGTAATGCCCTGGTCCCATGCAATATCAATATTTATACATCTACTACACTGTAGTCGACCTTGTAATGCCCTGGTCCCATGCAATATCAATATTATTTACTACACTGTAGTAGACCTTGTAATGCCCTGGTCCCATGCAGTATCAATATTTATACACCTACTACACTGTAGTCGACAATATCAATATGTATGCATCAACATTACTACACTGTAGTCGACCTTGTAATGCCCTGGTCCCATGCAGTATCAATATTTATACACTGTAGTTGACCTTGTAATGCCCTGGTCCCATGCAGTATCAATATTTATACACTATAGCTGACCTTGTAATGCCCTGGTCCCATGCAGTATCAATATTTATACACTGTAGCCGACCTTGTAATGCCCTGGTCCCATGCAGTATCAATATTTATACATCTACACTGTAGCCGACCTTGTAATGCCCTGGTCCCATGCAGTATCAATATTTATACACCTACAACACTGTAGCCGACCTTGTAATGCCCTGGTCCCATGCAATATCAATATTTATACATCTACTACACTGTAGCCGACCTTGTAATGCCCTGGTCCCATGCAATATCAATATTTATACATCTACTACACTGTGGCCTACCTTGTAATGCCCTGGTCCCATGCAATATCAATATTTATACACCTACTACACTGTAGCCGACCTTGTAATGCCCTGGTCCCATGCAGTATCAATATTTATACACCTACTACACTGTAGCCGACCTTGTAATGCCCTGGTCCCATGCAATATCAATATTTATACACCTACTACACTGTAGTCGACAATATCAATATGTATACATCTACTTGTACTACACTGTAGTCGACCTTGTAATGCCCTGGTCCCATGCAGTATCAATATTTATACACTGTAGTTGACCTTGTAATGCCCTGGTCCCATGCAGTATCAATATTTATACACTATAGCTGACCTCGTAATGCCCTGGTCCCATGCAGTATCAATATTATACACTGTAGTCGACCTCGTAATGCCCTGGTCCCATGCAGTATCAATATTTAACACCTACTACACTGTAGTCGACCTCGTAATGCCCTGTCCCATGCAGTATCAATATTTATACACTATCGACCTTGTAATGCCCTGGTCCCATGCAGTATCAATATTTATACACTGTACTGACCTCGTAATGCCCTGGTCCCATGCAGTATCAATATTTATACACTATACTGACCTCGTAATGCCCTGGTCCCATGCAGTATCAATATTTATACACTGTAGTCGACCTCGTAATGCCCTGGTCCCATGCAGTATCAATATTTATACACTGTAGTCGACCTTGTAATGCCCTGGTCCCATGCAGTATCAATATTTATACATCTACTTGTACTACACTGTAGCTGACCTTGTAATGCCCTGGTCCCATGCATATCAATATTATACTACACTGTAGCTGACCTTGTAATGCCCTGGTCCCATGCAGTATCAATATTTATACATCTACTACACTGTAGCCGACCTTGTAATGCCCTGGTCCCATGCATATCAATATTATACACCTACTACACTGTAGCTGACCTTGTAATGCCCTGGTCCCATGCACTACACTGTAGCCGACCTTGTAATGCCCTGGTCCCATGCATATCAATATTTATACATCTACTACACTGTAGCCGACCTTGTAATGCCCTGGTCCCATGCAATATCAATATTTATACACCTACTACACTGTAGCCGACCTTGTAATGCCCTGGTCCCATGCAGTATCAATATTTATACACCTACTACACTGTAGCCGACCTTGTAATGCCCTGGTCCCATGCAATATCAATATTTATACACCTACTACACTGTAGTCGACAATATCAATATGTATACATCTACTTGTACTACACTGTAGTCGACCTTGTAATGCCCTGGTCCCATGCAGTATCAATATTTATACACTGTAGCTGACCTTGTAATGCCCTGGTCCCATGCAGTATCAATATTTATACACTATAGCTGACCTCGTAATGCCCTGGTCCCATGCAGTATCAATATTTATACACTGTAGTCGACCTCGTAATGCCCTGGTCCCATGCAGTATCAATATTTATACACTGTAGTCGACCTTGTAATGCCCTGGTCCCATGCAGTATCAATATTTATACACTGTAGTTGACCTTGTAATGCCCTGGTCCCATGCAGTATCAATATTTATACATCTACTACACTGTAGTCGACCTTGTAATGCCCTGGTCCCATGCAATATCAATATTATTTACTACACTGTAGTAGACCTTGTAATGCCCTGGTCCCATGCAATATCAATATTTATACATCTACTACACTGTAGTCGACCTTGTAATGCCCTGGTCCCATGCAATATCAATATTATTTACTACACTGTAGTAGACCTTGTAATGCCCTGGTCCCATGCAGTATCAATATTTTACATCCACTACACTGTAGCCGACCTTGTAATGCCCTGGTCCCATGCAATATCAATATTTATACATCTACTACACTGTAGCCGACCTTGTAATGCCCTGGTCCCATGCAATATCAATATTTATACACCTACTACACTGTAGCCGACCTTGTAATGCCCTGGTCCCATGCAGTATCAATATTTATACACCTACTACACTGTAGCCGACCTTGTAATGCCCTGGTCCCATGCAATATCAATATTTATACACCTACTACACTGTAGTCGACAATATCATAATGTATACATCTACTTGTACTACACTGTAGTCGACCTTGTAATGCCCTGGTCCCATGCAGTATCAATATTTATACACTGTAGTTGACCTTGTAATGCCCTGGTCCCATGCAGTATCAATATTTATACACTATAGCTGACCTCGTAATGCCCTGGTCCCATGCAGTATCAATATTTATACATCTACTTGTACTACACTGTAGCTGACCTTGTAATGCCCTGGTCCCATGCAGTATCAATATTTATACACTGTAGCTGACCTTGTAATGCCCTGGTCCCATGCAGTATCAATATTTATACACTATAGCTGACCTCGTAATGCCCTGGTCCCATGCAGTATCAATATATACACTGTAGCTGACCTTGTAATGCCCTGGTCCCATGCAGTATCAATATTTATACACTATAGCTGACCTGTAATGCCCTGGTCCCATGCAGTATCAAATACATCTACTTGTACTACACTGTAGTCGACCTTGTAATGCCCTGGTCCCATGCAGTATCAATATTTATACACTATAGCTGACCTTGTAATGCCCTGGTCCCATGCAGTATCAATATTTATACACTGTAGTCGACCTTGTAATGCCCTGGTCCCATGCAGTATCAATATTTATACACAGTAGCCGACCTTGTAATGCCCTGGTCCCATGCAGTATCAATATTTATACACTGTAGCTGACCTTGTAATGCCCTGGTCCCATGCAGTATCAATATTTATACACTATAGTCGACCTTGTAATGCCCTGGTCCCATGCAGTATCAATATTTATACACTGTAGTTGACCTTGTAATGCCCTGGTCCCATGCAGTATCAATATTTATACACTACTAGCTGACCTCGTAATGCCCTGGTCCCATGCAGTATCAATATTTATACACTGTAGTCGACCTTGTAATGCCCTGGTCCCATGCAGTATCAATATTTATACATCTACTCTACACTGTACTGACCTTGTAATGCCCTGGTCCCATGCAGTATCAATATTTATACACTGTAGCTGACCTTGTAATGCCCTGGTCCCATGCAGTATCAATATTTATACACTATAGCTGACCTTGTAATGCCCTGGTCCCATGCAGTATCAATATTTATACACTGTAGTCGACCTCGTAATGCCCTGGTCCCATGCAGTATCAATATTTATACACTGTAGTCGACCTTGTAATGCCCTGGTCCCATGCAGTATCAATATTTATACATCTACTACACTGTAGTTGACCTTGTAATGCCCTGGTCCCATGCAATATCAATATTTATACATCTACTACACTGTAGTCGACCTTGTAATGCCCTGGTCCCATGCAATATCAATATTATTTACTACACTGTAGTAGACCTTGTAATGCCCTGGTCCCATGCAATATCAATATTTATACATCTACTACACTGTAGTCGACCTTGTAATGCCCTGGTCCCATGCAATATCAATATTTACTACACTAGTAGACCTTGTAATGCCCTGGTCCCATGCAGTATCAATATTTATACACACTACACTGTAGCCGACCTTGTAATGCCCTGGTCCCATGCAATATCAATATTTATACATCTACTACACTGTAGCCGACCTTGTAATGCCCTGGTCCCATGCAATATCAATATTTATACACCTACTACACTGTAGCCGACCTTGTAATGCCCTGGTCCCATGCAGTATCAATATTTATACACCTACTACACTGTAGTCGACCTTGTAATGCCCTGGTCCCATGCAGTATCAATATTTATACACTGTAGTTGACCTTGTAATGCCCTGGTCCCATGCAGTATCAATATTTATACACTATAGCTGACCTCGTAATGCCCTGGTCCCATGCAGTATCAATATTTATACACTGTAGTCGACCTCGTAATGCCCTGGTCCCATGCAGTATCAATATTTATACATCTACTTGTACTACACTGTAGCTGACCTTGTAATGCCCTGGTCCCATGCAGTATCAATATTTATACACTGTAGCTGACCTTGTAATGCCCTGGTCCCATGCAGTATCAATATTTATACACTGTAGCTGACCTCGTAATGCCCTGGTCCCATGCAGTATCAATATTTATACACTGTAGCTGACCTTGTAATGCCCTGGTCCCATGCAGTATCAATATTTATACACTATAGCTGACCTCGTAATGCCCTGGTCCCATGCAGTATCAATATTTATACATCTACTTGTACTACACTGTAGTTGACCTTGTAATGCCCTGGTCCCATGCAGTATCAATATTTATACACTATAGCTGACCTCGTAATGCCCTGGTCCCATGCAGTATCAATATTTATACACTGTAGTCGACCTTGTAATGCCCTGGTCCCATGCAGTATCAATATTTATACACACTGTAGCCGACCTTGTAATGCCCTGGTCCCATGCAGTATCAATATTTATACACTGTAGTCGACCTTGTAATGCCCTGGTCCCATGCAGTATCAATATTTATACACTCTAGTCGACCTTGTAATGCCCTGGTCCCATGCAGTATCAATATTTATACACCACTACACTGTAGCCACCTTGTAATGCCCTGGTCCCATGAACAAAACACTACTACACTGTAGCCGACCTTGTAATGCCCTGGTCCCATGCATATCAATATTTATACATCTACTACACTGTAGCCGACAGTATCAATATTTATACATCACTACTACACTGTAGCCGACCTTGTATGCCCTGGTCCCATGCAGTATCAATATTTATACACTGTAGCCGACCTTGTAATGCCCTGGTCCCATGCAGTATCAATATTTATACACTATAGCCGACCTTGTAATGCCCTGGTCCCATGCAGTATCAATATTTATACACTGTAGTCGACCTTGTAATGCCCTGGTCCCATGCAGTATCAATATTTATACACTGTAGTCGACCTTGTAATGCCCTGGTCCCATGCAGTATCAATATTTATACATCTACTACACTGTAGTCGACCTTGTAATGCCCTGGTCCCATGCAATATCAATATTAATTTACTACACTGTAGTCGACCTTGTAATGCCCTGGTCCCATGCAGTATCAATATTTATACACCTACTACACTGTAGCCAACCTTGTAATGCCCTGGTCCCATGCAATATCAATATTTATACATCTACTACACTGTAGTCGACCTTGTAATGCCCTGGTCCCATGCAATATCAATATTATTTACTACACTGTAGTAGACCTTGCAATGCCCTGGTCCCATGCAGTATCAATATTTTACATCCACTACACTGTAGCCGACCTTGTAATGCCCTGGTCCCATGCAATATCAATATTTATACATCTACTACACTGTAGCCGACCTTGTAATGCCCTGGTCCCATGCAATATCAATATTTATACACTCTACACTGTAGCCTACCTTGTAATGCCCTGGTCCCCTGCAATATCAATATTTATACACCTACTACACTGTAGCCGACCTTGTAATGCCCTGGTCCCATGCAATATCAATATTTATACATCTACTACACTGTAGCCGACCTTGTAATGCCCTGGTCCCATGCAATATCAATATTTATACATCTACTACACTGTGGCCTACCTTGTAATGCCCTGGTCCCATGCAATATCAATATTTATACACCTACTACACTGTAGCCGACCTTGTAATGCCCTGGTCCCATGCAGTATCAATATTTATACACCTACTACACTGTAGCCGACCTTGTAATGCCCTGGTCCCATGCAATATCAATATTTATACACCTACTACACTGTAGTCGACAATATCAATATGTATACATCTACTTGTACTACACTGTAGTCGACCTTGTAATGCCCTGGTCCCATGCAGTATCAATATTTATACACTGTAGCTGACCTTGTAATGCCCTGGTCCCATGCAGTATCAATATTTATACACTATAGCTGACCTCGTAATGCCCTGGTCCCATGCAGTATCAATATTTATACACTGTAGTCGACCTCGTAATGCCCTGGTCCCATGCAGTATCAATATTTATACACTGTAGTCGACCTTGTAATGCCCTGGTCCCATGCAGTATCAATATTTATACATCTACTACACTGTAGTTGACCTTGTAATGCCCTGGTCCCATGCAATATCAATATTTATACATCTACTACACTGTAGTCGACCTTGTAATGCCCTGGTCCCATGCAATATCAATATTATTTACTACACTGTAGTAGACCTTGTAATGCCCTGGTCCCATGCAATATCAATATTTATACATCTACTACACTGTAGTCGACCTTGTAATGCCCTGGTCCCATGCAATATCAATATTATTTACTACACTGTAGTAGACCTTGTAATGCCCTGGTCCCATGCAGTATCAATATTTTACATCCACTACACTGTAGCCGACCTTGTAATGCCCTGGTCCCATGCAATATCAATATTTATACCCTACTACACTGTAGCCGACCTTGTAATGCCCTGGTCCCATGCAATATCAATATTTATACACCTACTACACTGTAGTCGACCTTATAATGTCCCATCTACTTTACTACACTGTAGTCGACCTTGTAATGCCCTGGTCCCATGCAGTATCAATATTTATACACTGTAGTTGACCTTGTAATGCCCTGGTCCCATGCAGTATCAATATTTATACACTAGCTGACCTCGTAATGCCCTGGTCCCATGCAGTATCAATATTTATACATCTACTTGTACTACACTGTAGCTGACCTTGTAATGCCCTGGTCCCATGCAGTATCAATATTTATACACTGTAGCTGACCTTGTAATGCCCTGGTCCCATGCAGTATCAATATTTATACACTATAGCTGACCTCGTAATGCCCTGGTCCCATGCAGTATCAATATTTATACACTGTAGCTGACCTTGTAATGCCCTGGTCCCATGCAGTATCAATATTTATACACTATAGCTGACCTCGTAATGCCCTGGTCCCATGCAGTATCAATATTTATACATCTACTTGTACTACACTGTAGTTGACCTTGTAATGCCCTGGTCCCATGCAGTATCAATATTTATACACTATAGCTGACCTCGTAATGCCCTGGTCCCATGCAGTATCAATATTTATACACTGTAGTCGACCTCGTAATGCCCTGGTCCCATGCAGTATCAATATTTATACACAGTAGTCGACCTTGTAATGCCCTGGTCCCATGCAGTATCAATATTTATACACTGTAGTCGACCTTGTAATGCCCTGGTCCCATGCAGTATCAATATTTATACACTGTAGTCGACCTTGTAATGCCCTGGTCCCATGCAGTATCAATATTTATACATCTACTTGTACTACACTGTAGCTGACCTTGTAATGCCCTGGTCCCTGTACTACACTGTAGCTGACCTTGCAATGCCCTGGTCCCATGCAGTATCAATATTTATACATCTACTACACTGTAGCCGACCTTGCAATGCCCTGGTCCCATGTAGTATCAATATTTATACACCTACTACACTGTAGCCGACCTTGCAATGCCCTTGTCCCATGTAGTATCAATATTTATACACCTACAATGTAGCCGACCTGGTAATGCCCTGGTCCCATGCAATATCAATATTTATGCACCTACTACACTGTAGCCGACCTTGCAATGCCCTGGTCCCATGCAGTATCAATATTTATACATCTACTACACTGTAGCCGACCTTGCAATGCCCTGGTCCCATGTAGTATCAATATTTATACACCTACTACACTGTAGCCGACCTTGTAATGCCCTGGTCCCATGCAGTATCAATATTTATACACCTACTACACTGTAGCCGACCTTGTAATGCCCTGGTCCCATGCAATATCAATATTTATACATCTACTACACTGTGGCCTACCTTGTAATGCCCTGGTCCCATGCAATATCAATATTTATACATCTACTACACTGTAGTCGACCTTGTAATGCCCTGGTCCCATGCAATATCAATATTATTTACTACACTGTAGTAGACCTTGTAATGCCCTGGTCCCATGCAATATCAATATTTATACACCTACTACACTGTAGCCGACCTTGTAATGCCCTGGTCCCATGCAATATCAATATTTATACATCTACTACACTGTAGCCGACCTTGTAATGCCCTGGTCCCATGCAGTATCAATATTTATACACTGTAGCGACCTTGTAATGCCCTGGTCCCATGCAGTATCAATATTTATACATCACACACTGTAGCTGACCTTGTACCCCTGTACTACACTGTAGCTGACCTTGCAATGCCCTGGTCCCATGCAGTATCAATATTTATACATCTACTACACTGTAGCCGACCTTGCAATGCCCTGGTCCCATGCAGTATCAATATTTATACACCTACTACACTGTAGCCGACCTTGTAATGCCCTGGTCCCATGCAATATCAATATTTATACATCTACTACACTGTAGCCGACCTTGTAATGCCCTGGTCCCATGCAATATCAATATTTATACACCTACTACACTGTAGCCGACCTTGTAATGCCCTGGTCCCATGCAATATCAATATTTATACATCTACACTGTAGCCGACCTTGTAATGCCCTGGTCCCATGCAATATCAATATTTATACATCTACTACACTGTAGCCGACCTTGTAATGCCCTGGTCCCATGCAATATCAATATTTATACATCTACTACACTGTGGCCTACCTTGTAATGCCCTGGTCCCATGCAATATCAATATTTATACACCTACTACACTGTAGCCGACCTTGTAATGCCCTGGTCCCATGCAGTATCAATATTTATACACCTACTACACTGTAGCCGACCTTGTAATGCCCTGGTCCCATGCAATATCAATATTTATACACCTACTACACTGTAGTCGACAATATCAATATGTATACATCTACTTGTACTACACTGTAGTCGACCTTGTAATGCCCTGGTCCCATGCAGTATCAATATTTATACACTGTAGTTGACCTTGTAATGCCCTGGTCCCATGCAGTATCAATATTTATACACTATAGCTGACCTCGTAATGCCCTGGTCCCATGCAGTATCAATATTTATACACTGTAGTCGACCTCGTAATGCCCTGGTCCCATGCAGTATCAATATTTATACACTACTTGTACTACACTGTACTGACCTTGTAATGCCCTGGTCCCATGCAGTATCAATATTTATACACTGTAGCTGACCTTGTAATGCCCTGGTCCCATGCAGTATCAATATTTATACACTATAGCTGACCTCGTAATGCCCTGGTCCCATGCAGTATCAATATTTATACACTGTAGTCGACCTCGTAATGCCCTGGTCCCATGCAGTATCAATATTTATACACTGTAGTCGACCTTGTAATGCCCTGGTCCCATGCAGTATCAATATTTATACATCTACTACACTGTAGTTGACCTTGTAATGCCCTGGTCCCATGCAATATCAATATTTATACATCTACTACACTGTAGTCGACCTTGTAATGCCCTGGTCCCATGCAATATCAATATTATTTACTACACTGTAGTAGACCTTGTAATGCCCTGGTCCCATGCAATATCAATATTTATACATCTACTACACTGTAGCCGACCTTGTAATGCCCTGGTCCCATGCAATATCAATATTATTTACTACACTGTAGCAGACCTTGTAATGCCCTGGTCCCATGCAGTATCAATATTTTACATCTACTACACTGTAGCCGACCTTGTAATGCCCTGGTCCCATGCAATATCAATATTTATACATCTACTACACTGTAGCCGACCTTGTAATGCCCTGGTCCCATGCAATATCAATATTTATACACCTACTACACTGTAGCCGACCTTGTAATGCCCTGGTCCCATGCAGTATCAATATTTATACACCTACTACACTGTAGCCGACCTTGTAATGCCCTGGTCCCATGCAATATCAATATTTATACACCTACTACACTGTAGTCGACAATATCAATATGTATACATCTACTTGTACTACACTGTAGTCGACCTTGTAATGCCCTGGTCCCATGCAGTATCAATATTTATACACTGTAGTTGACCTTGTAATGCCCTGGTCCCATGCAGTATCAATATTTATACACTATAGCTGACCTCGTAATGCCCTGGTCCCATGCAGTATCAATATTTATACACTGTAGTCGACCTCGTAATGCCCTGGTCCCATGCAGTATCAATATTTATACATCACTACACTGTAGCTGACCTTGTAATGCCCTGGTCCCATGCAGTATCAATATTTATACACTGTAGCTGACCTCGTAATGCCCTGGTCCCATGCAGTATCAATATTTATACACTGTAGTCGACCTTGTAATGCCCTGGTCCCATGCAGTATCAATATTTAACACTACACTGTAGCTGACCTTGTAATGCCCTGGTCCCATGCAGTATCAATATTTATACACTGTAGTCGACCTTGTAATGCCCTGGTCCCATGCAGTATCAATATTTATACACTGTAGCTGACCTTGTAATGCCCTGGTCCCATGCAGTATCAATATTTATACACTGTAGCTGACCTTGTAATGCCCTGGTCCCATGCAGTATCAATATTTATACACTGTAGTCGACCTTGTAATGCCCTGGTCCCATGCAGTATCAATATTTATACATATACGTACTACACTGTAGCCGACCTTGTAATGCCCTGGTCCCATGCAGTATCAATATTTAACACACTACACTGTAGCCGACCTTGTAATGCCCTGGTCCCATGCAGTATCAATATTTATACACTATAGCTGACCTCGTAATGCCCTGGTCCCATGCAGTATCAATATTTATACACTGTAGTCGACCTTGTAATGCCCTGGTCCCATGCAGTATCAATATTTATACATCTACTTGTACTACACTGTAGCTGACCTTGTAATGCCCTGGTCCCTGTACTACACTGTAGCTGACCTTGCAATGCCCTGGTCCCATGCAGTATCAATATTTATACATCTACTACACTGTAGCCGACCTTGCAATGCCCTGGTCCCATGTAGTATCAATATTTATACACCTACTACACTGTAGCCGACCTTGCAATATCAATATTTATACATCTACTACACTGTAGCCTACCTTGCAATGCCCTTGTCCCATGTAGTATCAATATTTATACACCTACTACAATGTAGCCGACCTTGTAATGCCCTGGTCCCATGCAATATCAATATTTATACACCTACTACACTGTAGCCGACCTTGCAATGCCCTGGTCCCATGCAGTATCAATATTTATACATCTACTACACTGTAGCCGACCTTGCAATGCCCTGGTCCCATTGTCGCAAACTCTCCTTTTTCTTCTCGTAATAATATGTCTAGGTTGCTACGGCTCTTACCAGGGTCTATCCTATTGTAGACTCGCTGGAGTTGTCTAGGGGGTTTCTTCGTTATTATATGTATTAATGATAACTCAACACATTATTACATTTCTTCTATATAATATCTTGTTTAAATTGGCATCAGAAATATCCATATATATATAATCAGTGATCTATATATATATACATCGTATCATTAAAAGCTTATTTAACAATCCATTTGTGTGAGCCGACTATGCGCTTACACACTATATTTAACATCCAATCTTTCTAATCCGTCATTACTCAATATCACTATAATCTAATCACTGTTTCTGATTAGATTAACTTTTAATCACCTTCTGGTGGTTCGCCGAAACTCTGTTTCTTCTATGGCTGAACAATTTAATTATTCGACAAATCTTTATAAGTTATATTTCTAATAATGTCCATAATATCTAAGTATCATAAATACAGTTTATATGTTCTATATACTAGATTGAGATCACGACCTTTCTCGCTCCTGGAGTTAGGCTCTAGTGTGCTCTAGTGTGTCTGATTTATGTTAATAAAATCCATTTCTTATATACATAATTGAATCAGTGTATATATGATATAACAATTCCTAAAACATCTGTTATTCCTAAACATCTGTTATGTTATCTAATATTACACCATCAAACCAGTTCGGTGCCTTTGTATTACATAACTGGACACCTGCAACCACGGCCTGTTATCTAATATTAAACCATCAAACCAGTTCGGTGCCTTTGTATTACATAACTGGACACCTGCAACCACGGCCTTGATAAACTGAGATTAGGCCTAACATCTTAAGTCATTTCCCGCGCGAAGCGAGATTGATAATTTTAGGCGCGAAAATAATAGCAGACGATTATGCATAAAACAAATATATATATATATTACATGGTAAACATTTGGCCATATATAGAAACCGTTTAATGTATTTATATAATACATTATTATTTATATATAACAATAATAAATATTTCGTGCAAATTGGGGTTTTGCACAATCCTCCCTACCCGGGGAGAAGTTTGACATCGCCCGCTATCGGCCGATTTACAAATCTTCATTCCTTTGAATATACAGTAGAAAACAATCATAATATCAATACATCATATGTCCCAAAATAGCATTTCTTTCGCTAGGTACCAACATTCTAATCATAGAGGCAATAACTATTTACTGAACAACTGAAATAATACCAAGTATATTTACTAAGTCAAACATCACAGTCATTGAACTCTACTGAGAAAGTCTGCTAGAACATTTTGAGTCCCTTTGATATGTTTAATGGTCAGATTAAATTCTGAGAGACACAGTGCCCATCTTAAGAGGCGTTGATTGGACGTTT
>CM026390.1:21555686-21575557 GCA_014843695.1 Archivesica marissinica
GGTTGGGAAGCGGATCAATGTTACCATATCGGTTGGGAAGCGGATCAATGTCACCATATCAGGAAGCGGATCAATGTTACCATATCGGTTGGGAAGCGAATCAATGTTACCATATCGGTTGGGAAGCGGATCAATGTTACCATATCAGGAAGCTAATCAATGTTACCTCATCAGTTGGGAAGCGAATCAATGTTACCATATCGGTTGGGGGAGCGGATCAATGTTACCATATCAGGAAGCGGATCAATGTTACCTTATCGGTTGGGAAGCGGATCAATGTTACCATATCGGTTGGGAAGCGGATCAATGTTACCATATCGGTTGGGAAACGGATCAATGTTACCATATCGGTTGGGAAGCGGATCAATGTTACCATATCGGTTGGGGGAGCGGATCAATGTTACCATATCAGGAAGCGGGTCAATGTTACCATATCAAGAAGCGGATCAATGTTACCATATCAAGAAGCGGATCAATGTTACCATATCGGTTGGGAAGCAGATCAATGTTACCATATCAGGAAGTGATCAATGTTACCATATCGGTTGGGAAGCGGATCAATGTTACCAGATCGGTTGGGAAGCGGATCAATGTTACCATATCGGTTGGGAAGCGGATCAATGTTACCATATCGGTTGGGAAACGGATCAATGTTACCATATCAGGAAGCGGATCAATGTTACCATATCAGGAAGCGGATCAATGTTACCATATCGGTTGGGAAATGGATCAATGTTACCATATCAGGAAGTGGATCAATGTTAACATATTTGTTGGGAAGCGGATCAATGTTACCATATCAGGAAGCGGATCAATGTTACCATATATGTTGGGAAGCGGATCAATGTTACCATATCAGGAAGCGGATCAATGTTACCATATCTGTTGGGAAGCAGATCAATGTTACCATATCAGGAAGCGGATCAATGTTACCATATCTGTTGGTAAGCGGATGAATGTTACCATATCAGGAAGCGGATCAATGTTACCATATCGGTTGGGAAGCGGATCAATGTTACCATATCAGGAAGCGGATCAATGTTACCATATCTGTTGGGAAGCGGATCAATGTTACCATATCAGGAAGCGGATCAATGTTACCATATCAGGAAGCGGATCAATGTTACCATATCGGTTGGGAAGTGGATCAATGTTAACATATCGGTTGGAAGCGGATCAATGTTACCAGATCAGGAAGCGGATCAATGTTACCATATCGGTTGGAAACGGATCAATGTTACCATATCAGGAAACGGGTCAATGTTACCAGATCAGGAAGCGGATCAATGTTACCATATCAGGAAGCGGATCAATGTTACCATATCGGTTGGGAAGCGGATCAATGTTACCATATCGGTTGGGGGAGCGGATCAATGTTACCATATCAGGAAGCGGATCAATGTTACCTTATCGGTTGGGAAGCGGATCAATGTTACCATATCGGTTGGGAAGCGGATCAATGTTACCATATCGGTTGGGAAACGGATCAATGTTACCATATCGGTTGGGAAGCGGATCAATGTTACCATATCGGTTGGGGGAGCGGATCAATGTTACCATATCAGGAAGTGGGTCAATGTTACCATATCAAGAAGCGGATCAATGTTACCATATCAAGAAGCGGATCAATGTTACCATATCGGTTGGGAAGCAGATCAATGTTACCATATCAGGAAGTGATCAATGTTACCATATCGGTTGGTAAGCGGATCAATGTTACCAGATCGGTTGGGAAGCGGATCAATGTTACCATATCGGTTGGGAAGCGGATCAATGTTACCATATCGGTTGGGAAACGGATCAATGTTACCATATCAGGAAGCGGATCAATGTTACCATATCAGGAAGTGGATCAATGTTAACATATTTGTTGGGAAGTGGATCAATGTTACCATATCAGGAAGCGGATCAATGTTACCATATCTGTTGGGAAGCGGATCAATGTTACCATATCAGGAAGCGGATCAATGTTACCATATCTGTTGGGAAGCAGATCAATGTTACCATATCAGGAAGCGGATCAATGTTACCATATCATTTGGTAAGCGGATGAATGTTACCATATCAGGAAGCGGATCAATGTTACCATATCAGGAAGCGGATCAATGTTACCATATCGGTTGGGAAGTGGATCAATGTTACCATATCGGTTGGAAGCGGATCAATGTTACCAGATCAGGAAGCGGATCAATGTTACCATATCGGTTGGAAACGGATCAATGTTACCATATCAGGAGGCGGGTCAATGTTACCAGATCAGGAAGCGGATCAATGTTACCATATCTGTTGGGAAGCGGATCAATGTTACCATATCACGAAGCGGATCAATGTTACCATATCAGGAAGCGGATCAATGTTACCATATCGGTTGGGAAGTGGATCAATGTTACCATATCGGTTGGAAGCGGATCAATGTTACCAGATCAGGAAGCGGATCAATGTTACCATACCGGTTGGAAACGGATCAATGTTACCATATCAGGAAGCGGGTCAATGTTACCAGATCAGGAAGCGGATCAATGTTACCATATCAGGAAGCGGATCAATGTTACCATATCGGTTGGGAAGCGGATCAATGTTACCATATCGGTTGGGGGAGCGGATCAATGTTACCATATCAGGAAGCGGATCAATGTTACCTTATCGGTTGGGAAGCGGATCAATGTTACCATATCGGTTGGGAAGCGGATCAATGTTACCATATCGGTTGGGAAACGGATCAATGTTACCATATCGGTTGGGAAGCGGATCAATGTTACCATATCGGTTGGGGGAGCGTATCAATGTTACCATATCAGGAAGTGGGTCAATGTTACCATATCAAGAAGCGGATCAATGTTACCATATCAAGAAGCGGATCAATGTTACCATATCGGTTGGGAAGCAGATCAATGTTACCATATCAGGAAGCGGATCAATGTTACCATATCGGTTGGGAAGCGGATCAATGTTACCATATCGGTTGGGAAACGGATCAATGTTACCATATCAGGAAACGGATCAATGTTACCATATCAGGAAGTGGATCAATGTTAACATATTTGTTGGGAAGTGGATCAATGTTACCATATCAGGAAGCGGATCAATGTTCCCATATCTGTTGGGAAGCGGATCAATGTTACCATATCAGGAAGCGGATCAATGTTACCATATCTGTTTGGAAGCAGATCAATGTTACCATATCAGGAAGCGGATCAATGTTACCATATCTGTTGGTAAGCGGATGAATGTTACCATATCAGGAAGCGGATCAATGTTACCATATCAGGAAGCGGATCAATGTTACCATATCGGTTGGGAAGTGGATCAATGTTACCATATCGGTTGGAAGCGGATCAATGTTACCAGATCAGGAAGCGGATCAATGTTACCATATCGGTTGGAAACGGATCAATGTTACCATATCAGGAAGCGGGTCAATGTTACCAGATCAGGAAGCGGATCAATGTTACCATATCAGGAAGCGGATCAATGTTACCATATCGGTTGGGAAGCGGATCAACGTTACCATATTGGTTGGGAAGTGGATCAATGTTACCATATTGGTTGGGAAGTGGATCAATGTTACCATATCGGTTGGAAACGGATCAATGTTACCATATCAGGAAGCGGGTCAATGTTACCAGATAAGGAAGCGGATCAATGTTACCATATCGGTTGGGAAGCGGTTCAATATTACTATATCAGGAAGCGGATCAATGTTACCATATCGGTTGGAAACGGATCAATGTTACCATGTCGGTTGAGAAGCGGATCAATGTTACCATATCGGTTGGAAACGGATCAATGTTACCATATCGGTTGGAAACGGATCAATGTTACCATATCGGTTGGAAACGGATCAATGTTACCATATCGGTTGGGAAGTGGATCAATGTTACCATATCGGTTGGGAAGCGGGTCAATGTTACCATATCGGTTGGGAAGCGGATCAATGTTACCATATCGGTTGGAAACGGATCAATGTTACCATATCAGGAAGCGGGTCAATGTTACCAGATCAGGAAGCGGATCAATGTTACCATATCAGGAAGCCGGTCAATGTTACTATATCGGTTGGGAAGCGGATCAATGTTACTATATTGGTTGGGAAGCGGGTCAATGTTACCATATCAGGAAGCCGATCAATGTTACCATATCAGGAAGCCGATCAATGTTACCAGATCAGGAAGCGGATCAATGTTACCATATCGGTTGGAAACGGATCAATGTTACCATATCAGGAAGCGGATCAATATTACCATATCAGGAAGCGGATCAATGTTACCATATCGGTTGGGAAATGGATCAATGTTACCATATCAGGAAGTGGATCAATGTTAACATATTTGTTGGGAAGCGGATCAATGTTACCATATCAGGAAGCGGATCAATGTTACCATATCAGGAAGCCGATCAATGTTACCATATCAGGAAGCGGATCATTGTTACCATATCAGGAAGCGGATCAATGTTACCATATCAGGAAGCGGATCAATGTTACCATATCAGGAAGCGGATCAATGTTACCATATCAGGAAGCGGATCAATGTTACCATATCAGGAAGCGGATCAATGTTACCATATCAGGAAGCGGATCAATGTTACCATATCTGTTGGGAAGCGGTTCAATGTTACCATATCAGGAAGCGGATCAATGTTACCATATCGGTTGGGAAGCGGATCAATGTTACCATATCAGGAAGCGGATCAATGTTACCATATCAGAAAGCGGATCAATGTTACCATATCAGGAAGCAGATCAATGTTACCATATCGGTTGGGAAGCGGATCAATGTTACCATATCGGTTGGGAAGTGGATCAATGTTACCATATCGGTTGGAAGCGGATCAATGTTACCAGATCAGGAAGCGGATCAATGTTACCATATCGGTTGGAAACGGATCAATGTTACCATATTGGTTGGGAAGTGGATCAATGTTACCATATTTGTTGGGAAGTGGATCAATGTTACCATATCGGTTGTGAAGTGGATCAATGTTACCATATCGGTTGGAAACGGATCAATGTTACCAGATCAGGAAGCGGATCAATGTTACCATATCAGGAAGCGGATCAATGTTACCATATCGGTTGGGAAGCGGATCAATGTTACCATATTGGTTGGGAAGTGGATCAATGTTACCATATTGGTTGGGAAGTGGATCAATGTTACCATATCGGTTGGAAACGGATCAATGTTACCATATCAGGAAGCGGGTCAATGTTACCATATCGGTTGGGAAGCGGATCAATGTTACCAGATCAGGAAGCAGATCAATGTTACCATATCGGTTGGGAAGCGGATCAATGTTACAATATCAGGAAGTGGATCAATGTTACCATATCGGTTGGAAACGGATCAATGTTACCATATCGGTTGGGAAGCGGATCAATTTTACCATATCGGTTGGGAAGCGGATCAATGTTACCATATCAGGAAGCGGATCAATGTTACCATATCGGCGGTTGGGAAGCGGATAATGTTACCATATCGGAACTCGGGAAGCGGATCAATGTTACCATATCGGTTGGGAAGCGGATCAATGTTACCATATCGGTTGGGAAGCGGATCAATGTTACCATATCGGTTGGGAAGCGGATCAATGTTACCATATCGTTGGGAAACGGATCAATGTTACCATATCGGTTGGAACGGATCAATGTTCCATATCGGAAGGATCAATGTTACCATATCGGGAAGGGATCAATGTTACCATATCAACGGAAGCGGATCAATGTTACCATATCAGGAAGCGGATCAATGTTACCATATCAGTTGGGAAGCGGCTCAATGTTACCATATCAGGAAGCGGATCAATGTTACCATATCAGTTGGGAAGCGGATCAATGTTGCCATATCGGTTGGAAATGGATCAATGTTACCATATCGGTTGGAAAGCGGATCAATGTTACCATATCGGTTGGGAAACGGATCAATGTTACCATATCGGTTGGGAAGCGGATAATGTTCCATATCGGTTGGAAAGGATCAATGTTACCATATCGGTTGGAAGCGGATCAATGTTACCATGATCAATGTTACCATATCAGGAAGCGGATCAATGTTACCATATCAGGAAGCGGATCAATGTTACCATATCAGTTGGGAAGCGGCTCAATATTACCATATCAGGAAGCGGATCAATGTTACCATATCAGTTGGGAAGCGGATCAATGTTGCCATATCGGTTGGAAATGGATCAATGTTACCATATCGGTTGGAAAGCGGATCAATGTTACCATATCGGTTGGGAAACGGATCAATGTTACCATATCGGTTGGGAAGCGGATTAATGTTGCCATATCGTGGAAACGGATCAATGTTACCATATCGGTTGGGAAGCGGATCAATGTTACCATATCGGGAAACGGATCAATGTTACCATATCGGTTGGGAAGCGGATCAATGTTACCAGATCAGGAAGCGGATCAATGTTACCATATCGGTTGGGAAGCGGATCAATGTTACCATATCGGTTGGAAACGGATCAATGTTACCATATCGGTTGGGAAGCGGATCAATGTTACCATATCGGTTGGGAAGCGGATCAATGTTACCATATCGGTTGGGAAGCGGATCAATGTTACCATATCGGTTGGGGAGCGGATCAATGTTACCATATCGGTTGGGAAGCGGATCAATGTTACCATATCGGTTGGGAAGCGGATCAATGTTACCATATCGGTTGGGAAGCGGATCAATGTTACCATATTGGTTGGGAAGTGGATCAATGTTACCATATGGTTGGGAAGTGGATCAATGTTACCATATCGGTTGGAAACGGATCAATGTTACCATATCAGGAAGCGGGTCAATGTTACCATATCGGTTGGGAAGCGGATCAATGTTACCAGATCAGGAAGCAGATCAATGTTACCATATCGGTTGGGAAGCGGATCAATGTTACATATCAGGAAGTGGATCAATGTTACCATATCGGTTGGAAACGGATCAATGTTACCATATCGGTTGGGAAGCGGATCAATGTTACCATATCGGTTGGGAAGCGGATCAATGTTACCATATCAGGAAGCGGATCAATGTTACCATATCGGTTGGGAAGCGGATCAATGTTACCATATCGTTTGGGAAGCGGATGAATGTTACCATATCAGGAAGCGGATCAATGTTACCATATCGGTTGGGAAGCGGATCAATGTTACCATATCGGTTGGGAAACGGATCAATGTTACCATATCGGTTGGGAAGCGGATCAATGTTACCATATCAGGAAGCGGATCAATGTTACCATATCGGTTGGGAAGCGGTCAATGTTACCAATCAGGAAGCGGATCAATGTTACCATATCGGTTGGAAACGGATCAATGTTGCCATATCGGTTGGGAAATGGATCAATGTTACCATATCGGTTGGGAAGTGGATCAATGTTACCATATCGGTTGGAAACGGATCAATGTTACCATATCGGTTGGAAACGGATCAATGTTACCATATCAGGAAGCGGATCAATGTTACCATATCAGGAAGCGGATCAATGTTACCATATCAGTTGGGAAGCGGCTCAATAACCAACGGAAGCGGATCAATGTTACCATATCAGTTGGGAAGCGGATCAATGTTGCCATATCGGTTGGAAATGGATCAATGTTACCATATCGGTTGGAAAGCGGATCAATGTTACCATATCGGTTGGGAAACGGATCAATGTTACCATATCGGTTGGGAAGCGGATTAATGTTGCCATATCGGTTGGAAATGGATCAATGTTACCATATCGGTTGGGAAGCGGATCAATGTTACCATATCGGTAGGGAAGCGGATCAATGTTATCATATCAGGAAGCTGATCAATGTTACCAGATCAGGAAGCGGATCAATGTTACCATATCGGTTGGAAACGGATCAATGTTACCATATCGGTTGGGAAGCGGATCAATGTTACCATATCGGTTGGAAACGAATCAATGTTACCATATCGGTTGGGAAGTGGATCAATGTTACCATATCGGGAAGCGGGTCAATGTTACCATATCGGTTGGGAAGCGGATCAATGTTACCATATCGGGAAGCGGATCAATGTTACCATATCGGTTGGGAAGCGGGTCAATGTTACCAGATCAGGAAGCGGATCAATGTTACCATATCGGTTGGGAAGCGGATCAATGTTACCATATCGGTTGGAAACGGATCAATGTTACCATATCGGTTGGGAAGCGGATCAATGTTACCAGATCAGGAAGCGGATCAATGTTACCATATCGGATGGGAAGCGGATCAATGTTACCATATCGGTTGGAAACGGATCAATGTTACCATATCGGTTGGGAAGCGGATCAATGTTACCATATCGGTTGGGAAGCGGATCAATGTTACCATATCGGTTGGAAATGGATCAATGTTACCATATCGGTTGGAAAGCGGATCAATGTTACCATATCGGTTGGGAAACGGATCAATGTTACCATATCGGTTGGGAAGCGGATTAATGTTGCCATATCGGTTGGAAATGGATCAATGTTACCATATCGGTTGGGAAGCGGATCAATGTTACCATATCGGTAGGGAAGCGGATCAATGTTATCATATCAGGAAGCTGATCAATGTTACCAGATCAGGAAGCGGATCAATGTTACCATATCGGTTGGAAGCGGATCAATGTTACCATATCGGTTGGGAAGCGGATCAATGTTACCATATCTTGGAAACGGATCAATGTTACCATATCGGTTGGGCGGATCAATGTTACCATATCAGGAAGCGGTCAATGTTACCATATCGGTTGGGAAGCGGATCAATGTTACCATATCTGGAAACGGATCAATGTTACCATATCGGTTGGGAAGCGGATCAATGTTACCATATCAGGAAGCGGATCAATGTTACCATATCGGTTGGGAAGCGGATCAATGTTACCATATCAGGAAGCGGATCAATGTTACCATATCGGTTGGGAAGCGGATCAATGTTACCAGATCAGGAAGCGGATCAATGTTACCATATCGGTTGGAAGCGGATCAATGTTACCATATCGGTTGGAAACGGATCAATGTTACCATATCGGAAGCGGGTCAATGTTACCAATCGGAAGCGGATCAATGTTACCATATCGGTTGGGAAGCGGATCAATGTTACCATATCGGTTGGGAAGCGGATCAATGTTACCATATCGGTTGGGGAGCGGATCAATGTTACCATATCGGTTGGGAAGCGGATCAATGTTACCATATCGGTTGGGAAGCGGATCAATGTTACCATATCGGTTGGGAAGCGGATCAATGTTACCATATGGTTGGGAAGTGGATCAATGTTACCATATTGGTTGGGAAGTGGATCAATGTTACCATATCGGTTGGAAACGGATCAATGTTACCATATCAGGAAGCGGGTCAATGTTACCATATCGGTTGGGAAGCGGATCAATGTTACCAGATCAGGAAGCAGATCAATGTTACCATATCGGTTGGGAAGCGGATCAATGTTACTATATCAGGAAGTGGATCAATGTTATCATATCGGTTGGAAACGGATCAATGTTACCATATCTGTTGGGAAGCGGATCAATGTTACCATATCTGTTGTGAAGCGGATCAATGTTACCATATCAGGAAGCGGATCAATGTTACCATATCTGTTGGGAAGCGGTTCAATGTTACCATATCAGGAAGCGGATCAATGTTACCATATCGGTTGGGAAGCGGATCAATGTTACCATATCAGGAAGCGGATCAATGTTACCATATCAGAAAGCGGATCAATGTTACCATATCAGGAAGCAGATCAATGTTACCATATCGGTTGGGAAGCGGATCAATGTTACCATATCGGTTGGGAAGTGGATCAATGTTACCATATCGGTTGGAAGCGGATCAATGTTACCAGATCAGGAAGCGGATCAATGTTACCATATCGGTTGGAAACGGATCAATGTTGCCATATTGGTTGGGAAGTGGATCAATGTTACCATATTTGTTGGGAAGTGGATCAATGTTACCATATCGGTTGTGAAGTGGATCAATGTTACCATATCGGTTGGAAACGGATCAATGTTACCAGATCAGGAAGCGGATCAATGTTACCATATCAGGAAGCGGATCAATGTTACCATATCGGTTGGGAAGCGGATCAATGTTACCATATTGGTTGGGAAGTGGATCAATGTTACCATATTGGTTGGGAAGTGGATCAATGTTACCATATCGGTTGGAAACGGATCAATGTTACCATATCAGGAAGCGGGTCAATGTTACCATATCGGTTGGGAAGCGGATCAATGTTACCAGATCAGGAAGCAGATCAATGTTACCATATCGGTTGGGAAGCGGATCAATGTTACAATATCAGGAAGTGGATCAATGTTACCATATCGGTTGGAAACGGATCAATGTTACCATATCGGTTGGGAAGCGGATCAATTTTACCATATCGGTTGGGAAGCGGATCAATGTTACCATATCAGGAAGCGGATCAATGTTACCATATCGGTTGGGAAGCGGATCAATGTTACCATATCGTTTGGGAAGCGGATGAATGTTACCATATCAGGAATCGGATCAATGTTACCATATCGGTTGGGAAGCGGATCAATGTTACCATATCGGTTGGGAAACAGATCAATGTTACCATATCGGTTGGGAAGCGGATCAATGTTACCATATCGGTTGGGAAGCGGGTCAATGTTACCAGATCAGGAAGCGGATCAATGTTACCATATCGGTTGGAAACGGATCAATGTTGCCATATCGGTTGGGAAATGGATCAATGTTACCATATCGGTTGGGAAGTGGATCAATGTTACCATATCGGTTGGAAACGGATCAATGTTACCATATCGGTTGGAAACGGATCAATGTTACCATATCAGGAAGCGGATCAATGTTACCATATCAGGAAGCGGATCAATGTTACCATATCAGTTGGGAAGCGGCTCAATATTACCATATCAGGAAGCGGATCAATGTTACCATATCAGTTGGGAAGCGGATCAATGTTGCCATATCGGTTGGAAATGGATCAATGTTACCATATCGGTTGGAAAGCGGATCAATGTTACCATATCGGTTGGGAAACGGATCAATGTTACCATATCGGTTGGGAAGCGGATTAATGTTGCCATATCGGTTGGAAATGGATCAATGTTACCATATCGGTTGGGAAGCGGATCAATGTTACCATATCGGTAGGGAAGCGGATCAATGTTATCATATCAGGAAGCTGATCAATGTTACCAGATCAGGAAGCGGATCAATGTTACCATATCGGTTGGAAACGGATCAATGTTACCATATCGGTTGGGAAGCGGATCAATGTTACCATGTCGGTTGGAAACGAATCAATGTTACCATATCGGTTGGGAAGTGGATCAATGTTACCATATCGGGAAGCGGGTCAATGTTACCATATCGGTTGGGAAGCGGATCAATGTTACCATATCGGGAAGCGGGTCAATGTTACCATATCGGTTGGGAAGCGGGTCAATGTTACCAGATCAGGAAGCGGATCAATGTTACCATATCGGTTGGGAAGCGGATCAATGTTACCATATCGGTTGGAAAGGATCAATGTTACCATATCGGTTGGGAAGCGGATCAATGTTACCAGATCAGGAAGCGGATCAATGTTACCATATCGGTTGGGAAGCGGATCAATGTTACCATATCGGTTGGAAACGGATCAATGTTACCATATCGGTTGGGAAGCGGATCAATGTTACCATATCGGTTGGGAAGCGGATCAATGTTACCATATCGGTTGGGAAGCGGATCAATGTTACCATATCGGTTGGGAAGCGGATCAATGCTACCATATCGGTTGGGAAGCGGATCAATGTTACCATATCGGTTGGGAAGCGGATCAATGTTACCATATCGGTTGGGAAGCGGATCAATGTTACCATATTGGTTGGGAAGTGGATCAATGTTACCATATTGGTTGGGAAGTGGATCAATGTTACCATATCGGTTGGAAACGGATCAATGTTACCATATCAGGAAGCGGGTCAATGTTACCATATCGGTTGGGAAGCGGATCAATGTTACCAGATCAGGAAGCAGATCAATGTTACCATATCGGTTGGGAAGCGGATCAATGTTACTATATCAGGAAGTGGATCAATGTTACCATATCGGTTGGAAACGGATCAATGTTACCATATCGGTTGGGAAGCGGATCAATTTTACCATATCGGTTGGGAAGCGGATCAATGTTACCATATCAGGAAGCGGATCAATGTTACCATATCGGTTGGGAAGCGGATCAATGTTACCATATCGTTTGGGAAGCGGATGAATGTTACCATATCAGGAAGCGGATCAATGTTACCATATCGGTTGGGAAACGGATCAATGTTACCATATCGGTTGGGAAACAGATCAATGTTACCATATCGGTTGGGAAGCGGATCAATGTTACCATATCAGGAAGCGGATCAATGTTACCATATCGGTTGGGAAGCGGGTCAATGTTACCAGATCAGGAAGCGGATCAATGTTACCATATCGGTTGGAAACGGATCAATGTTGCCATATCGGTTGGGAAATGGATCAATGTTACCATATCGGTTGGGAAGTGGATCAATGTTACCATATCGGTTGGAAACGGATCAATGTTACCATATCGGTTGGAAACGGATCAATGTTACCATATCAGGAAGCGGATCAATGTTACCATATCAGGAAGCGGATCAATGTTACCATATCAGTTGGGAAGCGGCTCAATATTACCATATCAGTTGGGAAGCGGATCAATGTTGCCATATCGGTTGGAAATGGATCAATGTTACCATATCGGTTGGAAAGCGGATCAATGTTACCATATCGGTTGGGAAACGGATCAATGTTACCATATCGGTTGGGAAGCGGATTAATGTTGCCATATCGGTTGGAAATGGATCAATGTTACCATATCGGTTGGGAAGCGGATCAATGTTACCATATCGGTAGGGAAGCAGATCAATGTTATCATATCAGGAAGCTGATCAATGTTACCATATCAGGAAGCGGATCAATGTTACCATATCAGGAAGCGGATCAATGTTACCATATCGGTTGGGAAGCGGATCAATGTTACCATATCGGTTGGAAACGGATCAATGTTACCATATCGGTTGGGAAGCGGATCAATGTTACCAGATCAGGAAGCGGATCAATGTTACCATATCGGTTGGGAAGCGGATCAATGTTACCATATCGGTTGGAAACGGATCAATGTTACCATATCGGTTGGGAAGCGGATCAATGTTACCAGATCAGGAAGCGGATCAATGTTACCATATCGGTTGGGAAGCGGATCAATGTTACCATATCGGTTGGAAACGGATCAATGTTACCATATCGGTTGGGAAGCGGATCAATGTTACCAGATCAGGAAGCGGATCAATGTTACCATATCGGTTGGGAAGCGGATCAATGTTACCATATCGGTTGGAAACGGATCAATGTTACCATATCGGTTGGGAAGCGGATCAATGTTACCATATCGGTTGGGAAGCGGATCAATGTTACCATATCGGTTGGGAAGCGGATCAGTGTTACCATATCGGTTGGGGAGCGGATCAATGCTACCATATCGGTTGGGAAGCGGATCAATGTTACCATATCGGTTGGGAAGCGGATCAATGTTACCATATCGGTTGGGAAGCGGATCAATGTTACCATATCGGTTGGGAAGCGGATCAATGTTACCATATCGGTTGGGAAGCGGATCAATGTTACCATATCGGTTGGGAAGCGGATCAATGTTACCAGATCAGGAAGCGGATCAATGTAACATATGATGGGAAGCGGATCAATGCTACCATATCGGTTGGGAAGCGGATCAATGTTACCATATCGGTTGGGAAGCGGATCAATGTTACCATATCGGTTGGGAAGCGGATCAATGTTACCATATCGGTTGGGAAGTGGATCAATGTTACCAGATCAGGAAGCGGATCAATGTTACCATATCGGTTGGGAGCGGATCAATGTTACCGTATCGGTTGGGAAGTGGATCAATGTTACCATATCGGTTGGGTAGTGGATCAATGTTACCAAATCGGTTGGGGGAGCGGATCAATGTTACCATATCGGTTGGGAAGCGGATCAATGTTACCATATCGGTTGGGAAGCGGATCAATGTTACCATATCAGGAAGCGGATCAATGTTACCATATCAGGAAGCGAATCAATGTTACCTTATCGGTTGGGAAGCGGATCAATGTTACCATATCAGGAAGCGGATCAATGTTACCATATCAGGAAGCGAATCAATGTTACCAGATCGGTTGGGAAGCGGATCAATGTTACCTTATCGGTTGGGAAGCGGATCAATGTTACCATATCGGTTGGGAAGTGAATCAATGTTACTATATCAGGAAGCGAATCAATGTTACCATATCGGTTGGAAGCGGATCAATGTTACCAGATCAGGAAGCGGATCAATGTTACCAGATCGGTTGGGAAGCGGATCAATGTTACCATATCAGTTGGGAAGCGGATCAATGTTACCATATCGGTTGGGAAACGGATCAATGTTACCATATCGGTTGGGAAGCGGATCAATGTTACCAGATCGGTTGGGAAGCGGATCAATGTTACCATATCGGTTGGGAAACGGATCAATGTTACCATATTGGTTGGGAAGCGGATCAATGTTACCATATCGGTTGGGAAGCGGATCAATGTTACCATATCAGGAAGTGATCAATGTTACCATATCGGTTGGGAAGCAGATCAATGTTACATTATCGGTTGGGAAGCGGATCAATGTTACCATATCGGTTGGGAAGCGGATCAATGTTACATTATCGGTTGGGAAACGGATCAATGTTACCATATCGGTTGGGAAGCGAATCAATGTTACCATATCGGTTGGGGGAGCGGATCAATGTTACCATATCAGGAAGCGGATCAATGTTACCATATCGGTTGGGAAGCGGATCAATGTTACCATATCGGTTGGGAAGCGAATCAATGTTACCATATCGGTTGGGAAGTGGATCAATGTTACCATATCAGGAAGCGGATCAATGTTACCATATCGGTTGGGAAGCGGATCAATGTTAACATATTAGGAAGTGATCAATGTTACCATATCGGTTGGGAAGCGGATCAATGTTACATTATCGGTTGGGAAGCGGATCAATGTTACCATATCGGTTGGGAAGCGGATCAATGTTACATTATCGGTTGGGAAACGGATCAATGTTACCATATCGGTTGGGAAGCGAATCAATGTTACCATATCGGTTGGGAAGCTGATCAATGTTACCATATCAAGAAGCGGATCAATGTTACCAGATCAGGAAACGGATCAATGTTACCATATCGGTTGGGAAGCGGATCAATGTTACCATATCGGTTGGGAAGCGGATCAATGTTACCATATCGGTTGGGAAGCGGATCAATGTTACCATATCGGTTGGGAAGCGAATCAATGTTACCATATCGGTTGGGAAGCGGATCAATGTTTCCATATCGGTTGGGAAGCGAATCAATGTTACCATATCGGTTGGGAAGCGAATCAATGTTACCATATCGGTTGGGAAGCGGATCAATGTTACCATATCAGGAAGCGGATCAATGTTACCAGATCAGGAAACGGATCAATGTTACCATATCGGTTGGTTATAGTTATGATTCGGGTTTTACGCCTGCATCAGCACCATTTTGGGCTATATCGCCGGCGGGCAGTTTACCTAACAACACCTTTCCTGGGCAGGCTCCAGCGGTTAACCAGTACTTGGGTGCACCAACCTCCGTAAGAAACTGCCAACTTTTTCAAATAAATGAGACACGGCCTGAGCGGGGCTCGAACCCGTGACCATCAGTGATGATAGGTTACAGTGGTATACAAGTCAGCGACCTTAACCACTCGACCACGGAGGCGGACTCCATATCGGTTGGGAAGCGGATCAATGTTACAATATCGGTTGGGAAGCGGATCAATGTTACCAGATCAGGAAGCGGATCAATGTTGCCATATCGGTTGGGAAGCGGATCAATGTTACCATATCGGTTAGGAAGCGGTGCATGCATGTTTCATTTCCGTTGGTTGCTTTCAGTAAACATTAAATACTATTTAATATTAATTACTTACTGTGTCTTGTACATGTGCTTGCAGTTGTCCATTCAATATATGTTATATTTCGGGTTTTACGCCTGCATCAGCACCATTTTGGGCTATATCGCCGGCGGGAAGTTTACCTAACAACACCTTTCCTGGGCAGGCTCCAGCGGTTAACCAGTACTTGGGTGCACCAACCTCCGTAAGAAACTGACAACTTTTTCATATAAATGAGACACGGCCTGAGCAGGGCTCGAACCCGTGACCATCAGTGATGATATGTTACAATGGTATACACGTCAGCGACCTTAACCGCTCGACCACGGAGGCGGACATAACTATAACTATGAACAGATCTAAAACTGATGTTCATCGCCATATACATAACTTGTACGTTATATTCTTGATGATGATGATGGTGATTGAGCTTATTTACCCTCGTCTCCGGCGAACCATATGGGCGAGCGTAAATAGCGTTAGGCCTATATATTCTTAACGAACGGTCAAATATAAATAACACATTCAGTCAGACCATCGATGATCGGTCATATGCTTGTTGAAATTATTCGCATTTATGAAGTAATGATTATTACATAGTTAAAATTTAAATAAAATAAAAATAAAATTTAATGAAGTAATTATTTTTATTATGTTTAAATTAAAACATTTAAATTCTATTATGCACACGAGATGTACATTTCGTCCATTTCGCACACAAGATTACATTTCGTATTTCAGGGGGTATGACTAAAGTAAGAAAAGGGCAATTTTCAAGAAAAGGGCAGAAAGGGACAGAACAGGGCGTACTTTACTTAAGATAATGGGTAATTAAGCACATTAAGTTCTGTTTTGCAGCTTTATATACAACATATTTAGAAGAATATTATAACGGCTATACATATATGCGTCTGTAACATGACAAAAACTCAGACACTCTTGAGAAAGGACCCATGTTTTTAAGAAAATAACCAATTAAAACCAGTCCATAGCTTCAAATCCGCTGCCCAGTACAATGATACATAACTTAATGTATTGATCTTTAATAACATGGTACGATGGTTTAATTTGTCCATTTACAAGTGTGTCGAATCCACATGACTTGTTATTTTTAAACAATCTAATTATTTTTTTCTATTTCAAAATGAACAGCACGGGTTTGATACTCGGACTGGGAAGTATTTGGGATAGTATGGTGGTGGCCAGATCGGACACGTGTGTTTTACCAGGGTACTCCAGTTTCCTCCAACACGAATGATGACCACATATACGATTTAATCCGCCCCAATGAGAGCGCTTAATATAAGTTGTTAAAGATTAGTTCGCAATCGTTGTAGAATAAATAACGTGTATATTAAAGCAGCATTACATCGTATGAAATAAAAGATATTTGAAAAATTCAAATATGTACGTATGGGTAGCAATGCTGCTACACAATCTAACATTATACTGTGTATGCTTATGTTCATTTGGTAAACAGTGTTTTCTTGCGATAAAACAAACTCGAAACCGAAAGTAGGACATTCCGAGTCGGTCGGTCACGCACTTGTTTACATCCGGAACGCATCGTCCGCGCTTGTTTACATTCTGAATGCATTGTCCCCATTTTTCCCACGTTGTCTTTTGTAATTAAATTACTTGATATGTTGATTCATACCTCTGTTGGCTAAGTCTTTAGGGACATTTCTACATCCCCGCGAGGGGTTCGACATTAGAGGAAGATAGATAGATAGTCTTTCATGTTCAAAATATATACGTTGTTTTCTACATATTCTGTTGTTTCACGCATGCGGGCTGTGCGTGTTTACATTTCGTGTGTTGAAAGAATTACCGTAAGCGTTTAGCTTTCGGTTCAATCCACATATCACGATATAAATGTATGCTTATGTATATTTCTCAATGCATGTATCCTGATAAATAAATATGTTTAAACCAAATGTAATTTATCAACATATGTGAGAGTGTGCAGACATCAGAACCTTATAAAAAAAATAATCATAAGGTATAATCATTGCAACTGGTAATCCAGAGATCGCAGGTTCGATCCCCCGTCTGACCCTAATAAAATCAACAGTCTTTCAGATGGAACGGTAAACAGCGGTCTCATGTCGGTGCTTTACACCATGCACGTAAAAGAACCAGAGGAGACTCTGGAATGGGTCTCTCTCTCTCTCTCTCTGTATCCTTGCACTATCCTCCAAACATCTAAAATGACTAATCTCTTCAGGAGGCATCGGTCATATGGGCAACCGGTAGCGACGATAAATAAACGTAAAACACACACATCATTGCATCAAAGATCTTAATTTTAATTATTAGCATCCAGTTTCAATCTTTATCATAGCATCGTCTATGTACAGAGCATATCATAAAACATTCGTTTCCAGTTAATCAATATCAACATAGATAAAGTACATGTATCATTAATAGTGCTAGAGACGATATTGCACATTTTGTTAAATAAAGTTTGATTATTGGGAATGGTCGTTTTCTAATGTTGGTTATGACTTGTGGCCTGACCGTTTTGCTGTTACGTAAATGTATATAATTATGTGCCTTATAATCTGTTAACTTATTTCACATCTGATTCGTGCTCGTATGTAATATTGTATTGTCGAATGAATTACATATGCAATACAATATGGTTAAATCGAATAAAACAGAGTATAAACAATAATCAATAGTACATGTACATAGCCATTCAATGTTAAGGAATTATATGATACTTATATGATCAGTTAAATTATATCATGATATTATTTGTCTTGATAATTGTTATCCTATGAGCTTATCCTCAGAAACTAATTAGTGAGATCGAAATAATTTCTATGCATCGAATTCAACTAATTTCCAAAAAATGAAATATGTTTAACTGGCTTATTCCATAGGAAACAAGCCCTTTTCTTAATAGTTGTTCGTCCTTTTCTGTCATGTTATAGTAGCATATAATATATATGCTATATAGCACCGTACTACTTTCTGAATATGTTGTATAGCTTGGTTTCCTTCCAATTACTATCTAGTATACTATTGGTATGCATCACTGGGCTAAGATTTTAACTAATTTGTGTCAAAGAACTATGTTTAATTGGCCCTTTTCTTAAGAAAAGTACGCTCCATTTTGCCGTGTAGGCCTACACATTTACAGGCATCGATTTTTAAGCACATTTAAAAGTAGCTCACGTTTTTAAACTACTAAGCGTCTCTTAATAGAATTGTGGTTATATAATAGGATATATGACATAATTTCGTTTCCTCCTATTTATGTTTTATGGTTTCATACCTATGCATCGATTTCAACGAACTTGAAGCTATGAACTGTGTTTTAACTGGCAATTTTCTTAAGAACACGTTCTCAAGAGGCGTACCGGAATCCGATCGAGCACGGTATTGTACAGGATTTACAACTAGTTAACTACATACGGGCACTCTACACGCCATTACCGAAGAAAAAACAAGCCACAGAGTGTTTTTTTATTATTAGCTTTAACAAATAATGGGAAGAAAGAAGAAGAAGCAACTGAAGCCGTGGTGTTGGTATCCTTTAACCAGTAAATAAACCCAAAATAGTTTCATGTTCCCAGATCTAATTTAAAATTCTTTTATGGATGGAATGCAACAAATTACAAAACCTTTTTTTAAACGAACAATGCATTGCCATCCGGTGATTGTGGGGGAGGTCGTAAGGAAAGGGTGCGATATTTGATTGATAATGACCTTGCCGTATTCCATACCCATTGATCTATTGACCAGCATTGCAACAACAAGGTCACACTTGAGAAACTGCTGAAGCATAAACCTTGAATTATGAATACAGAGTTACTCTTCTTCGTGCACTCCTTCACTTATGAAGATTAGGTGCTGGCGCCATAACAAAAAGTGTTAAGTG
>CM026390.1:21576557-21606066 GCA_014843695.1 Archivesica marissinica
GAGATCCCTGCACTGGACTGACAGCCAGGTCCATATATAGCACTCAGAGATCCCTGCACTGGACTGACAGCCAGGTCCACATATAGCACTCAGAGAGATACCTGCACTGGACTGACAGCCAGGTCCATATATAGCACTCAGAGAGATCCCTGCACTGGACTGACAGCCAGGTCCACATATAGCACTCGAGAGATCCCTGCACTGGACTGACAGCCAGGCCCACATATAGCACTCAGAGAGCCCTGCACTGGACTGACAGCCAGGCCCACATATAGCACTCAGAGAGATCCCTGCACTGGACTGACAGCCAGGTCCACATATAGCACTCAGAGATCCCTGCACTGGACTGACAGCCAGGCCCACATATAGCACTCAGAGATCCCTGCACTGGACTGACAGCCAGGTCCACATATAGCACTCGAGAGATACCTGCACTGGACTGACAGCCAGGCCCACATATAGCACTCAGAGAGATCCCTGCACTGGACTGACAGCCAGGTCCATATATAGCACTCCGAGAGATCCCTGCACTGGACTGACAGCCAGGCCCACATATAGCACTCAGAGAGATCCCTGCACTGGACTGACAGCCAGGTCCATATATAGCACTTCGAGAGATCCCTGCACTGGACTGACAGCCAGGCCCACATATAGCACTCAGAGATCCCTGCACTGGACTGACAGCCAGGCCCACATATAGCACTCAGAGATCCCTGCACTGGACTGACAGCCAGGTCCACATATAGCACTCGAGAGATCCCTGCACTGGACTGACAGCCAGGCCACATATAGCACTCAGAGAGATCCCTGCACTGGACTGACAGCCAGGTCCATATATAGCACTCAGAGAGATCCCTGCACTGGACTGACAGCCAGGCCCACATATAGCACTCAGAGAGATCCCTGCACTGGACTGACAGCCAGGTCCATATATAGCACTCGAGAGATACCTGCACTGGACTGACAGCCAGGCCCACATATAGCACTCAGAGAGATCCCTGCACTGGACTGACAGCCAGGTCCATATATAGCACTCGAGAGATCCCTGCACTGGACTGACAGCCAGGCCCACATATAGCACTCAGAGATCCCTGCACTGGACTGACAGCCAGGCCCACATATAGCACTCAGAGATCCCTGCACTGGACTGACAGCCAGGGCCACATATAGCACTCAGAGATCCCTGCACTGGACTGACAGCCAGGCCCACATATAGCACTCAGAGATCCCTGCACTGGACTGACAGCCAGGTCCACATATAGCACTTAGAGAGATCCCTGCACTGGACTGACAGCCAGGTCCATATATAGCACTCAGAGAGATCCCTGCACTGAACTGACAGCCAGGCCCACATATAGCACTCAGAGAGATCCCTGCACTGGACTGACAGCCAGGTCCATATATAGCACTCAGAGAGATCCCTGCACTGGACTGACAGCCAGGTCCATATATACCACTTCGAGAGATACCTGCACTGGACTGACAGCCAGGCCCACATATAGCACTCAGAGAGATCCCTGCACTGGACTGACAGCCAGGTCCATATATAGCACTCAGAGATCCCTGCACTGGACTGACAGCCAGGCCCACATATAGCACTCAGAGAGATCCCTGCACTGGACTGACAGCCAGGTCCATATATACCACTTCGAGAGATACCTGCACTGGACTGACAGCCAGGCCCACATATAGCACTCAGAGAGATCCCTGCACTGGACTGACAGCCAGGTCCATATATAGCACTTCGAGAGATACCTGCACTGGACTGACAGCCAGGCCCACATATAGCACTCAGAGATCCCTGCACTGGACTGACAGCCAGGTCCACATATAGCACTCAGAGAGATCCCTGCACTGGACTGACAGCCAGGCCAATATCAGAGATACCTGCACTGGACTGACAGCCAGGCCCATATAGCACTCAGAGAGATCCCTGCACTGGACTGACAGCCAGGCCACATATAGCACTCAGAGAGATCCCTGCACTGGACTGACAGCCAGGCCCACATATAGCACTCAGAGATACCTGCACTGGACTGACAGCCAGGTCCATATATAGCACTCAGAGAGATCCCTGCACTGGACTGACAGCCAGGTCCACATATAGCACTCAGAGATCCCTGCACTGGACTGACAGCCAGGTCCACATATAGCACTCAGAGAGATCCCTGCACTGGACTGACAGCCAGGCCCACATATAGCACTCAGAGAGATCCCTGCACTGGACTGACAGCCAGGTCCATATATAGCACTCGAGAGATACCTGCACTGGACTGACAGCCAGGCCCACATATAGCACTCAGAGAGATCCCTGCACTGGACTGACAGCCAGGTCCACATATAGCACTCAGAGAGATCCCTGCACTGGACTGACAGCCAGGCCCACATATAGCACTCAGAGAGATCCCTGCACTGGACTGACAGCCAGGTCCATATATACCACTTCGAGAGATACCTGCACTGGACTGACAGCCAGGCCCACATATAGCACTCAGAGAGATCCCTGCACTGGACTGACAGCCAGGTCCATATATACCACTTCGAGAGATACCTGCACTGGACTGACAGCCAGGCCCACATATAGCACTCAGAGAGATCCCTGCACTGGACTGACAGCCAGGTCCACATATAGCACTCCGAGAGATCCCTGCACTGGACTGACAGCCAGGCCCACATATAGCACTCAGAGAGATCCCTGCACTGGACTGACAGCCAGGTCCATATATACCACTTCGAGAGATACCTGCACTGGACTGACAGCCAGGCCCACATATAGCACTCAGAGAGATCCCTGCACTGGACTGACAGCCAGGTCCACATATAGCACTCGGAGATCCCTGCACTGGACTGACAGCCAGGCCCATATATAGCACTCAGAGAGATACCTGCACTGGACTGACAGCCAGGTCCACATATAGCACTCAGAGAGATCCCTGCACTGGACTGACAGCCAGGTCCACATATAGCACTCAGAGAGATACCTGCACTGGACTGACAGCCAGCCCCACATATAGCACTCAGAGAGATCCCTGCACTGGACGGACAGCCAGGTCCACATATAGCACTGAGATCTCTGCACTGGACTGACAGCCAGGCCCACATATAACACTCAGAGAGATCCCTGCACTGGACTGACAGCCAGGTCCATATATACCACTTCGAGAGATACCTGCACTGGACTGACAGCCAGGCCCACATATAGCACTCAGAGAGATCCCTGCACTGGACTGACAGCCAGGTCCACATATAGCACTCCGAGAGATCCCTGCACTGGACTGACAGCCAGGCCCACATATAGCACTCAGAGAGATCCCTGCACTGGACTGACAGCCAGGTCCATATATAGCACTCAGAGAGATCCCTGCACTGGACTGACAGCCAGGTCCACATATAGCACTCAGAGATCCCTGCACTGGACTGACAGCCAGGCCCACATATAGCACTCAGAGAGATCCCTGCACTGGACTGACAGCCAGGTCCATATATACCACTTCGAGAGATACCTGCACTGGACTGACAGCCAGGCCCACATATAGCACTCAGAGAGATCCCTGCACTGGACTGACAGCCAGGTCCATATATAGCACTCAGAGATAACTGCACTGGACTGACAGCCAGGCCACATATAGCACTCAGAGAGATACCTGCACTGGACTGACAGCCATGCCCACATATAGCACTCAGAGAGATACCTGCACTGGACTGACAGCCAGGCCCACATATAGCACTCGGAGAGATCCCTGCACTGGACTGACAGCCAGGCCCACATATAGCACTCAGAGATACCTGCACTGGACTGACAGCCAGGCTGCCCACATATAGCACTCAGAGAGATCCCTGCACTGGACTGACAGCCAGGTCCATATATAGCACTCAGAGATACCTGCACTGGACTGACAGCCAGGTCCATATATACCACTTCGAGAGATACCTGCACTGGACTGACAGCCAGGCCCACATATAGCACTCAGAGAGATCCCTGCACTGGACTGACAGCCAGGTCCATATATACCACTTCGAGAGATCCCTGCACTGGACTGACAGCCAGGCCCACATATAGCACTCAGAGAGATCCCTGCACTGGACTGACAGCCAGGTCCACATATAGCACTCAGAGAGATACCTGCACTGGACTGACAGCCAGGCCCACATATAGCACTCAGAGAGATCCCTGCACTGGACTGACAGCCAGGTCCATATATACCACTTCGAGAGATACCTGCACTGGACTGACAGCCAGGCCCACATATAGCACTCAGAGAGATCCCTGCACTGGACTGACAGCCAGGTCCATATATAGCACTCAGAGAGATCCCTGCACTGGACTGACAGCCAGGTCCACATATAGCACTCAGAGATCCCTGCACTGGACTGACAGCCAGGCCCACATATAGCACTCAGAGATACCTGCACTGGACTGACAGCCAGGCCCACATATAGCACTCAGAGAGATCCCTGCACTGGACTGACAGCCAGGCCCACATATAGCACTCAGAGAGATCCCTGCACTGGACTGACAGCCAGGCCCACATATAGCACTCAGAGAGATCCCTGCACTGGGCTGACAGCCAGGCCCACATATAGCACTCAGAGATACCTGCACTGGACTGACAGCCAGGTCCATATATAGCACTCAGAGAGATACCTGCACTGGACTGACAGCCAGGCTCCACATATAGCACTCAGAGAGATCCCTGCACTGGACTGACAGCCAGGTCCATATATAGCACTCAGAGATCCCTGCACTGGACTGACAGCCAGGGCCACATATAGCACTCAGAGATCCCTGCACTGGACTGACAGCCAGGGCCACATATAGCACTCAGAGATCCCTGCACTGGACTGACAGCCAGGCCCACATATAGCACTCAGAGATCCCTGCACTGGACTGACAGCCAGGTCCACATATAGCACTTAGAGAGATCCCTGCACTGGACTGACAGCCAGGCCCACATATAGCACTCAGAGATACCTGCACTGGACTGACAGCCAGGTCCATATATAGCACTCAGAGATAACTGCACTGGACTGACAGCCTTGGCCACATATAGCACTCAGAGAGATCCCTGCACTGGACTGACAGCCATGCCCACATATAGCACTCAGAGAGATACCTGCACTGGACTGACGCAGCCAGGCCCACATATAGCACTCGGAGAGATCCCTGGACTGGGCTGACAGCCAGGCCCACATATAGCACTCAGAGATACCTGCACTGGACTGACAGCCAGGCTGCCCACATATAGCACTCAGAGAGATCCCTGCACTGGACTGACAGCCAGGTCCATATATAGCACTCAGAGATACCTGCACTGGACTGACAGCCAGGTCCATATATACCACTTCGAGAGATACCTGCACTGGACTGACAGCCAGGCCCACATATAGCACTCAGAGAGATCCCTGCACTGGACTGACAGCCAGGTCCATATATACCACTTCGAGAGATCCCTGCACTGGACTGACAGCCAGGCCCACATATAGCACTCAGAGAGATCCCTGCACTGGACTGACAGCCAGGTCCATATATACCACTTCGAGAGATACCTGCACTGGACTGACAGCCAGGCCCACATATAGCACTCAGAGAGATCCCTGCACTGGACTGACAGCCAGGTCCATATATACCACTTCGAGAGATACCTGCACTGGACTGACAGCCAGGCCCACATATAGCACTCAGAGAGATCCCTGCACTGGACTGACAGCCAGGCCCACATATAGCACTCAGAGAGATCCCTGCACTGGACTGACAGCCAGGTCCATATATAGCACTCAGAGAGATCCCTGCACTGGACTGACAGCCAGGCCCACATATAGCACTCAGAGAGATCCCTGCACTGGACTGACAGCCAGGCCCACATATAGCACTCAGAGATCCCTGCACTGGACTGACAGCCAGGCCCACATATAGCACTCAGAGATCCCTGCACTGGACTGACAGCCAGGCCCACATATAGCACTCAGAGAGATCCCTGCACTGGACTGACAGCCAGGCCCACATATAGCACTCAGAGATACCTGCACTGGACTGACAGCCAGGTCCATATATAGCACTCAGAGATAACTGCACTGGACTGACAGCCATGGCCACATATAGCACTCAGAGAGATCCCTGCACTGGACTGACAGCCATGCCCACATATAGCACTCAGAGAGATACCTGCACTGGACTGACAGCCAGGCCCACATATAGCACTCGGAGAGATCCCTGCACTGGACTGACAGCCAGGCCCACATATAGCACTCAGAGATACCTGCACTGGACTGACAGCCAGGCCCACATATAGCACTCAGAGAGATCCCTGCACTGGACTGACAGCCAGGTCCATATATAGCACTCAGAGATACCTGCACTGGACTGACAGCCAGGTCCACATATAGCACTCGAGAGATACCTGCACTGGACTGACAGCCAGGCCCACATATAGCACTCAGAGAGATCCCTGCACTGGACTGACAGCCAGGTCCATATAGCACTCGAGAGATCCCTGCACTGGACTGACAGCCAGGCCCACATATAGCACTCAGAGAGATCCCTGCACTGGACTGACAGCCAGGTCCACATATAGCACTCAGAGATACCTGCACTGGACTGACAGCCAGGCCCACATATAGCACTCAGAGAGATCCCTGCACTGGACTGACAGCCAGGTCCTATATAGCACTCGAGAGATCCCTGCACTGGACTGACAGCCAGGTCCACATATAGCACTCAGAGAGATCCCTGCACTGGACTGACAGCCAGGCCCACATATAGCACTCAGAGAGATCCCTGCACTGGACTGACAGCCAGGTCCATATATAGCACTCGAGAGATCCCTGCACTGGACTGACAGCCAGGCCCACATATAGCACTCAGAGAGATCCCTGCACTGGACTGACAGCCAGGTCCATATATAGCACTCAGAGAGATCCCTGCACTGGACTGACAGCCAGGTCCACATATAGCACTCAGAGATCCCTGCACTGGACTGACAGCCAGGCCCACATATAGCACTCAGAGATATCTGCACTGGACTGACAGCCAGGCCCACATATAGCACTCAGAGAGATACCTGCACTGGACTGACAGCCAGGTCCATATATAGCACTCAGAGAGATACCTGCACTGGACTGACAGCCAGGCTGCCCACATATAGCACTCAGAGAGATCCCTGCACTGGACTGACAGCCAGGGCCACATATAGCACTCAGAGATCCCTGCACTGGACTGACAGCCAGGGCCACATATAGCACTCAGAGATCCCTGCACTGGACTGACAGCCAGGCCCACATATAGCACTCAGAGATCCCTGCACTGGACTGACAGCCAGGTCCACATATAGCACTCAGAGAGATCCCTGCACTGGACTGACAGCCAGGTCCATATATAGCACTCAGAGAGATCCCTGCACTGGACTGACAGCCAGGTCCATATATAGCACTTCGAGAGATCCCTGCACTGGACTGACAGCCAGGTCCATATATAGCACTCAGAGATCCCTGCACTGGACTGACAGCCAGGCCCATATATAGCACTCAGAGAGATCCCTGCACTGGACTGACAGCCAGGCCCACATATAGCACTCAGAGAGATCCCTGCACTGGACTGACAGCCAGGCCCACATATAGCACTTCGAGAGATACCTGCACTGGACTGACAGCCAGGCCCACATATAGCACTCAGAGAGATCCCTGCACTGGACTGACAGCCAGGTCCACATATAGCACTCGGAGATCCCTGCACTGGACTGACAGCCAGGCCCATATATAGCACTCAGAGAGATACCTGCACTGGACTGACAGCCAGGTCCATATATAGCACTCTAGAGAGATCCCTGCTCTGAATTGACAAGCCAGGTCCACATATAGCACTGAGAGAGATCCCTGCACTGGACTGACAGCCAGGCCCACATATAGCACTCAGAGAGATCCCTATACTGGACTGACAGCCAGGTCCATATATATCACTCAGATCCCTGCACTGGACTGACAGCCAGGTCCACATATAGCACTCAGACTGACAGCCAAACCCACGTTGGTAAAAACCAGATGGTGAACATTTGACTACTTTATCATGTTTCACAATCCATCAAGTACGAGATATATATATAAAGTGAACAGAAATCATGGCTACTTGACCTCTAAATGTAACCATGACCATGACCTGATTCTGTTGGACTATGTGATTCCGCACAATGTGTCCATGTTGTGAACACTTAGGGGTTTAGGAGATTATGAATCAGCTGCACGGGTCCCAACATTCCCCTTTATAATGGGAGAATAATAAGCGACACATTATATATATATGTACATGTATTTGAGATGAAAATTACGTGTAGTACAATATAATATATATAAGTTCATATGTCAGTCTACGAATCATGTCATCAAAATCTTTTGAGTTTTTCTTCATGAACCAATCTTTTATCTAACACAACATCACCCAAAAATTACATTTTCAACAACATACTAGATACAGTGAAACCCCTCTAAACTGAAACTCCTCAAAACTGGAACCCCTCTAAACCGGAACCCCTCAAAACCGAAACCCCTCTAAACTGGAAGCCCTCTAAACCGGAAGTTCCGAAAAATGTTCCCTTCTGTGTTCATTGTAAAAAAAATACCTCTGCCCTCTTTTCTGAATACCGAACAGAATTTGTAAAAACATATGTGCATTCTCAACTGTAATCTACCCTTGTAAACTGAACAGCAACTTGTTTTGATCAAATATGAAACTGACTTTAAACATACATCTTTCTTTCAGAATAATGAATACACGTTAAATTAATCAGTTCTTAACTAACTAGCTATAAACCTGTTTCAACCTTCTTCTAAGCATTGCAGAGTTGAATTGGTAATCTAGGAGAAATCTACGCCACTATGAAAACTCGTCTAAACCCTTCAACCAAATTTACTTCTGGTCTGGTAGCTGTTTGGTTTAGAGAAGTTGCACTGTACATTTACCCCCCCCCCACACACACAACATTCCCTCCTCCACACACACACACACACTTACCCCCCGCCCCCATATACATGTAGACCACCATGCTATTAAATTCTTCTCAGAATGAAATTATTTTGTTATACGTGTCCTACCTATATAACAGACCACCACGCTACTCAGTATTTAGACTACTTAAGTCAGTCCCAAATGACCTCAGAACTCCAGTAATAAGATCAGTTTCTGACAATGTGGTTAGAGGATCACATATTTTTGTGGACTGTTTAATGATGACTTTAATCTTTAATGATGACTTTAATCTTTAATGATGACTTTAATCCAGAGTATATTGTCATCTCATACAAATTCTAATTCAGTTGCCCATAATCAAAAGAATTTTACACCTTCATCGCCCATAAGTTCCGCCTTTCCATCTACTTCTAGTGTCTTCAGTGCTCGTACAAGCAACCACTGCTCGATCTCGTGAAAATCCTCGCCCTCAGTCTCGTCTCCGTTAGACAACTCAAACATTGTACAGACTGTATTTGTCATACTTCTCTCCGTGATGTACTTGTAGATCAGTTTACCCCACTCCTCTGGTGTTCGCCACATCACCAAACACTCTTTCTTCGTTTTCACATCCTTCCATTCAAGATGACCCTTCTTACATAACTCGTCTAATACCATGTAGATGCCATCCAATGGTAACTTTCTATTGATTTCCTTATTAGAAAAAATAGATCGCTGAGCTTCGTTGACATCGAGCGAAAAACTTCGCTTCTGTTTCTGTAGGTCCAAGACCACATGACACCACGCTTCTAACTGTTTCTTACGCGTGTCGATGTTTGGTTGGATGGTGAAGAATGGGGCAAAGTTGAATTGCCATGGCATTTCAATCGTACCCATCTTTTATGTAATGCGTAAAATTGTTAACCGCTAACACAATATTCAAATACACTGTTATTATCAATAGTACATACAAACACTCAAATGATCACAATAAAAACTCTTTTAGTGTGCAACAAGCAGTCACCGGATATCTATGTTTTTAATGGATACAAAAGTTATCAATAGAATCCAAAGTAGACACCAAAGTTAACAGTCGACATCCAAGTTTTCAGTAAACACCAAAGTTTTCAGTAGACCCCAAATTTAGAATGGACACACAAGTTTTTACGATATATCAATGTTTTAGTAGATGCCAAAGTTTTCTTCATCCTTTTCATCCAACTCTTGTTGTTTAACGGTTTCCTGTGCTTCACGTTGCATTTTTTCCATTTTCTCCAAGGACACAGATTTCAGGGGTAAAAGTTTTGGCTTACATAACACAACTGTTGGCATGTCTTCATGATACGTAAGTCCCTGTTTTGGTAAACATTCCTTAACAAGAGGTTTAGTCTCTGGCATCTTGTACAGGCATGAACTCTGAAACACAGATAATACAGTTTTAAAATAAATACAACACTAATGCATTCACGCTGATGCACGTCCGTCAAATGCTGGAAAAAAAGGGATTTATTTTATTTTTTACGTTTATTTATCGTCGCTACCGGTTGCCCATATGAGCGACGCATCCTGAAGAGATTAGTAATTTTAGATTTTGGAGGATAGTGCATGATAGTCCATTCCAGAGTCTCCTCTGGTTCTTTTACGTGCACGGTGTAAAGCACCGACACGAGACCTCGGTTTAACGTCCCATCTGAAAGACTGTTAATTTTATTAGGGTCAGACGGGGGATCAAACTGGATTACCAGTCCAGCGTGTTACCGCTGGACTACAGATCAGTCTGCGAAAAAAGGGGATGCCAGATGTTATTTCCAAGATTACATGCTTGATGTAACCATTTGAAAAATACGGTCAGTTAGCCGCAATTCAGTCATAGATCCATACACCTTGCTGTACAGTTCCACACCAATTTCATATGAAAGTAAAGTGTTTATTTATTATAGTGTCACCCCTATTTAAAGGACCAGCCATTTCTGACTTATGAGACACCTCTTTTTATGAACATCAGTACTTCCCAAATCCTATGCTTGTATGCCAGGCGCCAGGCAATTGGTAACCATTATTTAACTAGCTGGCGGCTCACCAACCGGCCATATCAGAACGAACCCCTGACGAGATTCGAACCTTCGACCTCCCGCTCCGTAGGCGGACGTCTTAACCACTGGGCCACGGAGACGGTGTCATATATGTCCTCAATTTGATTAAATAATCTAACTGCTGGATAGGAATGTCAAAAGTCCAGAAAACTATTTTTTAATTAATATGAAACTCTTCTCCAAATTTGTAGCAATTGGGTCAAATTAACACCACAGTTTCTTAACTTTCATATAGATTCAATGCTCATATAGAGTCTACATCTGCTATGTCGAATTCTGTCGGACCGAACAAAATACGTAGACATATTATATAACCTGAAGTTTGTTATATTGTTATATTTCGGGTTTTACGCCTGCATCAGCACCATTTTGGGCTATATTGCCGGCGGGCAGTTTACCTAACAACACCTTTCCTGGGCAGGCTCCAGCGGTTAACCAGTACTTGGGTGCACCAACCTCTGTAAGAAACTGCCAACTTTTTCATATAAAGAGACATGGTCTGAGCGGGGCTCGAACCCGTGACCATCAGTGATGATAGGTTACAGTGGTATACAAGTCAGCGACCGTAACCACTTGACCATGGAGGCGGACTCATGAATTTGACATAACCGCCGTTAACTCTATTTGCCAAGATGACATAGCTTGTAGATTGCAAGCTTTACATGTCAACTCTTGTCCCATAATACATTATGTTTCAATTCCAAGTTGTCATTGTCTGTTATAACCGGGACATGGACACTAAGAACAAATAGCACCTTCATATCTTATTTAACCCATTCAACACCAAGTAACTGACATGGACTGGTGCATGATATTTAACCCATTCAACACCAAGTAACTGACATGGACTGGTGCATGATATTTTTAGACCAATAAATTAATAAGAAAATTACATTTGAACCAGTTCATTTATCAAAATGGGTAATTTTTGTCTAAAAATAGTAATATTACTGGCAAAAAGTGCAGATCCTGATGAGATGAGCCGGCTCATCTGGATCTACACTTTTTGTAAGCCTATTGAGAGGCATGTGGTGTTGAAAGGGTTAATATTTTATAAATAAACATTCATGTAAACAATATTTACCACATTTCATTTACAAGTGTGAGAAATGTTGATGTAACAAAATTTTACATAACTGTAGCAAGCTACATGTATATGCAAAATAATGGTATGTGAATGGGACTTTGATCTGACTTTGACATAACCAACTTTGAGGTAACAGAAATAGACTGTACCTTCCATATGTTTCAATTCTCAGACATATTCTACACCAATATAATATGTTTCTTGATGTTTCAAGGGATTGTAGGACATTTGCCCCAAAGGACATCTGCCCCGACTCCAAAAATGTATAGGGAGGACATCTGCCCTGACTATGTTTTGCAAAGGCGGACATCTGCCCGACTATGTTTTTCAGGGGCGGACATCTGCCCCGACTAAGTGGACAACTGCCCCGACGCTGTTTTGCATGGGTGGACATCTGCCCCGACTAAGTGGACATCTGCCCCGACTAGGTTTTGCAGCGGCGGACATCTGCCCCGACTAAGTGGACAACTGCCCCGACTCTGTTTTGCATGGGTGGACATCTGCCCCGATTCTATTTTGCAAAGGCAGACATCTGCCCCGACTCTGTTATGTAGAGGCGGACATCTACCCCGGGTGTATGGATACCACATGCAAACATAGTAGATTCTTGACATGATTTATAGTGGAGCAAATCTATAAGTTAACCTTAGTGAGAATCGCTTAGAATTCAATTAATTTACATTCTGAACCACAGAGATCTATTTTAAGTTGATTGATACTTTAATTACAATGTTATTTCTTTTTTTGATACGTGGTTAAGCGACACCTCCAGAAGTAAATTAAGTCATTATATTTGTTTGGAGAATAGTGCAACAAGATACAAAACGACCCAAATTCCATCCCTGGTTCTTGTACATGCCCAGTGTATAGCTGTCCGATTAGCGCAGTGGTTAGCGCACTCACTTCTCACCAATGCGACCCGGGTTCGATCCTCGGACAGGGAAGTATGTGAGATGGTACGATGGTCGCCAGATCGGACAGGTGGGTTTTCTCCGGGTACTCCGGTTTCCTCCCACATGAATGACCACATATTACGCTTTCATCCGAGCCAACGAGCGTGATTAATATTAAGTTGTTAAAACTTGCTTCGCAATCGTTGTAAAATAAATAAACTTAAAAGTATATATATAAAAAAAATTTTTTTTAAAAAAGCACTATATGAGGCCTTGGTGTATTGTTCTATTTGAAAGACAGCTAATATTGCTACGGTCAGACAAGGATCGAACCTGGCTTCACAGTTCACCGTGTTAACCACTGGACCACAGATCAGTTTGTAAATTAGCATGTGAAATGCTCTTACAACTAAAATATGGGGCAAAGAAACTATCTTCACCTTAAATATCATTATGCTTTAATTAAAGGATTTAGGAAAAGCGTCAACAACGTTCTAATGGCCTGCAATCAATAAAGCACCTTCTCAGAAATGTATTCATAAAACTTTTAAACCAAAAAAACGAATCTTGTAGAGAAATTCATAATTACTGAATTAGTCAGACGACAGTGATATAGGCAGCCATTATTTCTGTTACCTCTGTGGTATCATAGCAACAGTGTCCATATAAGGTGATACAGTGCTCGCAATAATTAACAATTCTCCGATTGATTCAACAAAAATGATTATATGCTATACTATACAGTATAACCCCTCTAATCCGAAACCCCCTCCAAACCGGCCTTTTTCTCCGGTCCCAAATTTGTTTCCTTCTATTTTCATTGTAATATAAACCCCTGTAATCCGGAACCCCTCTACTCCGGAAATCGGACACAAGTTTGTAACATTTTGTGTACTTTCAACACAAAATGACGCCTCTAAACCGGACATGCCAATTATGAAAAGAAGCCAGTTAAACGAATACCCTTGTGTACTGTCATAAAAGTGGCAATATTCCTTTGTTTATCAATTAGTGTCTGCAAAGAGCCGGCCCCTGTGTTTTTCACCACAGGGATTCGGCACGTTTGGAGGTACTAGTATATATATTTAGGTACAGGGATTCTACTCTGTGGGATGTCAGATTTCGCATCGATCAATAAAATGGCCCTATCTGAAACAATTTTGTACACATCTGTCCAAATATAACGCCTATCCCGATTCCCGAGTCTTTATATTGTTCTTCAAATAAAACACAACTTTAAGCTGCATGCATGTATACTTTACAAACAATTGCCACAAACATTGGCCATAGCAGGTCACATTTCCATACTAGGACACGGGTTCTGTCAGCAACATAAAAAAATCTTCGACGGGAGAGTTTTAACTGTGAATAACATTATCAATAAAATGTGTTTCCACTAACGTGTAGGTTTATTCGGCAAAAATGTACATCAAAAAGAGATTTAGGAGAATTTATTTTTTATGTCCCGTGTGTTTGTCCAAGTTAAACCAAATGTTAGTGTTTTAGATACAGTATCCCGGTGTTACTGGTTTCCGACGATGTAGTACATAACGGACTCCTATAGGTTTAGAATGGTCATACACTGCAAACAATTTTATGTCACCAAATAAACAATATGTTACCATTCATCCACAAAAATCTCGAAGAAAATCGAATGTTTACTTTTTGAGAAAAGTTGACAAAATAGCGGTACCTCATTCTCAGTAATCCGGAATGACGTCACATGTTTTCGCCTAACTGTGGAAATTGTCTACAGCGCCACCATTAGTATGTAAGCAACAGTTCTTTTTTAACAAAACAATAAACTAAGGAAGACTTACTTTAATAAGAGGCTTAATTTATCATTTTCACTCAAAATTCATTTGTTGGACAGCATTTTAGAAAAAAACACTACCGACATACGGATTAAAATCCAATGACCCACAAGACATTTAAACAGCATAAAGATAAAAACAAATATAGGGCCGAGTTTGTAGTTTAATTTCGTTTAGATTAAATCAACTGTATAGTTTATATTATTTGTGTTTTTACGTTTATTTATCGTCGCTACCATATGAGCGACGCCTCCTGAAGAGATTAGTTATTTTAGATGTTGGAGGATAGTGCATGATATACAGACAGAGACCCATTCCAGAATCTGCTCTGGTTCTTTTAGGTGCACGGGGTAAAGCACCGACACGAGATCTCGGTTTAACGTCCCATCTAATAATATTTTATTGCATTTTTTCATACAATACATTACATATATACATACAATACTAAGAACAAATCAGAGATTAATATGTAATTATATGATTGCAGCATACGATACATTTGTTTTGTCAAGGGGGGAAAAGCAAATGGGTTGGTCAAGGGGAAAAAGCCCATCTGAAAGACTGTTAATAGTTTATATTATTCCGAGAATAACTTGCTCTTATATTGCTCCATGTGCATGTCTACATCGCCGCGAGGGGATTGACATTAGATGAAGATAGGTTGGATGATTTCCCATATTTGAATCGTCCCTATTAATGTTACAGTCTTATGTAAATGTCTTGTGACAATTAACGTGAAAGTTAATACATGTATCGTTGATGAATATTATAAATAATAACGGCACCAGAACAGAGCCCTGTGGCACACCACTCAACACGACAGTCCATGAAAATGTGTTGCTTTTGTGTGCAGTCTCATCTCCTAAAACAAAGACAATTTTAATCTTTATCAAAGACTTTGGCAAAGTCTAAATATATCACATCCACTTAGATTAAGCATATTTTATTGCTTTCAAATAGCATACATATACACAAACTGTACAATTGCCAACCCGGCTTATTTTCTTTGGGTCTAGGGTTCTGTAATGTATGTAGTTGGGGAACTCGCTTGGCGTGAGATACCGGGGCGGGTCGGGCTATAATTAAAAGATCCAATTCACAATATAAATTTTACAAAAAGTTTAATTCTTATTTATTTAACCTGTTTCAGATTCTGGAGTAGCGTAATGCATAGCGACAGCCTAAACACACAATAAACACCTTTATGATGAGTCATAACAATTCGGATATATCACACACAGCACGCACGCACGCACGCACGCGCGCACACACACAAATATATATATTACGGAACGCATCACTGGTAGATAAAACCTGCTTACAAAGAACGTACGATATGTGCGCATTAATTCCATATCATACTATTGCATGCGGGAATTATCGAGTCGTACAATTTCTTTAACATGATCATTATTCCAATGTTAATCATTCGTACAAAGATAAAACATTCGCATAGTACATATAATGTTGGTCACATTGGTGCATTAAATGTGACGGAACAGTTAGCAACAAATAGCCTTTGTAGACAATGCATTTCTATGTAGGCCTATATAACTACTACGTAAAATAATATGAATATGTACAATAATATGTAATGAAATAGTTCAATAGATTATCTCGTATTTTCAAGATAACACGTGTACAAATATGTTATCATATAATTCAATTCATGAATTTGTAAAACAATACTGCAGCGCTTATATTTGTAATAATACGGCTGAGCATAGTAAACATACGTATATTTAACACCTATATATCCAGCAATTTTGCCTGCTTAGAATACAGATAAATAAAGTGGATTAACAATGATACGAGCACATAGTTAACATGCTTTTCGTTGTCTTCAATTCGCCATTTTCATGAGTGCCCGTTTTTGTTTCACTGTGTTACGCTAATTGCGACTATACGATGCATGTCGTATTTAGACAATTGTTTATTAGAACTATTGAAACAGTAGCTTAATAGTACCTTGATAAAGTGGCTGACGGGAAGTCAATGCTATTCTAGATGCGATAACTCATGTTGAATGGTTTATGGCATGGATTGTGGAAATCATTAAAGAAAGCTGTTTTCTTCCATTTTGCCAACATCTCATAAATGCCTTAGAAACCGTCGCACATGCTATTCAACACACAATAGTAAGTGAACCCATATGAATTATACTAGACGTAAGAAACAACTATTTTGCAATGACGGACATTATCTAATGTCAACTACAAAGGTATTATTGCTTGGTCAGTATATTCATTATGTGTATTGTGAATATTCTAGTTATTATTCGCCGGCCTCGGTTAAATTAACATAGACAGTTGTGTGCGGTTTCATGCATCTATATGCTAGTGCTGCAATGGAATTTTAGCAAAATAGTTCTCTATTTGATCAATTTACCTCCCTTGTTATAGCAGAGAAGACCCGATTGCAATACAATTAATATTTAAGTCAGCTATCATAAAATCATACAATATAGTGCGACGTCAATGCTTATTAAAGAGAATAACAGAATATTAGAGACTCTTACCTATAATTAAAAGATCCAATTCACAATTTAAATTTTGCGAACAGTTTAATTCTTAGTTATTTAACGTGTTTATGATGCTGGATTAGCGTAATGCATTTTTTTTTGTTACGTCTATTTATCGTCGCTACCGGCTGCCCATATGAGCGACGCCTCCTGAAGAGATTAGTCATTTTAGATTTTGGAGGATAGTGCAATGATACAGAGAGATCCCATTCCAGAGTCTCATCTGGTTCTTTTACGTGCACAGTGTAAAGCACCGACACGAGACCTCGATTTAACGTCCCATCTGAAAGACTGTTAATTGTATTAGGGTCAGACGGGGGATAGTTTATACAAATTTATTTTTAGCTCGATTGCGAAACAAGTTCTTTCAACTTATATAAATCGCTCTCGAGACCTCATTCCTGATGGAATCCATCGCCACGAGGGAGAGAAGAGGCAACGTGGAATTTAAATGCCTTGCCTAAGGACACAATCGTAACGGCTCCAGCGGGGCTCGAACTCCGGACCTTTCGCACCTGAAGCGAACGCGCATCCACTGCGCTATCACGACTTCCACAACGGGGGATGCGTAATGCATCCATAATCTCGGGGTGTATGAGCTAGTGCTGGATTCAAACGCACACCTAACCAGATTGGGTAGCCAATGGGTGCATTTTGAAACACACACCTATCCAGGTTGGGTAGCCAATGGGTGCATTTTGAATCTTCATGGACCCAGAATGTCCGTGGCTTACATCCCTGTGGCAGACGCCTGGCCGACACTTTTATTATGTATCCACATATGCAACAGAACAAACAATTAATGTTTATACTGCTCTGACACTAATCTCCTGCCATCATATTGCGCAGACGAGTAATATAGATGTTGCATAATAACTATCTAGTGTGAATGGCAGTAATTATCTGTGTAAAGATATGAAATATTTGATGTGCCTAATTGTAACGAACAAAATTCTAAATGTATAAACTCTTCGAAATTTAGTAAGGTTTGCTGTACAGGCCAGGGATGGGTTCATGGATGGACTTAGTACTGGTGAACCGCTTAAATCGGCTAAGCTTGCCCAGGAAAGGTAGGAGTAAGCTTAGGTGTAAGACACTAAGCCTGGGATGGAGTCATTGATGGACTTAGTACTGGTTAACCGCTTGTGGGGGCTAGGCTTGCCCAGGAAAGGTAGGTGTAAGCTTAGGTGTAAGACACTAAGCCAGGGATGGAGTCATCGATGGACTTAGTACTGGTTAACCGCTTATGGAGGCTAGGCTTGCCGCTCCCTCAGGTCCGCTGTCTCGTCTATCCGCCGGAGAAGTAGAAGGAGTGGACAGATTGAAGAAGCCAGCGAAGATATAGTGTGTATTTCAAACACTATCTAGAAGAGACGGCGGATCTGTCCTAATGTGCCGTAGCCGTGGGTCCACATGCTGACGAGCCTCCCCCTTCGCAAGATCGACGACCAGAAGGAGATCCCAGAATCCTACGCTGCTGCTGCGGGATGTGCCCCGGTCACGACGTGCGCCACGTCGTGAGGAGATCGACCAGGATACGATATGCAATACAATGTACTATTTATTTGGAGTTATGTGTAACTAGGAATTCCCCGACACATGACACATGTAGCAGATACATTAATATGGACGCTAACAATCCAGACCCCCCTTCCACAAAAGATAGAAAAATGGCATGAGACGAGATACACAAATACATCATGGGTAAGCAAGCAATTTGCAGAAATGTTCTGAAACTTTCTGAAGCAACAACACGTATTCACGCATGCAGGCCAACAACGCGTTGATTTGTGCTACCATGTGCACTCGCTGCATAGATTTATCCAGGCTTACATACATACATTTACAATTTCTTGCATTCCAGGTTGAAATCAGGCTATTAAAGTGGTTGAAATTCGCGGATAGTCTAACATCGAAACACTAAAGGGAATGTGACCAAAATAGTCCAAATACTGACAATCACGTGAACAGCGCCAGTACACCAGTGATGTTATCTTCCTTGAGATACTCCTCACTTCCACTAACGACATCCACTGAGTGAGTGTGGCCCTCTTCATAGCGTATATATTCGCAATTAACAAATACTATGCATGGCAGCAGGCAGGAGGAACAAGTATCACTTTATGTAACAGTGTATTTGTTGTACAATAAAAACCAGCCATTTTTTGACCGACACCTATATTAACCCTTTCAACACCAAGTAACTCTCATGGACTGGTCCATGATATTCATAAACCAATAAATGAATCAGAAAATCACATTTGGACAAGTTCATTTATCAAAATGGGTAATTATGTCTAAAAATAGTCATATCACTGGCAAACAGTGCAGATCCTGATGAGACGGCTCGTCACGAGCCGGCTCATCTGGATCTATACTTTTTGTAAGCCTATTTAGAGGTCTGTGGTGTTGAAAGGGTTAAAGCCATTCCGCTATTCAGTTTTTCTCATAACAGAATTAGTCAATGATCGCAAACCCCTACAATACATAGTTCCCACGGCAGTCAAAAACACTGATAAAATCTTATCTTGGCAGCCATTTTGACTGGCATGTTTTATTAACGGCAATTTCATGATTTTACTAGTAATTCTTTAATTGCAATAACTTTATTAATTTTGGTTTCTTAGTATAAAATTTGGTATGATTTTAAAGGTATTGAAATGCACTTTTTAAATATTAATTTATTTTTTGACAATGATGTATGGATTATAAATTATAAGAACTTAACTTGCACCTATTTTTGAAAGTTTATTTTCACAGTTGAAATATTAATATACAGGTAACTTATTATGTATTCGTCATTGATACGAAATTTGTGAAATGATACAAAAAATATGTCAATTGAGAGCTTTCCAACAATGTATGAACCATGGTGATGGGATGAAAAATAAATATTTTATGAAGAAAGCAAAATTACGCTACTATATATTATATATAACATCTGATCAACTTTGCCAGTCAAAATGGCAGCCACAGTAGGAATGATTACGTCACACGGGAACTATGTATATGACCACCCCGTTATTCAGTAATAATACCACATATTTCAATCCCAAATGGCGTAAGAACTCCAGTAATAAGACCAATGTCTGATAAATTCGCAAGTGGTCACGCTTTTCATAGACATGTTTGCTAAGCATCCCCTCTATATAAAGATGGTGTTGAGATGTGACTTTAAGCCAAGGTCGTGTCGGGGCTTTACACTATATACGTAAAATAACCATAGCAGACTTTGGAATGGACTTTGGAATGCATCTCTGTCTGTATTACACTATCATCCAACATTTGAAATGATTGATCTCTTCAGAAGGCGTTTCTCAACCGGTAGCGACGATAGTTAAACGTAAGACACACACACACACACACACACACACACACACACCACACACACACACACACACACACACACACACACACACACACACACACACACACACACACACACACACACACACACACACACACACACACACACACACACACACACACACACACACACACACACACACACACACACACACACACACACACACACACACACACACACACACACACACACACACACACACACACACACACACACACACACACACACACACACACACACACACACACACACACACACACACACACACACACACACACACACACACACACACACACACACACACACACACACACACACACACACACACACACACACACACACACACACACACACACACACACACACACACACACACACACACACACACACACACACACACACACACACACACACACACACACACACACACACACACACACACACACACACACACACACACACACACACACACACACACACACACACACACACACACACACACACACACACACACACACACACACACACACACACACACACACACACACACACACACACACACACACACACACACACACACACACACACACACACACACACACACACACACACACACACACACACACACACACACACACACACACACACACACACACACACACACACACACACACACACACACACACACACACACACACACACACACACACACACACACACACACACACACACACACACACACACACACACACACACACACACACACACACACACACACACACACACACACACACACACACACACACACACACACACACACACACACACACACACACACACACACACACACACACACACACACACACACACACACACACACACACACACACACACACACACACACACACACACACACACACACACACACACACACACACACACACACACACACACACACACACACACACACACACACACACACACACACACACACACACACACACACACACACACACACACACACACACACACACACACACACACACACACACACACACACACACACACACACACACACACACACACACACACACACACACACACACACACACACACACACACACACACACACATATAAGTCTCGTATTGTCTTCATAATTTACAGCTAGTTGTAACTCCAATGCAGTACACGTGATGCCCTGTATTTAACGTTCTTTGCGTTAATATTGCTTTACTGTTGTTCATTTCTCTTTGGATCGGTAAATAATGGGTCGTCTTGACCTATTTAATAATTTAGAACTTGCTTTATTTTCTGTGTACTCTTTGGACATCTATCATTTAAAATTAGCAGTGTCACTCTGATTAAAAGCAGACATTTTATAGAGTACCAACAGTTACCTTGCCCAGCCAGCTAGCGTCAACATTCAGGTAACGGTAATATCTTTGACAGGTCCCGATTCATCACCTAGTCAGGCTAGTGATCTACTGATACGAGATGGCTATCCATATAGTAGCCTACACTAGACAATGACTGTTATTTTAGGTACATCCAAAGAAACCTGATGCAGTTCGATTTTTTTAAATTCTAAAATATTACGATTTGATTATTGTGGCATTGTACACGATAAGCTTTGAATATTATATTTATAGTACCTTATTTTTATATATATTTATATACTTACGAACAAAAGTTTTGCACGGGTATTTTTATATCAGCAATTAAAGTCAATAACAACCAGTACCACATTAAATATTATAAAGTAATTTAAATTGTCAATGTATCATACACTTTCTCTGAAAAGTTGGTTAAAATCAATTTAGATTACATAATATTTAATGAAATAAATTTAAATAAATAATATATGCATACTATTTATTATAGCTATTGTACAATTGTTACCATTATTTTATGTTATATAGTCTGTTCAAAAGCTCACTCAGAGCTTGTGTTGTACTGTTGATATATATTTTTATATATCTTATTTATCTAATGTGTTACTGCTTGTTATTGACGTTAGTTAGATAGATATCTTTATTACCTGTGCAAAACTTTTGTCCTTAAGTATATATATGAGTGTCAGCTGATCAATCTTAATATGTCCATATGTTACAATTTAATGTAATAGCATTATACCTTCATCATCTTCAGTAATCGCCTTTACCTTTAACCCATTCAACCCCAAGTATCTGACATGGACTGGTGCATGCTATTCATAAACCAATAAATGAATCAGAAAATCACATTTGGACAAGTTCATTTATCAAAATGGGTAATTATGTCTAAAAATAGTCATATCACTGGCAAAAAGTGCAGATCCTGATGAGACGGCTCGTCATGAGCCGGCTCATCTGGATCTACACTTTTCATAAGCCTATTTAGAGGCCTGTGGGGTTGAAAGGGTTAATGCATTAACTCTATTTACAGATGTTTGTTTTGTTCACCTCATACATAAGTTATGAAATAGCTTTACGTTAATGTTTACAAACATGTTAGAGTGGTGGAACCTATGCTCGGCATAAATCCCACATATAATGACCAGTATAAAATGTTAATTGCATTTGCCGTATAGAGTGGTGGAACCTATGCTCAGTGTAAATCCCACATATAATGACCAGTATAAAATGTTAATTGCACATGCCGTATAGAGTGATGGAACCTATGCTCGGCATAAATCCCACATATAATGACCAGTATAAAATGTTAATTGCACTTGTATAGAGTGGTGGAACCTATGCTCGGCGTAAATCCCACATATAATGACCAGTATAAAACGTTAATTGCATTTGCCGTGTATTATTATTTAAGTCGTAAAAAGAACTTTCAAAACACTCTTGTTGACAGTTTTAGCTTCATCACGTGACCTTGCTGCTCAATACAGCTATCGCAACGGTGTCGGTCGCCATCGGTTTATATGGGGAACTGAAGACTCCAGGGCACCTATGCACGGCGTACTTGTTATTTTTTTATTTATCCACAATGACTTGTTGAATATCTTATTTTGATATAGTACATCATTGCGTAAAAACATTTATTGGTCTTAATCAGAAATGGTATAGAAACTATTTTTCGTGTTAGGTGTAGATTTTTTAAATTCGGATAGTTACCCGAATTGCTCATACACCGTAACAGTTTCGGTGGAAATATTCTCCCAATGATTTGCTTGTTTATATTCATCTGCTGGACTAGTCATGTGACAGTTGCATCAGCCTACCGATACACTCAACGGAATGCTATTGAACCATGCTTCAGCTATGTCGGCGAAATTAGCCTAAAACTATATAAATATTTTAAATACGGATGGAAATGGAAAATACGCCGAGCATAGGAATACGCCGAGCATAGGTTCCACCACTCTATATAAATTAATTAATTAGATCCTTCTCAAAATAAAATTGTTATATATAAATGGCGCCCCAATTTTCGTTGAATGCTCGAATAAAGTCAGATACTAATCCACTAGGCATGAACCTGGCATATACGTTAAGCTCTACATAGCAGGGTTTCCACTGGAGAAAATATCCCGCTACCTCCCACCCCAATTTTTGTCTTTCCATTTTATTGTTTTGTGTCATTTATTTTTCGTTCTATTACAGTTGTTACCATCTGCTCGCAATTGACTCGATACATTACTTTTGCTGCCATTTATTAGTGCTACTATAGAAATGTCTACTATAAGTTTCATTTATTTTATATCTTAACCCTTTCAACACCGCAGACCTCTAAATTGGCTTACAAAAAAGTGTAGATCCAGATGAGCCGGCTCGTGACGCAACCTTGTGCCTAATCTGGAATTAAACTGCTTAACCCATTCAACACCAAGTAACTGACATGGACTGGTCCATGATATTTTTAGACCAATAAATTAATAACAAAATTACATTTGGATCCGTTCATTTATCAAAAGGGGTAAAAAAAATTCTAAAAATAGTTATATTACTTGAAAAAAAGTGCAGATCCTGATGAGACGGCTCGTCACGAGCCGGCTCATCTGGATCTACACTTTTTTGTAAGCCAATTTAGAGGTCTGTGGTGTTGAAAGGGTTAAGATTGCTGATGCTTGTCTCAATATTTTAAGCTTCTGCTTTAAATGCTATTCATTCATTGGTTAACATGGGTATGTATGCAGAATATATTTCCTGTCTGCTCTGAGACTCCCACATTGATTGGACCAACTTTCAAATAAATATACACCATGACAATACCGTGTGTTGCATAGACTGATCTGTAGCCCAGTGGTAAAACGCTGGACTGGTAATCCAGGGATCGCAGGTTCGATCCCCCGTCTGACCCTAATAAAATTAACAGTCTTTCAGATGGGATGTTAAACCTCTACTGGCTGATATATTAGACTGCTAATTGCCATTGCAAACCATTAAACCGACAATCACATAATATTATAGCAACCACGAGTGTCGTAAATAACAGATTATGTTTACGATTGGCCAACCAAAGTGGATACTCAGTACTTCAATCAAATTTATATGTTTAAGTTGACAAGCGCATTTTTCCATAGTTTCTGAATGATTGGTGAACTATATTATTATAATTTTAACGTGTCGCTTAACCCATTCAACACCAAGTAACTGACATGGACTGGTCCATGATATTTTTAGACCAATAAATTAATAACAAAATTACATTTGGATCAGTTCATTTATCAAAATAGGTAAACAAAATTCTAAAAATAGTTATATTACTTGAAAAAAGTGCAGATCCTGATGAGACGGCTCGTCACGAGCCAGCTCATCTGGATCTACACTTTTTTGTAAGCCAATTTAGAGGTCTGTGGTGTTGAAAGGGTTAATAAAGATGCTCTATTCCTACATTTACATAGGAAATGAAAATAAGCCTAAAACATTGTAAATTTGTTAGTAGCAGCTCACAATCTCACAGTAGCTCACTAATGCGGGGCTCAATTATGGCTCCTGTTTGACATCAGACTGCGCTACAACATGAAAAGTTAAAACTCGGATTACTATCCTCAATGATCTAGAATGCCCTATCATTGTCTGAACGCAGTCGTATACATTGGTAACAGAGTCCTACGGAGCGGGAATGGACCGGAGAGGTCGGGCAAGAATTCCGGACAGTTAGGTGCATCCTGTAACATTCGAGAAACTCAGCCGGTTTTGTCTAGTCGGATTAAAATCGTGACTATGTCTTGACAGATTCTGCTGTATCAGATCAAACTCATAACAATGTCCTGTGTCTGGACGCTGCCCTGTGTCTGGATGCTGCCCTGTGTCTGGATGCTGCCCTATGTCTGGATGCTGCCCTATGTCTGGACGCTGCCCTGTGTCTGGACGCTGCCCTATGTCTGGATGCTGCCCTATGTCTGAATGCTGCCCTATGTCTGGATGCTGCCCTGTGTCTGGACGCTGCCCTGTGTCTGGATGCTGCCATGTGTCTGGACGCTGCCCTGTGTCTGGATGCTGCCCTATGTCTGGACGCTGCCCTATGTCTGGACGCTGCCCTATGTCTGGACGCTGCCCTGTGTCTGGATGCTGCCCTGTTTCTGGATGCTGCCCTGTGTCTGGATGCTGCCCTGTGTCTGGATGCTGCCCTATGTCTGGACGCTGCCCTATGTCTGGATGCTGCCCTATGTCTGGATGCTGCCCTGTGTCTGGATGCTGCCCTGTGGATCCGGATGTTGCCCTGTGGATCCGGATGTTGCCCTGTGGATCCGGATGCTGCCGTTTTGAGTCCAGATTGTGTCCAGATATTACGTCTTTGCAGCGTCACTGTCGGATCGCATTCGGGAGATACATTGTAACAATACATAGTATGGTAATGCAAATGTGCTATAACATTAGATGACGGCCCGCACCAGAGACAATTGCCCGCACCAGTGTTACTATACCTAAATGAGTGATTACGGGTGATCCATCAGTAGGCATTAGGCAACATTACTGTAGTTTATGAAACTGACTTGGGTAAAATGTGTGAATAATACTAGCTGCGATGTACTGCTATGGTATGACTAAACCACAAACGTTAATTAGTTTCATTTATAATTCACAACATACTGTCTGGGAATTAGTTTTTAAGACACCAACGCTGACCAGCTGACACACAGACACAACTTCCATGAAACTAAACAGATGTTTATAAGACTTTGTTGCTGAACTTTTTTTTAATTTCACAGTTGTTCTATTATTTTGGGCAGGAAACAAGAAACATACATCATTAGCCTTAGATATAAAATTGACAGTTAATATTAATACAAATGTGACTTGCATTATTTATAGAAGTGATGTATAAATATAATATTCATTTGTTGCAGGACATATTAACCCATTCAACACCAAGTAACTGAGATGGACTGGTCCATGATCAGTTTTTAGACCAATAAATTAATACGAAAATTACATTTGGACCAGTTCATTTATCAAAATGGGTAATTTTGTCTAAAATAGTAATATTACTGGCAAAAAGTGCAGATCCTGATGAGACGGCTCGTTACGAGCCGGCTCATCTGGATCTACCCTTTTTGTAAGCCTATTTAGAGGTCAGTGGTGTTGAAAGGGTTAAACATTTTTTATCGTGGAGTTATTGCTTGTGGAGGCCAAAATTTCTGTTTCTCGTTTTGTGGCTCATCTTAATTGTTTTCTCCATAGCAACCGAAGTTAAAAGTCAATTAACATATATATTAATTTTACCATTCAGCCACTAATATTTACTAGGTTTAACATTAATATATGATCCGACATGAGTGGTGATTTCATACCATGCTTTATGAAACGAGTGTGGTATGAAATCACCACACGTGTTAGATCATTTTTATCACATTACCAACTGGCATGCAGTAACAACAACTATCAATTTGAAATTTCTGTTTGCCAGTATATGTTTCAGCCTTATTACATCCCAAGGAAATCAGTAAGGTACATCCTACGCCGTAGTAAATAGTCCCTGATAATAAACAACCCTATGCAAATAATCCACACACTACTGTTTTCCCGTACATATTTGAGCCTTATTACAGCTCAAGGCAACCAGTAAGGTACATCCGTGTCCCGTAGTAAATAGTCCCTGATAATCAAACAACTCCATGCAAATAATCAATACAATACTTTTAATCACTATATCTGTTTTTGTGCTAGTGCATATTTAGCATTTTTATTGATTTAGACGGTTTATTTTCTACAAAGAAGACATGAACACAAATTATATAAAATGAATATGTCAAAAGAACACTGTCATGCCGCGACCAATCAGAATCATTCCAGGTTGTATTACACATGTGTACATACAAGAAAATATGTGATGGCTGTATTAAACTGAATACAAGCAAAGTTATGTGATAACTGTACATTATGCTTGAGACTTGAATGTTTTTAATATGAGTGAGCATGGCTCATTCTAGGTCAGAATTTTTGTTTGGGAGAAGTGAGTAAAATGCGCAATCTCGTCTTTAAATGGCGTTATTTAATCAATTTCAACAAAATATGGTTAAAATGCACAGTATAACCATTAAATACAACAGTTGAATAGGATTGCTTTATAATGGACCAAGTGTATCTTACTGGACAACATTTTGTATGAAAATTGTAAAAAAAATAATATTGTTTTTTAGGGAGAAGTGGACCCTCAGGGCGAAGTCAGGGTACCTAGGGCGACTATTTTGCCCAAATCGCCCTCTAGATTGAGCCCTTGTGAGTATATAAATGGTGTGTGTGTGTCTATTAGGCTACATGGAGAAAATCTAAATAAGCTACTAGCTTCCTATTAGGCTACATGGAGAAAATCTAAATAAGCTACTAGCTTCCTATTAGGCTACATGGAGAAAATCTAAATAAGCTACTAGCTTCCTATTAGGCTACATGGAGAAAATCTAAATAAGCTACTAGCTTCCTATTAGGCTACATGGAGAAAATCTAAATAAGCTACTAGCTTCCTATTAGGCTACATGGAGAAAATCTAAATAAGCTACTAGCTTCCTATTAGGCTACATGGAGAAAATCTAAATAAGCTACTAGCTTCCTATTAGGCTACATGGAGAAAATCTAAATAAGCTACTAGCTTCCTATTAGGCTACATGGAGAAAATCTAAATAAGCTACTAGCTTCCTATTAGGCTACATGGAGAAAATCTAAATAAGCTACTAGCTTCCTATTAGGCTACATGGAGAAAATCTAAATAAGCTACTAGCTTCCTATTAGGCTACATGGAGAAAATCTAAATAAGCTACTAGCTTCCTATTAGGCTACATGGAGAAAATCTAAATAAGCTACTAGCTTCCTATTAGGCTACATGGAGAAAATCTAAATAAGCTACTAGCTTCCTATTAGCTACATGGAGAAAATCAAATAAGCTACTAGCTTCCTATTAGGCTACATGGAGAAAATCTAAATAAGCTACTAGCTTCCTATTAGGCTACATGGAGAAAATCTAAATAAGCTACTAGCTTCCTATTAGGCTACATGGAGAAAATCTAAATAAGCTACTAGCTTCCTATTAGGCTACATGGAGAAAATCTAAATAAGCTACTAGCTTCCTATTAGGCTACATGGAGAAAATCTAAATAAGCTACTAGCTTCCTATTAGGCTACATGGAGAAAATCTAAATAAGCTACTAGCTTCCTATTAGGCTACATGGAGAAAATCTAAATAAGCTACTAGCTTCCTATTAGGCTACATGGAGAAAAGTCTAAATAAGCTACTAGCTTCCTATTAGGCTACATGGAGAAAATCTAAATAAGCTACTAGCTTCCTATTAGGCTACATGGAGAAAATCTAAATAAGCTACTAGCTTCCTATTAGGCTACATGGAGAAAATCTAAATAAGCTACTAGCTT
>CM026390.1:21607066-21664029 GCA_014843695.1 Archivesica marissinica
TACCGTATAATTTCATAAATGGTTACATTTAACATGATCGTGGAAGTCGTAATAGCGCAGTCGTAGCACGCTCGTTTCCAGTGTGAGAGGCCCGGCATTTGCGCCCAGCTGTAGCAGTTACGATTGTGCCCTTAGGAAAGAAACTTAAATTCCACATTGTCTCTTCTCTCCTCTCCCTCATGGCAATGAATTCCATCGAGAGCGATTAATTTAATGTTGTGAATACTTGTTTCACAATAGATATAAAAATGAATTTTTATTAATTTAACTGATCAGTAATAGTTGTGAAACACCCGTTTAAAGTGACCGTGCAAAGGAATTTTCTCGTCTGAACAGTTTTGATATCATAATTAAACACTACCTACCTTAGCACCTATTGTAATTATCCGATTAAATGGCAGTGTCAATTAATTAACATTGTTTATTCACACATCCTGGGGCGATTTATTTTGTATTGGAATGCTTTATGATGGTTTCAAAAGAAAACAACGAATCTGACAGTTTATTTCATATTTGCAAATTATATACGATAATTTAAATTCATATTAAACTTATTTTAAAGCAGTAGGGTTAGTAATTTTTGGTATTGTTACCTCAATGTGTCTGTCCGTCATCCATGAACATTTTCAAACGTATTCTCCTCAGTAACCATTTGGTCTATAGCCACCATTTATGGTCAAGATACTTGGGTTGGTGGGGGTTTACAAAATTGTTAAAATTGCATCATTACATAATCCAAGATGGTCACTGCTGTCTAACTACAGTATAGCACAAATTCTTAAAAAATGATGAATCTTGGTAGGAATGGTTGATGTACAATGCTCTTTCGGAGTTGTTCAAATGTTGACCTCTGGGTAAAATATGAGTCAGGTGAGTGATACAGGGCCTTAGCATCAGTTTTCGGACATGCCTCATCCGAAATACTTACCAAATATCTGAAATTAATCAAACATATGATCCCAAAAATCAATTGATCTTTTCAGAGCACTCTTGTACTCGATCGGAACTGTTTGTGAGTACCCGAGTATCAAAATTGCTAGTTGTTGCCATCCTTAATTTTATATAATTGAAATGCATAATTTATCAGATATTGACTTTGATGTATTGAAAACATTAAGGTACACAATTGTTATGAATTTGCATAATTTTGGCGAATTTAACACATTGCGTCCTCAGATATTCAATCGTAGTTCAATCTATCGTATAATGAAAGTAGTACCCCATTCTGTATACTCTATATATATTCAAAAGCAATCATCACTGACAAAACTGACTTCCTGCATTCCAAACTTCAAAAATTTGAACCTCCCTAGAACAACAACCTCTCTACAACAACCAATCTTGGGTGTATCCGGGTGTTTGCTCTGGAGAGGTTTGACTGTATTCTGACACAACAAAACATAAGTTTATTCATGACATATACATAAGTGCATATTCATAATATATACATGTATACAATTATATACAAATAAACAAGTGATCAATAAAGTTCTCATATTGCTACTGTATTCTAATTTAACATAGAGGATGAATTCCAGTTAGTGTTTTTGTGTAATTAAGAAGACAAAGCATTCGGTATAGAGTTCCTATCGTTTACACAAAGCATACTTAAGAAAACGAGCCAAGCTTAATAACACCTTCCTATTATAATTGTTCATTAAATTACAAAATGTGTACATGCTTGGTCTCATGATGCATGTAATAGTTCTTATTAATGAGTTGTTTCCTCCACCATTCTGAGTAACGCTGACAAATTAAAATAAAATGATACTCCTCTTCAATGTCTCTAACATTGCAACATTGACAATAATGTTCATTTCTCTGTACTCTATTATTAGCGAATCTACCTGTATGAATTCTAAGCGAATGGGCACAAGTTGTCACATTTAAGCCACTATCAAGTACCAACTGATGCAGTGTAGTGTTAAAAAGAGTATATTACGGTTGTATGAATATTTGATATCTGAGTTTGACTTATTTATGTAAAGCGTTTAACGTAGTTTCTATAACACATGAAATGAACTCTTTGCATGCTGTGTATAAAATATTACGGGTATAAATAGTTCAAAATATTGTAGCAGCCGACAATTAAGTAATATGTTTTTCTTATTTGTAGCTGAAAACTATGGAAATATGTCGTGGAATTTTATGACGTACCGTATATTCCTGACCATAAGTCGCTCTTGGCCATAAGTCGAGGGTTAAATTTTGGCTTGAAAATACTGATTTTAAGCTGGATCCTTCCATAAGTGCAGGGTACTTGGTGCACTTATAACAATTGTCTTCTCTCATTTTTTAATGAAACTGAGTTAAATTTGAGATATCTGGTTTGACTTTATTCCATAACAAATCAACAATAATTTCTGACGTTTGTTTTATCAGTTTTTCTATGGTTTATAATTGTCTAAGCAAAATTGTATATACTAAATCAAATAAAACAGACAAAAATAAATTGCAACAATTAAAAAAAAAAAGAAGTTTTTTTGCATGTTTCTCGTCCATAAGTTAACCTAGAACTTTCAACACATTTCTGGATGAGAAATGGTTCGACTTATGGCCGGGAATATACGGTATTTGACTGTTACTTTCACTGCCTGCGTGCAAAGAGTTAAACATCTTGAATATCAATAATGTTGAAAATGAACGCATAGCCTTGAAAGTGGTCTCCGTGGCCAAGTGCTTATGGTCGTTGACTTCAAATCACTTGCCCCTCACCTCTGTAGGTTCGAATTCCACTGGGGGTGTTGCATTCTTTCATGTGAGGAAGCTATCCAGCTGGCTTGCAGAAGGTCGGTGGTTCTACCCAGGTGCCCGTCCGTGCCGGAAATACTACTCAGAGCAGGGATCATTCTAGAGGGCGATTTGGGCGAAATAGTTGCCCTAGGGACCCTGACTTCACCCTCATACAAACTTTTGTCCAGTAAGATACACTGGCCATCATAAAGCACTCCTCCTATTCAAATGTTGTATTTAATGGTCATATTGTGCATTTTAACCATATTTTGTTGGAATTTATTAAATAACACCATTTAACCATTTCAACACCGCAGACCTCTAAATAGTCTTACAAAAAGTGTAGATCCAGATGAGCCGGCTCTTAGCGAGCCGTCTCATCAGGATCTGCACTTTTTGCCAGTAATATTACACTTTTTAAAAGATAATTTACCCATTTTGATAAATGAACTGATCCAAATGTAATTTTCTTATTAATTTAATTGGTCTAAAAATGTCATGGAACAGTCCATGTCAGTTACTTGGTGTTGAATGGGTTAAGGACACGATTGCACGCTTTCTAACTTCTCCCAAATATTCTGACCTAGAATGAACCCTCCTCAGAGGGGCACCTTCCTCCAGCGGTTATCCGATATCTTACTAGACAGAATTTTGTAATTGAACGAAATTTCCATATGCATAATACGAATATCAAGGAAATTGTCCTCTCCGTAATTAGCGGAGATAAGATGCACAGACTCGTGCTGGCTAGTATTAAGTGGTTACAATTATTGTACTTTTTGTACATTTCTATAATTGCTATGCCTTAATATTTTGAAACGTTATGCGATTTATTTAGCCTTTTGGGCTCGTGTCCCTTAACCCATTTGATTCTGGATACTGTTCAAACAGTATTTGCAAAGAACGGAACGTTCAGTCTGATCAGGCTCTATGCTGTTTGCTATTCAGATGATCTTGCTAAGACACTTTGCTATGTAGCAAACAACATAGATCCTGATCAGCATGCAGCATCAGTCTGCGGCTGATCTGGGTCTATGTTGTTTGCAAAAGCCTTTAAATGTCTCCAGAATGAAATGGGTTAAGTAAACGAAAGGGGCGTATTTTAAATACAAGCTGATACGGGAGTAATACACGTCATTTTAATAATCTTGTTGCCGGCTCTTTCATGGCTTCAAGTGTACCTGATTTACCCATAGTTATACAGCCGATTTACTGACACCTTGTTAATAGGTTGTAATAGATACGGGTGTGCATCTATGTCAAAGTTGATTGAAATTGACACGTTCAATTTTTGTGTTGATGAAACTGCCTTTGAGGCTTTGACACACATTGGCATCTCTTTATATTTGCTATCCAAATTTATATTTGATTTCTCCAGATTGAAATAACTGGTGATGTAATGAATCTGGTGAATGTTAGGCAGAAGCCCAGCTATTCATGTCTCCTGTTTTATTTAGATGGTTTTCTATCTGATTATTTTACTGAGATTCAAGAACCATTTCTCAGTTAGGTGAAGACATACATTATGTCAAATGAGAAAACAGTTTGTTAGGAAATGTGCCGATCAACTGTAAGCAATATATATTAAAAATCATATTCAATTCTATAATTACATGTATTTTTAAATGATAAATAAAATAATGATTTAAGGAAATCGAAAATGAAAAGTATCAACCAGTATTACTTTCAATATTATTATTACAAGTACATTGTACAGTCTAACCTGTGTTAGTGGTCACCTCTACGTTAGTGGTCACCTCTACATTAGTGGTCACCTCTACGTTAGTGATCACCTTTACGTTAGTGGTCACCTCTACGTTAGTGGTCACCTCTACATTAGTGGTCACCTCTACGTTAGTGATCACCTTTACGTAGTGGTCACCTCTACGTTAGTGGTCACCTTTACATTAGTGGTCACCTTTATATTAGTGGTCACCTCTACATTAGTGGTCACCTCTACATTAGTGGTCACCTTTACGTTAGTGGTCACCTCTACATTAGTGGTCACCTCTACATTAGTGGTCACCTTTATGTTAGTGGTCACCTCTACGTTAGTGGTCACCTTTACGTTAGTGGTCACCTCTACATTAGTGGTCACCTCTACGTTAGTGGTCACCTTTATGTTAGTGGTCACCTTTACGTTAGTGGTCACCTCTACATTAGTGGTCACCTTTCTGTTAGTGGTCACCTCTACGTTAGTGGTCACCTCTACATTAGTGGTCACCTCTACGTTAGTGGTCACCTCTACGTTAGTGGTCACCTCTATGTTAGTGATCACCTTTACGTTAGTGGTCACCTCTATGTTAGTGGTCACCTCTACATTAGTGGTCACCTTTACATTAGTGGACACCTTTATATTAGTGGTCACCTTTACATTAGTTGTCACTTCTACGTTAGTGGTCACCTCTATTAAACAGCCAACCTCTATTAAGCAGCCAACCTCTATTAAGCAGCCAACCTCTATTAAGCAGCCAACCTCTATTAAGCAGCCAGTTTCCAGATTCCTACATTAGTGGTCACCTCTACATTAGTGGTCACCTCTACGTTAGTGATCACCTTTATGTTAGTGGTCACCTCTACGTTAGTGGTCACCTCTATGTTAGTGGTCACCTCTACGTTAGTGGTCACCTTTACATTAGTGGTCACCTTTATATTAGTGGTCACCTCTACATTAGTGGTCACCTCTACATTAGTGGTCACCTCTACGTTAGTGATCACCTTTATGTTAGTGGTCACCTCTACGTTAGTGGTCACCTCTACGTTAGTGGTCACCTTTACATTAGTGGTCACCTCTACGTTAGTGGTCACCTTTACATTAGTGGTCACCTCTACGTTAGTGGTCACCTCTATTAAACAGCCAACCTCTATTAAGCAGCCAACCTCTATTAAGCAGCCAGTTTCCAGATTCCTACATTAGTGGTCACCTCTACATTAGTGGTCACCTCTATGTTAGTGGTTACCTCTATTAAGCAGCCAACCTCTATTAAGCAGCCAGCCTCTATTAAGCAGCCAACCTCTATTAAGCAGCCAACCTCTATTAAGCAGCCAACCTCTATTAAGCAGCCAACCTCTATTAAGCAGCCACCCTCTATTAAGCAGCCACCCTCTATTAAGCAGCCAACCTCTTAAGCAGCCAACCTCTATTAAGCAGCCACCCTATATTAAGCAGCCAACCTCCATTAAGCAGCCAACCTCTATTAAGCAGCCAGTTTCCATATTCCCAATATGTTGTTGTATTATACATTTGACCTTTATTAAGCAGCCATCTGTGCTAAGCAGCCACTTACTGTGACTCCCTTGGCTGGCTGCTTAGCATAGGTTTGACTGTATCTCAGTTGTTTAAAAATGAAGTAAGCATTTATAATCATTAATATTGTTTATGAATATATACATGTACGTACGTCAGTATATATACATATTTATTACGCTTCAATACAGTTTCCAGTATTTTGATTGGATAATAACCTAGCCGTAAAGATATCTTGATATTTCTGAGAAAGCTGGGTATACACGGCTTAAAATACATACCTTTCGCGTGCCTCATGATTCTTAAAATGAAACAGAAAGCTTTGCGTTCTGTTTGATAGTGCACAATGGATCTCTAAGAGACATAAATATGGAGGGAATATTTGGAATATATACACCATTTGAGACATAAATATGGAGGGAATATTTGGAATATATACACCATTTAGCTATGTTGTATTTCTTATCACACGGTAAGACTAACAGAATACGATATGAACATCTATTGTACATTTGTGTGGTTCCAAATCTAAACATGCCGGTGTCAAGGTAAAATGTGGAAGTCGTGATAGCGCAGTGGATGCGCGTTCGCTTCAGGTGCGAAAGGTCCGGAGTTCGAGCCCCGCTGGAGCCGTTACGATTATGCCCTTAGGCAAGGCATTTAAATTCCACATTGCCTCTTCTTTCTCCCTCGTGGCGATGGATTCCATCAGGAATGAGGTCTCGAGAGTGATTAATATAAGTTATAAGAACTTGATTCGCAATCGAGCTAAAATAAATTTGTATAAACTAAGGTAAAATCACCCATCCTGAAATTACTACGCTGATGAGGTCAACGGGGTAAAAAATTAATGATGAAATTCTGATCAATGAAGGTCATTGAAAACATTGTTTTAAGCTTTTCAACGTAATAAAATAGTATTTTGGTTTGTTGACAAGCTATATGAGTATATACAGTCCCACCTCCCAAAACGTCACCTCCCATGAGCGACACCCTCTTTATAACGTCACCTGTATTCCCACCTATTGCGTTTTAATACAATTTCACCTCTCATGAACGACAACCTCCCAACAACACACAACGACAGTCAATTTCTCACCCAACGATGCAGAAAATCTCCCAAGAACAGACAAAAATTTGGCTGAAAAAAGAAACAGTCTGTACATGTATGTGTCATCAGACTCAAATAATCGGCCAATTGTTCCTTTCAATTTTCAATAAACAGTAATTATCTTAATCTGGGACCATATCCGGGTGGCCAATAATCTACATGCTGGACCATAAATGTGAAAATAATCATTGTTTACGGGTATTCTTTCAATAAACAGCTTGACATGATTGGCAGGTTGTTTTAACGCGTATACAGTCAAACCTCTCTAGAGCAAACACCATCCGGATACATCAAGCTTGGTTGTTGTAGAGAGGTTGTTGTTCTAGGGAGGTTCAACTGTTTGAAGTCTGGAAATGCGCGAATAGTCAGTTTATAGTCGGTGGCTCATACTGATTTGAATATAGCGTATACAGAATGGGGTCCTATGTTCAATTGTACTTTCGGTAAATATTCAAAAACATTCTAAAACTGACTCAAAGCATTGAAAATTCAACTTCTTTTTAATACATATAACTATACAGTATACATATATCAGTTCGAAACTAAACACAGATTTTATGTTTGCTTAAAAAAGTCACTGATTTTACTCTGAGGTCCAGCTGAGGACAAAATGTGTTAAAATCCCCCAGATTATGCAAATCTAGACAATTGTGTACATTTAACGATTTATGTTTTCAATACATCAAAGTCAAAACATTTCAATTGTATAAAAACAAACAACATAAAACATATCTGTCGCATCATGGCAATTATCACTTCCATGCTAAATTTCATAAAAGAAGCTCCATAAATAGCGCTAATTGTAAGTTAGTTTTCAAAATATGGTCGGGCCTTTTATAATTGATCACATAAATGGCTTCCGAATAACCTGGTTCCCATCCGCAATTTGTATATGTATATTCAAACACATAACTGTTAGGAAACCAGACGTATACATAGTGTGATTCTATTGTTAGCTATTTTTATAATTGGGATACATGTACAAGATATTTTGGTATTTTGGGATTATTGTCTGTTCTTGGGAGGTTTTACGCATCGATGGGTGGGAAATTGACTGTCGTTGTGCGTTGTTGAGAGGTGTCGTTCGTGAGAGGTGAAATTACATTGAAATCCAACGGGAGGGAATAAAAGTGACGTTATAAAGAGGGTGTCGCTCCTGGGAGGTGACGTTTGGGGAGGTGGGACTGTATCTTTTGATCGCTTATGATGAAGAAAAACGGAATTTTGCAGGTGCATACCATATACGGCCATGCCCCTTCTGTCAATAGAGGAGACTGTTTATAAACTTTATATGTTTAATTAAAACATTAAAATGTGTAAATTATTTTTCATTTTCCCGGGTTTAGCAATTTTTATCACATACCGTAATAAGATAATTTAGCTTCAGTTTTCATATGAACCCAAAAATCAAATGATCGTTTCCGAGCACTCTTGTAATCGATCGGAACTGTGTCCGAGTGCTCGAGTATTATAATTGCTACTCATTTCCGCCTTAATTTTTATATAATTGAAATGCGTATTTTATCAGACTTTTTAACTTTGATGTATTGAAAACAGTAATGTACACAATTGTCATAAATTTGCTTAATCTGGCGATTTTAACACATTGCGTCCTCAGATATTCAATCTTAGTTCAATCTATCGTATACTGAAAGTAGTACCCCCATTCTGTATACTCTATATTGAAATCAGTATGAGCAATAATAACTGACAAAACTGACTATTCCCGCATTTCCAAACTTTAAAAAGTTGAACCTCCCTAGAACAACAACCTCTCTACAACAACCAATCTTGGGTGTATCCGGATGGTGTTTGTTCTGGAGAGGTTTGACTGTAGTGCCTTGGGGTCTTCTTCCACCAATAATAGCTGGAGAGTCGTCATATGACCTAAGCTGTTGGTGCGCATGTGACATTAAACTCCAACAAACAAACACCCCCCAAAAAACAAACAAAGCATAATAGTCAACACCGGGACAGGCGGGCACAATGATGATTGGATACTGTAATAATTGATGTGCCTGATAAATATTTTATTTTATTTTTTACATATAACGTAAAATAGGAATGTGATAATTATATAAAAATATTCTTAATTTTGTTGTTTTTACTTTGTTTCAGGCATAATAATTTGTTTATATACGACCTAAAATATGGATGTGATAATATTAGATCTCTACCGTATTGTTCCTATTTAAAGCGCCACCTCTAATATAGGCGCCCCCACGTAAAAATGCAACATGAAATGGCCCTTAAATGGAAATATTTGGCTTACATGTCGGTAGTACTGTTGTTTAACGTAATCCATATATATATATATAAACTCCAAGCTCATGAATCACTAAGTATGCATGCATAATATGCGCATCACTTGTTGAACGTGTATCACTATAAAAAAAGTATTTATTCTCACAGAAGAATTCACACAATATCAACAATGCCTCGAGCTATTCAAACCGAAAGTACAAGGATAGTTATTTACATAGACACTGTTTAACAGATTATAGCGCGGAACAATCCACAGAAACACGGGTTAACTTTAAATGTATACGATTTACGTGGCATAATAGTATGTACCGCATGTACAGAACATAATTATCGATCGATTTAGGTAACACACGATGACATAGTAGGCGTCGCATTATGACAAAGCAAGGTCACTGAGCAGTTTCTTCCAATTAGTTGGCAATTACCGATATTGAAACGGAGATTTTCCACACCTATACTACAGAAATTAATTACTCTAATTAGCGCGCCCCTTTTGTGTTTTGCATTGTGCCTGGGTGCTATAAATAGGAACAATACAGTATTTGAAAAAATCCTAATTTTGTTGTTTTTACTTTGTTTCAGGCCATAATAACATTTTTATATACGACCTAAAATACGGATTAAACCGCCTCCGTGGTCAAGTGGTTATGGTCGCTGACTTGTAACCTATCATCTCTGATGGTCATGGGTTCGAGCCCCACTCAGACCGTGTCTCATTTATATGAAAGAGTTGGCGGTTTCTTACGGAGGTTGATGCACCAAGTACTGGTTAACCACTGGAACCTGCGCAGGAAAGGTGTTGTTAGGTAAACTGCCTGTCGCTCAAATGGGAAACCGGTAGCGACGTTAAATAAACTACTTAAAAAAACCGGATGTGATATATAAAACATTATTCTTAATTTTGTTGTTTTGACTTTGTTGCAGGCCCAATTAAAAGACTATCGGAAGAATGTGAATGCCGGGACATCTATGTAACGTGGACACATCACTATAGCTCTATCACATACTCATGCTGCTGGTAGGTCTCTCACTTCTGTTCTTTGATTGAGTGCACATGTGTGATACATTGTAACCCATCATCTCCACGTTCTCATGCAATCCTACTGGGGCTGTCAAAATTATTTCAAGTTTAAACTTTATTTATTTTACAACGATTGCGAAGCAAGTTTTAACAACTTATATTAATCACTCTCGTTGGCGCGGATGAAAGCATATATGTGGTCATTCGTGTGGGAGGAAACCGGAGTTCCCTGGAGAAAACCCACCTGTCCGATCTGGCGACCACCGTACCGAGGATCGAATCCGGGTTGCATTGGTGAGAAGCGAGCGCGCTAACCACTGCGCTATCGGACAGCCAAATTATTTCAAGTGAGGAAGCTATCCAGCTTGCGGAATGTCGGTGGTTCTACCCAGGTACCCGTCTGTGCCTGAAGTCCTGCCCGAATGAGAATCCGCCCGGGACCTTCCTCCACTAATAATAGCTGGAAAATGGCAATATACAAGACCTAAGCTGTTAGTGCGACGTTGAGCCCAAAAAACATCCAACAAAACAACATGTTCTGTTGTTCTGTTGCCCAGTTTTAAGGACCAGTGTTATAAGGACAGTGCGATGTGTATAAATAGAAAGCCAATGATCCAGTTCGGAAATATTGAATATTGATACGTATTTGATTCTGCAAACACAGTCGCTTTGGAGACGACATAAGATAGCAAAATGTAGGAACTTTATCTATAAACTCCTGTAATGCTGGAAATAGAATTGCAATGACGTGTAATCTAAACAGCAAAATATATTAAAATGAATGTTTATAATGAAAGTGTATATATGATATATTTTAAACAGTTATGGATGTTTACTGAGGTATTGTATATATTGTATATATGTATATGTGTCGACAATAGATTTATGCTTACAGACGGATCTGTAACCAGTGGTTAACATGTTGGACTGGTAATCTAGGGATCGCAGGTTCGATCCCCCGTCTGACCCTAATAAAATTAACAGTCTTTCAGATGGGACTTTAAACCGAGGTATCGTGTTGGTGCTTTACACCATGCACGTAAAAGAACCAGAGGAGGCTCTGGAATGGGTCTCTGTTTGTATCATTGCACTATCCTCCAAAAATCTAAAATGACTAATCTCTTCAGGAGGCGTCGCTCATATGGGTAACCGGTAGCGATAATAAATAAACGTAAAACACACACAGATTTACACTGTCATTTTGATGTCTGTCATTCTGTTTGTCCCCTGTTTATTATTTGTTTTTCTGATTGTTTTTGAGTTTTAGGCCCCCCTGTCCTTTTTATTATCCCTGTTATAAGTGGAATAACGGTCAGGGAGTGCCCTATAACCACCTTACAAAATATGTACATACTTTTATATACATGTAATAGTTGTTTGTTATAAGAACTGTCTGTCTGTCTGTCTGTCTGTCTGTCTGTCTGTCTGTCTGTCTGTCTGTCTGTCTGTCTGTCTGTCTGTCTGTCTGTCTGTCTGTCTGTCTGTCTGTCTGTCTGTCTGTCTGTCTGTCTGTCTGTCTGTCTGTCTGTCTGTCTGTCTGTCTGTCTGTCTGTCTGTCTGTCTGTCTGTCTGTCTGTCTGTCTGTCTGTCTGTCTGTCTGTCTGTCTGTCTGTCTGTCTGTCTGTCTGTCTGTCTGTCTGTCTGTCTGTCTGTCTGTCTGTCTGTCTGTCTGTCTTGTTAGCATGATAACTCAAAAAGTTGTGAATGAATTTCGATAAAACTGTGTGGATACAGTCAAACCTGTGTTAAGCAAGCTTACGTGAACTCAGGCATTTGTTCTTGTTTCAGAATAGTGGTTTGCATGAATAGTGGTTTGCATGCCTCCGAGTGTTTATTCTCTAGTTATTATTACTATTACATGATCAGACAATGTTTTACACAATACAACAATATCAATGATCATACATGACATTGTATGCATGTGTTTATGAAATGTGACATGTCTATACAACCCCCACCCCCAAATTTTTTTAAAAAGAAACTAAAATCTCATCTGTAACAATAGTAGTGAATATATTTATAATAATAATGGAATTCTGACAGTTGTGTTGCTATGTATTTGATCACATACTTATGCTCACATATCACATACTTATGCTGCTCATATCTACATACTTATGCTGGTCATATCTACATACTTATGCTGCTCACATCTACATACTGATGCTGCTCATATCTACATACTTATGCTGCTCATATATACATACTGATGCTGGTCATATCTACATACTTATGCTGGTCATATCTACATACTTATGCTGCTCATATCTACATACTTATGCTGCTCATATCTACATACCTATGCTGCTCATATCTACATACTTATGCTGCTCATATCTACATACCTATGCTGCTCATATCTACATACTTATGCTGCTCATATCTACATACTGATGCTGCTCATATCTACATACCTATGCTGCTCATATCTACATACTTATGCTGCTCATATCTACATACCTATGCTGCTCATATCTACATACTTATGCTGCTCATATCTACATACTTATGCTGCTCATATCTACATATTTATGCTGCTCACATCTACATACTTATGCTGGTCATATCTACATACTTATGCTGCTCATATCTACATACTTATGCTGCTCATGTCTGCATACTTATGCTGCTCACATCTACATATTTATGCTGCTCATATCTGCATACTTATGCTGCTCATATCTACATACCTATGCTGCTCATATCTGCATACTTATGCTGCTCATATCTACATACCTATGCTGCTCATATCTACATACTTATGCTGCTCATATCTACATACTTATGCTGCTCATATCTACATACCTATGCTGCTCATATCTGCATACTTATGCTGCTCATATCTACATACCTATGCTGCTCATATCTGCATACTTATGCTGCTCATATCTACATACTTATGCTGCTCATATCTACATACTTATGCTGCTCATATCTACATACTTATGCTGCTCATATCTACATACTTATGCTGCTCATATCTACATACTGATGCTGCTCATATCTACATACTTATGCTGCTCACATCTACATACTTATGCTGGTCATATCTACATACTTATGCTGCTCATATTTACATACTTATGCTGCTCATATCTACATACTTATGCTGGTCATATCTACATACTTATGCTGGTCATATCTACATACTTATGCTGCATATATCTACATACTTATACTGCTCATATATAACACTTATGCTGCTCATATCTACATACTTATGCTGCTCATATCTACATACTGATGCTGCTCATATCTACATACTTATGCTGGTCATATCTACATACTTATGCTGGTCATATCTACATACTTATGCTGCTCACATCTACATACTTATGCTGGTCATATCTACATACTTATGCTGGTCATATCTACATACTTATGCTGCATATATCTACATACTTATACTGCTCATATATAACACTTATGCTGCTCATATCTACATACTTATGCTGCTCATATCTACATACTGATGCTGCTCATATCTACATACTTATGCTGGTCATATCTACATACTTATGCTGGTCATATCTACATACTTATGCTGCTCACATCTACATACTTATGCTGGTCATATCTACATACTTATGCTGGTCATATCTACATACTTATGCTGCATATATCTACATACTTATACTGCTCATATATAACACTTATGCTGCTCATATCTACATACTTATGCTGCTCATATCTACATACTGATCCTGCTCATATCAATACTTATGCTGCTCATATCGCTGTCACAAATTTTGAATATTAAAGTCATATTCCTGTTCAAATTTCACTGTATGAGGGTGCCTCGTTTTTTATGCCAGTGTTAAGAGTGTTCTTTAAGCACATTCATTTCTTTGCTCTGTTGATTTGTTGTCTACAGATGGAGCTACATGTACTTGTATACAAAGATTGCCGTACGAAAAAAGAGACAATCCCAGTCAATAAAGATTATACATGTATATTTGTTCAACAATGTTCAAGTACATTTAAAATGTTAAAACGGTGGATTTCTATACTGTAAAACATGGGTAATACTGGTTGTGTAGCAAATACAGTTGTGTGGGAAAAATAATTGAAAAAAAAATTGTGGCAAGTCAGTTTGAACAGCAATACGATTTAATATTAATCCTAAGGACATGAGGTATTTATATTAGCATTATATCTATAATTGGTTCTTCGTCTATTGGCACTATGCTGCGAGCAGTCTGTGTGTGTTTTACGTTTATTTATCGTTGCTACTAGTTGCCCATATGAGAGACGCCTCCTGAAGAGATTAGTCATTTTAGATTTTTGGAGGATAGTGCAATGATACAGACAGACCCATTCCAGAATCTCCTCTGGTTTGAGCAGTCTACACAATAGGCAGACATTTAAAGTATACAAGGGAGCAGTGTGTTGGCTCAACCAATAGTCATATATTATATACCGGTACTGAGCTAAAACATTTTAAAAACGGAATTATTTCTTCTATGTATCAATGGGCAATCGACAATTGATTAATCTTGTTGAGTGTATAGTAGTTCTGTTCTTTTGAGATTTATTCTTCGTAACCCTTCCTTCATAGAGATTTAGGTTAATATACTATTATATCTCAATACAAACTACAGCCATTTAGCTATCATGCAGTGGATATGTAGTCGCCATATCTATCCCACCTTCATAGAGATTTAGGTTAATATACTATTATATCTCAATACAAACGACAGCCATTTAGCTATCATGCAGTGGATAAGTAGTCGCCATATCTATCCCACCTTCATAGAGATTTAGGTTAATATACTATTATATCTCAATACAAACGACAGCCATTTAGCTATCATGCAGTGGATAAGTAGTCGCCATATCTATCCCACCTTCATAGATATTACTGGGACTACATAGAGATTCTGGCCTAAATTATGAACATTGGTTTGACTACTACATTGTCAATGTATGTCATATTGGTAATGGCATCAAGAGGTGCTTCTATGAGGGAAAGTGTTTATGAACATTGGTTTGACTACTACATTGTCAATGTATGTCATATTGGTAATGGCATCAAGAGGTGCTTCTATGAGGGAAAGTGTTTATGAACATTGGTTTGACTACTACATTGTCAATGTATGTCATATTGGTAATGGCGTCAAGAGGTGCTTCTATGAGGGAAAGTGTTTATGAACATTGGTTTGACTACTACATTGTCAATGTATGTCATATTGGTAATGGCATCAAGAGGTGCTTCTATGAGGGAAAGTGTTTATGAACATTGGTTTGACTACTACATTGTCAATGTATGTCATATTGGTAATGGCGTCAAGAGGTGCTTCTATGAGGGAAAGGATTAAAGCGATACCATATTTGAATAACATATTATTATTGGTATTTAGAGAACATAATTTCCTGACAGTGTGTGTAAAATAAATCCAAATATTCTTACAGATACGAAGAAAATCAATTTTAATAAATTAGCACAGACATATAGGCAAACATTATTCTAAACAATGCTAAATTCATGTGACTCAGCAACGGATGTTGACACAGCTGTATTAGATGTTTTAGAAGTTTGAAGATGCATGGACAGATTTTAGGTGTTGACAAATTTGAGCAGATGTTGAAAAGTTTGAGGTGTTGACAATTTTGAGAAATTAATTATTGCTCAATGCATATTTAATACATTGTCATAGAAGCTGTCATTAGATACAGACGGATCTATAGTCCAGTGGTAACACGCTGGACTGGTAATCCAGGGATCGCAGGTTCGCTCAGCCGTCGGACCCTAATAAAATTAACAGTCTCATTGCACTATCCTCCAAAAATCTAAAATGACTAATCTCTTCAGGAGGCGTCACTCATATGGGCAACTGGTAGCAATGATAAATAAACGTAAAACACACACATTAGATTAATAGTAACTTCACTGACTGATATTTTATCACTCAGAATACCACTCAGAATTGTCAAATCTCAGTTATTGTCACAGTACTTAAAATTGAGAAACCCTTACATCGCTAGAGAGAAGCTCTCCATTATCAAGTATGCAGAGGCTCACGGCAATCGGAAGGCAGGAAGACAATATGGCGTCGAGGAATTATCAGAACCATACACGTCTGCATGTAGGCCCACAAGACTTTTTGTTTTATGTGCACAAAAATCATGGAGCACGATTATATTTCAGAACCATGCACTTCGGCATGTAGGCCTCCATGATTTCTTCTTTTTTTATGGACCATAGAGCATGATTATATCGTATCTTGAGAAATGTTGGCTTTTGAAAATGCTATTTTACGCGGTATACACCAGAACTACGTTTTCTCCATGATTTTCGTGCCAAAAAGAAGATGCGCTTTATATACATGATAGCGCGGTATACATAGCAATTTACAGTACACTTTGAGTTTGTTATAATTATTGCCAAAAAAACAATACTGTTGACCGATTGAAAATAATTATTCAAAAATGTGTACCATTTATACTCGCATATAAGGCAACCCTCCTACTTTGGTACTGAAATCTGTGGTTTTGGCATGTACTCTCCTATAAGACGACCCTCCTACTTTGGTACTGAAATCTGTGGTTTTGGCATGCACTCTCCTATAAGACGACCCTCCTACTTTGGTACTGAAATCTGTGGTTTTGGCATGCACTCTCCTATAAGACGACCCTCCTACTTTGGTACTGAAATCTGTGGTTTTGGCATGCACTCTCCTATAAGACGACCCTCCTACTTTGGTACTGAAATCTGTGGTTTTGGCATGCACTCTCCTATAAGACGACCCTCCTACTTTGGTACTGAAATCTGTGGTTTTGGCATGCACTCTCCTATAAGACGACCCTCCTACTTTGGTACTGAAATCTGTGGTTTTGGCATGCACTCACATATAAGGCGACCCTCCTACTTTGGTACTGAAATCTGTGGTTTTGGCATGTACTCGCCTATAAGACGACCCTCCTACTTTGGTACTGAAATCTGTGGTTTTGGCATGTACTCGCCTATAAGACGACCCTCCTACTTTGGTACTGAAATCTGTGGTTTTGGCATGCACTCTCCTATAAGACGACCCTCCTACTTTGGTACTGAAATCTGTGGTTTTGGCATGCACTCTCCTATAAGACGACCCTCCTACTTTGGTACTGAAATCTGTGGTTTTGGCATGCACTCACATATAAGGCGACCCTCCTACTTTGGTACTGAAATCTGTGGTTTTGGCATGTACTCGCCTATAAGACGACCCTCCTACTTTGGTACTGAAATCTGTGGTTTTGGCATGTACTCGCCTATAAGACGACCCTCCTACTTTGGTACTGAAATCTGTGGTTTTGGCATGCACTCTCCTATAAGACGACCCTCCTACTTTGGTACTGAAATCTGTGGTTTTGGCATGTACTCGCCTATAAGACGACCCTCCTACTTTGGTACTGAAATCTGTGGTTTTGGCATGTACTCGCCTATAAGATGACCCTCCTACTTTGGTACTGAAATCTGTGGTTTTGGCATGTACTCGCCTATAAGACGACCCTCCTAGTTTGGTACTGAAATCTGTGGTTTTGGCATGCACTCGCCTATAAGACGACCCTCCTACTTTAGTACTGAAATCTGTGGTTTTGGCATGCACTCGCCTATAAGACGGGTTCATAAAATGAACTCCAGACCAAGTATAAATTGCATGTTTGGCGAGTGAAAGTTGAAGAAATGTTCAGCATCCGAGTGCAAGTTTTCTAAAATGTAGTTATGGATACCATAACGGTAAGTTTTTGTTTAAAATAGGGATGGTTACGTATCGTATTCGAATATACAATTAGCAATTTCATTGTATTTGTTCTCAAATAAAATGTTACTTACCATATTTAGCTGTGTATAGTGCGCACATTTCTTACTGAAATCCTCATCCATTTTATCTACTGCGCATTATACACCAGTACAGACATCAGGACATTTTTTTCCGGACCAAAATTTCGTGAAAAAACTGAAATTCGACCCGAACGGCCCACAGTCATTCTATAAGTTGTTACATTCGACAATCGTTATAAACTAGCTATTAAAACCAGTTGCCGATAGTCTATATAAATAAATCAAATGAATAAGACCACAAAATTAGCATATATTTCGTTTATTTTGGCAAACTTTGATGAATTTAATTGAAAAGGTAAATGCATAAAAAATGGCGATTTGATAACATCACGTGGTTTTATCGTATGTAATATTTCCCGTACTTTTCGCGTACTTCGCCGTACAATGTACAATGCATTGCATAAAAAAAAAACTTTTTTGGCTGCAGTATTTCAATTGATTGTAGCGATAATTAATTTCGACAAACCTTTCACAATGGGTCCCAGTTAATTAGGTAGGCTTCACGTGTTGAGAAGTTTGAGCATCTGCTGACATGTTTGAGAACGTGTTGAGATGTTTGAGAACGTGTCGAGAAATTTGAGCAGGTGTGACCGTTACTCGATGAGGTATATCTCGAGTGATTAATATAAGTTGTAAAAATCACGGAGCACAATTTTTAGCGATTCTTGAGAAATGTTAAATTTTGACTTGGAAAATTGCGTTTTTCACGTGCGCAGTATACATAGGAACTCAGTTTTTGCGCCGATTTTCGTGCCAGATCGTGGGTGCGCACTATACACGGTAGCGCACTATACACAGCTAAATACGGTACTTAATCCGCCACACAAGCTTGTTGGATTCCATCTGTTGTTCCCCCACACAAGAGAAGCTTGTTGGATTCCACCTGTTGTTCCCCCACACCAGAGAAGCTTGTTGGATTCCACCTGTTGTTCCTCCACACCAGAGAAGCTTGTTGGATTCCACCTATTGTTCCTCCACCAGAGAAGCTTGTTGGATTCCACCTGTTGTTCCTCCACACCAGAGAAGCTTGTTGGATTCCACCTATTGTTCCTCCACCAGAGAAGCTTGTTGGATTCCACCTATTGTTCCTCCACATCAGAGAAGCTTGTTGGATTCCACCTGTTGTTCCTCCACCAGAGAAGCTTGTTGGATTCCACCTGTTGTTCCTCCACCAGAGAAGCTTGTTGGATTCCACCTATTGTTCCTCCACCAGAGAAGCTTGTTGGATTCCACCTGTTGTTCCTCCACCAGAGAAGCTTGTTGGATACCACCTGTTGTTCCTCCACATCAGAGAAGCTTGTTGGATTCCACCTGTTGTTCCTCCACACCAGAGAAGCTTGTTGGATTCCACCTGTTGTTCCTCCACACCAGAGAAGCTTGTTGGATTCCACATGTTGTTCCCCCACACCAGAGAAGCTTGTTGGCTGAACCAGCGGTCCTGTATAATATTATAGAATGAATGAACTTCTACATTAGCCCAAAATAGGGAGACATTTAAAGGTATATGCAAGGGAGAAATCTGTTGGCTCAGCCAGGTGTTATCTAGTTACCGTACTTACTCGCCTATAAGACGACTCACCTATAAGACGACCCCCTACTTTGGTTCTGTAATCTGTGGATTTGGCATGCACTCGCATATAAGACGGGTTGATAAAATTGACATCAGTTGAAGAAATTTTTCAATAATTGATTCATAAGATTTTTGTGAACAATAACAATGTTTTATTGCATGCTGCTAATTACTCAAAAAATCCGACATATGTAAATTAATCCACGGACAACCTTTCTTACAGACACAGCCAATCAGATCGATCATTAAACGGTTAGCCCGCATAAGATCACCTTAGACACGACCAATTTGCATATTGTCCCATGCATGCCACATTTATAATTGAGTAGTGGCATGGGACAATACACAGGTGTTGTTAGGTAAACTGCCCATCGCTCAAATGGGAATCCAGTCGCGACAGTAAATAAACATAAATTAAAAAAACAAAAACAATTAGAAATGTCACACAAACTTGTGAAATTATCAACAAAATATGATGTTTTGTCCAGTTAGGCCGGGATAATTGATATGATTACCTTTGGTTACTGTGTCGGGTAGTTTTTTTGAAAGTGGCACATATATTCAAAGTGAGTTTTAAAACAAATATTGCAAACTGACGTCAGCGAATTGAAATATTTTATAGTTATGGTAGGGTTATCAAAGCGAGGGAAAATATATTTTCAACCTGTATTCCGTATAGGTTTGGTACATAATGTTCAGAAAAAAATAAAATTTACTTGGCCTGCACATGTCAAAATGTCATTAGTTCCCACAGTATCAGAGCTGCCGTACAGATCAATGACATATGTAAGTTACACCAAAGAGAATTAGCTCCCTCCTTCCATTTTTATGACACATTGCCCATTGGTGAATGACTTTGAAGTTTTTCCCTGCTTCAGCCCATGTCCATATATGGAAATCGATGTAAGGTTAAACTGCTCTCCAGGTACTCACACGTGTTGGTTCGTTGCTATGGATACGCTATACTAGTGGATAATAGGGACTGTTTCAAGAGGTATGAAAAAAGGGGGGCGTTTAAAGGAGTCCCAGATATACTTTGCATATAATTTGTTTAAACAGGGGTATATAGTAATTATTGAAATAAGAATTGTCCAGGGCTAGAATCTTTCGCAGTTTTTAATTTACCAAGGTGTTCATTTAATACCCAAAGTCGGTGAAAAAAGGGATCAAATTGGTCAAAACAAATTATATACACATATACAAATTTTGTATTTGGTGCACCCGGCGATTATAAACGGTTCGGTAATTATTGTGATTTGCACGAAAAGTTATGAAGGCGTTGACGGAGATTAATTTGTCTCAGTTTAATGTTGCCAAACAATAAACCCAGATAAACACTTCTGTATGACTGACTTTTTGAAAACTGTGACCAACTTGTGTCATTGCTAACTTTTCCACATATTTCGAATTAATTTACTATACACTTTAGTGTTTTGTTCATTTAATGAAAATAATATTAATATTGCATGAATATATGAATTAACAAATATGTATATATTTAATGTCAGTTATTATTACATTAATACCCGTCAAAAAAAAAAGTCGGTGAAAAAAAGTATAAAAATGGATCAAATTGGCCAAATAAAATATAGCTGGCTGACATTTAGAAAATGCCAAACCAACTGATAATGACTGAAAACATTTAGGTCATGCATAACGCTTATAAGACGGGACCCTGACTTTGAGCCTTAAATCAGTGGGAAATATCCCCGTCTTATAGGCGAGTAAATACGGTATACAGTATGTAAAGTTTATACAAATTTGTTTTAGCTTGATTGCGAAACAAGTTCTTACAACATTAGTTTAGTCGCTCTCGAGACCTCATCTCTGAGGGAATCTGTCGTCATGAGGGAGAGAGAATAGGCATGTGGAATTTCAGTGCCTTGCCAAATACATATTTTTTTAGCATAATGGTAAAAGGTGGTCGCAAACTCCTGGCCTCTAACACTAGAATCATACACAGGGTTCACTCTGTCTGAATGTTTGTCTGCACCACTTCTGTCGCCAATTAAGAGCCATACAGTTCACAAACAAATATTTGAAGCCATGTATTTGACAAAACATGTACCAATAAAAAAAAGGTTGTGCCAAATATTTTCGCCATTTCACAAAATTAAGCACCATTTTATGTTTTTTGTTGCAATTGGCGCCATTGGCGACCACAGCGGGAACTCTAATACAGCTACCTCTGAGCTATCACAAACTTCCATAATTATATCTGTATGAAAAAACGCTCTTCCTGTGCTCAATATAGTGAGAAATGAGACATCTGATGATTTTTCAATTATGTCTTATCAGTATGGGGTTTTAACTATTGCATCAACTGTGAAACAAAGGTATTCAAATACCGTGTCAAATTGTGTGGATCATAACCCATTCAACACTAAGTAACTGACATGGACTAATGCCTGATATTTTTTAGACCATTAAATTAATCAGAAAATTACATTTGGACCAGTTCATTTATCAAAATGGGTAATTTTGCCTAAAAATAGTAAATAGTAATATTACTGGCAAAACGTTTAGTAAGCCTATTGAGAGGCCTGTAGTGTTGAAAGTGTTAAACAACAAGAATGCTCTGTTTTGATACATCTTCAAATGATAAAGCAATAAGGTATCATTTATAATATCTTAGGTGTACATGTGATTGTACAATTAATATAAATCACTAGACGGTCATTTTATATAATTGTATGTGTGTGTTATACGTTTATTTATCGTCGCTACCGGTTGCCCATATGAGCGACGCCTCCTGAAAAGATTAATCAGTTTAGATTTTTGGAGGATAGTGCAATGATACAGAGAGAGACCCATTCCAGAATCTCCTCTGGTTCTTTTACGTGCACAGTGTACAGCACCGACACGAGACCTCGGTTTAAAGTCCCATCTGAAAGACTGTTAATTTTATTAGGGTCAGACGGGGGGGGGATCAAACCTGTGATTTTATATAATCATAATATGATATATTATAATATATTATACCCACTCAAGGGAAAAGGTCCAATTTAAACAGTGTAGCATTTTTTGGTTTGGTCAAGAATTATGAAAATATAGCATGAATGATACATCATAACTTTCGATTAGAGTGTCGATATTGATCTAAAAGATAAATTTTGTTACATTGCGTAGTTGAAAAGAAAACGTATGAAAAGTAAAAATGGAAAAGAGCCCTCCAGTTGTCATGGAAAGAAATGCAGAGAACTTTGTGGAGAAAAGTAAGAAGTATTTCTGGAAGCATATTCTACAATGGAATAATACAACATGTTTATATAGGGGCCTGTCAACCTTATATCATGGCCTGTCTATTTAACATCGGGACCTGTTCATTTAACATCGGACCTGTTCATTTACAGAGGGAACAAGAACTGGGCCTGTCTGTCAAAATATTATCGGTGAGCACTGAACTAGAAGCAATATAGTTTAGTTCAAGGTAATAAACTTTCCTGGAATGTCCACACAGCCTACCAATGTCAGTGTCATTCTTATGCTCTATACTCCATATTGTTCAGTCTAGATTAGTTAACAACCCCTTATCCCCCTAATCACGAAAAAACTTGCTTTTGCAAACAACATAGAACCAGATTAGATGGCACATAGCTTGCCACCTGATCATGCTCTATGTGCTGTTTGCTGTTCGGATAGTGGACCTGAAACTCTAGACAGAATAGCAAACAATTTAGATCATGAGACGTGGCATTACGCGGAGGCTGATCTGGATCTATGCTGTTTGCTGTTCGGATAGTGGAGCTGAAACTCTTGACAGAATAGCAAACAATTTAGATCATGAGACGTGGCATTACGCGGAGGCTGATCTGGATCTATGCTGTTTGCTGTTCGGATACTGGACCTGAATTTCTTGACAGAATAGCAAACAATTTAGATCATGAGACGTAGCATTACATGGAGGCTGATCTGGATCTATGCTGTTTGCTGTTCGGATAGTGGAGCTGAAACTCTTGACAGAATAGCAAACAATTTAGATCATGAGACGTGGCATTATGCGGAGGCTGGTCTGGATCTATGCTGTTTGCTGTTCGGATAGTGGAGCTGAAACTCTTGACAGAATAGCAAACAATTTAGATCATGAGATGTGGCATTACATGGAGGCTGATCTGGATCTATGCTGTTTGCTGTTCGGATAGTGGACCTGAAACTCTAGACAGAATAGCAAACAATTTAGATCATGAGACGTGGCATTACATGGAGGCTGATCTGGATCTATGCTGTTTGCTGTTCAGATAGTGGAGCTGAAACTCTTGACAGAATAGCAAACAATTTAGATCATGAGACGTGGCATTATGCGGAGGCTGGTCTGGATCTATGCTGTTTGCTGTTCGGATAGTGGAGCTGAAACTCTTGACAGAATAGCAAACAATTTAGATCATGAGATGTGGCATTACATGGAGGCTGATCTGGATCTATGCTGTTTGCTGTTCGGATAGTGGACCTGAAACTCTAGACAGAATAGCAAACAATTTAGATCATGAGACGTGGCATTACATGGAGGCTGATCTGGATCTATGTTACTTCACTCTCTTTCCAATATATTCAGCAGGTAAATGGATACAGTATAACTGTCACACAAGTTAATTAGTGTTAATTTTTTACTATAAATAGATTTCATATGAATTCATGCGCATATATTTTTGTTATTGTTTTGTACACTTTTGACCCACAAGATGGTGGTCTTTTGAAAATCACCTGATATTTGGTTCAGATGACCGCACAAGCATACATACGTTTAGCTGTTTATCCTGGTTACAATCTTTTTAGCCGGTGTGTTCCAGGGGTGTGGAAATCTCCAAATGTTTTACTTGTCCATGGACAATTAGACAGCAGAGATTGACTTTTCCGTCACTGAATCCTACGTGTCACCAACTTTAGGACCAAACTTCCAAAGTCAATATACCATCTTCAGGGATCATTTAGAGGGTGATGTGGGCGAAATTGTCGCCCTAGGGACCCTGACTCGGCCCTCTGGGGGCCAGAGGCCCACTTCTCCCTAAACAAAATATAAAAAAATTATTTTTTGGTTTTTACGATTTTCAAACACAATTTTGTCTAGTAAGATACACTGGCCCATTAAAAAGCACTCCTTCTATTCAAATGTTGTATTTAATGGTTGTACTGTGCATTTTAACCCTATCTTGCAGAAGTATATTAAAGAACACCATGGAAGCGATCACGCGCTTTCTCACTTATTCTGACCTAGAATGAACCCTGCGCCTCTTATTCAGGTTCTGACATACACATAACATGCTTGGCAGATATTTGATGCGCTATAAATGTGTCTCGTCTTTCTTGCCGACATATAAACTGGACGTTTTGTCTGCTAATTGCGGGAACTGTGTGCATATGCCACATGTAACTTGATCAGGATCGTTTGAGTGCATCCACGGCAAGTCCGTATCGAGGAATCAACAAACCGTATTCGTTGTTTTTTTTTGGTTATGGTCTGTGTCGGATTATGATGTTCTCTCATTCTATTGAGATTTTTGCTACGTAGGCCCTGCTTTGATTAAAAAACGATGAGTCGCTGCACTTATTCGAGTAATTTGTAAGCACCCGTAAAATAAATTTTGACGAATTTCCTGTGTCGCAGATTGAACACTGTCCGCTGACATAGCTGGGTTTGTTAAATGTTTTATACATAACCATCATGGTGGACTGTTTGCATGTCCAGCTTCCGCTAACTATTAACCCATTCAACACCCAGTAACTCACATGGACTGGTCCATGATATTCATAAACCAATAAATGAATCAGAAAATCACATTTGGACAAGTTCATTTATCAAAATGGGTAATTATGTCTAAAAATAGTCATATCACTGGCAAAAGGTGCAGATCCAGATGAGACGGCTCGTCACGAGCCGGCTCATCTGGATCTACACTTTTTGTAAGCTTATTTAGAGGTCTGTGGTGTTGAAAGGGTTAATCTGTTAATTTATTCATGTACATGACTTGTAGTAAGCATGCATACAATGACATTATGTTGTCTGAGAGTAGTTCCGTTATACCAACATGTTATCTATTTGTGCGCAGACAACGTAGATGCACTATTACACTTGTCTGTTTGAGAAATTGGACGGTTCGAACAAGTCGGACATAGGATTTCCACACCCCTACGATCCATTAACCCATTTCATTCTGGATATATTTAAAGGCTTTTGCAAACAACATAGATCCAGATCAGCCGCAGCATGACGCTGCGTGCTGATCAGGATCTATGTTGTTTGCTACATAGCCAAGTGTCTTAGCAAGATCATCTGAATAGCAAACAGCGTAGAGCCTGATCAGACGGCACATTCCGTGGTGGTTGATCTGGCTCTATGTTCTTTGCAAATACTGTTTGAACGGTATCCAGAATGAAATGGGTTAACATGGTATTGAGATTTTCCGCTGTTTTCACTTTATTGATAAGACGTCTGTGCGTTTGACCGACACTATGGCTGTGGCACTTTCATCATGTGATGTTGCATTCTACATTAGTTAATTTAATTCAAAAAGCTGTAGGTCACATGGCTTTGGTGGTCACTAAGGATGCTTATTGCTGACATTAGTGCATGTGGATAGTCTGTACTTCTGTTCATAGCCAGTGGCACAAATAGCACTTTATCAAAATCAAGTGGGCATTTGCCCTTTTGCTCTCTATGCGAGGTTTCCGCCCTCACTGAGCCCACCTTAGGACACCTGCGTTACCGTTTGACATATGTACCGCCCCAGTCAAACTCCTCGACTAGCAACTAGGTTTCATTTTATCTTGGTAAAATTATGTAAAAGTACTTTCTTAGAAGATAAATTTACATCCATTTAATACCTGCTATGAAAATATTTGGAATGATGTATGAAAACCAAAGAGCAATACTACCATGGGAATAATAAAAAACAAAAGAAAAACATCATTAACAAACAAATAAACAATCTGCACAGACATTAACTCTCTAATAAACTGTGCATCTCATATAATGCTTAGAATTATGATGGGGATGATGAAACAGATATTCAATATTTTATCACCCTAATTAAATGTGTGCACTCAGAACATCCTGTGCACATGGAAACATATATGTTTGGAATTTTGTTCTTAGTTCTGGAGCCATATAAATACTGCATTATAATTCATTATTATTCTCAACAGAAAAAATGTCCTTAAAACATCTGCTTGCTTCTTTCTGTGTATTTCAAACAATCCTTCTCTTTTAAGCTTCCTCAGTTTAAAGTAATTATCCTATAATTAATTAAAGAATTGGTGATGGGAAATAGCTAATATAAACATAATTATTGTCTCAGAGCTTTCATATTAATAATAAATGCTGACTTTAGCGACTCGGCTTCTGAAATTATCTCTTGTAGTTTTTGCTCAATATCATGTACGTATTTGAGCTGGTTAATTTAAATCCGTGCTGGATTCTACGAGAGAAATAAAAAAAAAATTATTGTTTTTTTTATGGAATATGTTTTCATTCATATTTATCGTCGCCCAGTGGTTAATCATTTGATATTTTTAGGGCAAGATACAGAAGGTGCTTAAATTCCAGAAGCATCAGGAGGGCTCATAGATTGTGGCTAAATAGTTGCTCTAGGGACCCTGACAATTTTAACAGGCCCATTAGAAAGCACTCCTTCTATTCAAATATTGTATTTAATGGTCATATTGTGACCATATTTTGTTGAAATTTATTAAACAACACAATTTAAGGCGGCAATCGCGTGCTTTTTCACCTTTCCCACAAATGATTACCTAGAATGAGCCATGAGCAGCCCTGGTTCTTTTACATGACCGGTGTGTAGCACATGGGACCTCACTTTCTAGTCCCATCTCACTGTTAACCCATTCAACACCAAGTAACTGACATGGACTGGTCCATGATATTTTTAGACCAATAAATTAATAACAAAATTACATTTGGATCAGTTCATTTATCAAAATGGGTAATTTTGTTTCTAAAAATAGTTATATTACTTGAAAAAAGTGCAGATCCTGATGCTCATCTGGATCTACACGTTTTTGTAAGCCAATTTAGAGGTCTGTGGTGTTGAAAGGGTTAATATATTATTGTGGTTTTTAGATTTTACAAATTATTTTGGCTATATTATGAAACAAGTTCTTGCAACATTAGTATTAATCTCTCTCTAGACCTCATGGGAGAGAAAATAGGCAATGTGGAATTTAAGTGCCTTGCCTACGGGCACAACCAATGCTCTATAATTAGACAGCCAAATTGTGAGAGAGAGACTATTTAACAATAAGCTTGTAACTCTTTGATCTTCAAAATAAATTTTGGAAGGGGAATTGATCATTGTGATCTAACCAAGTCTCCCAACCTGTGAACACTATGTTTATTTATCAATGATTATAATTACAGTCCATACTCTCATATAAAGTGATCTCGCCTATAAGACGTAACACCCCTACTTTGGTCCTGAAATGTATGTGCTTTGGCATGCACTTGCATATAAGGTATTACAGGTTGATAAAATTGGACACCAGACCGTGTATATATTGCGCCTGTTTGGCCAGTGCAAGATGATGCCGACACTCACTCACTTATAACACTTTATTTAGCACTCACTTATAACACTTTATTTAGCACTCACTTATAAGACTTTATTTAGCACTCACTTATAACACTTTATTTAGCACTCACTTATAACACTTTATTTAGCACTCACTTATAACACTTTATTTAGCACTCACTTATAACACTTTATATAGCACTCACTTATAACACTTTATTTAGCACTCACTTATAACACTTTATATAGCACTCACTTATAACACTTTATTTAGCACTCACTTATAACACTTTATATAGCACTCACTTATAACACTTTATATAGCACTCACTTATAACACTTTATATAGCACTCACTTATAACACTTTATATAGCACTTTATTTAGCACTCACTTATAACACTTTATATAGCACTCACTTATAACACTTTATATAGCACTCACTTTATATAGCACTCACTTATAACACTTTATATAGCACTCACTTTATATAGCACTCACTTATAACACTTTATTTAGCACTCACTTATAACACTTTATATAGCACTCACTTATAACACTTTATATAGCACTCACTTATAACACTTTATTTAGCACTCACTTATAACACTTTATTTAGCACTCACTTATAACACTTTATTTAGCACTCACTTATAACACTTTATTTAGCACTCACTTATAACACTTTATTTAGCACTCACTTATAACACTTTATTCAGCACTCACTTATAAGACGGGAAGCCACTTTGAGGCCATAATCTAGTGGTAAAAACTTGTCTTATAGACATGTATGGACGGTATGTGAATTTATTTACCCCGCCACCCAGAGCATATAGTCGAAATACCCCCGCCACCCCAGAGCATATAGTCGAGCAAAACATGCTAGGCACAGCGTTTTATTCGATGTAGAGTAAGGTTTGATTGTTGTTTGTTCTGGTTTTACGCCTTCATCAGCACCATTTTGGGATATATCGACGGTGAGGAGTAAGGGAGTTGGTGTGTGTGGTAGAATCTAGACGAGGTATGTGGAGTTGGCTTGGTAGAATCTAGACGAGGTATGTGGAGTTGGCTTGGTAGAATCTAGACGAGGTATGTGGAGTTGGCTTGGTAGAATCTTGACAAGGTATGTGGAGTTGGCTTGGTAGAATCTAGACGAGGTATGTGGAGTTGGCTTGGTAGAATCTTGACGAGGTATGTGTAGTTGGCTTGGTAGAATCTAGACGAGGTATGTGGAGTTGGCTTGGTAGAATCTAGACGAGGTATGTGGAGTTGGCTTGGTAGAATCTTGACAAGGTATGTGGAGTTGGCTTGGTAGAATCTAGACGAGGTATGTGGAGTTGGCTTGGTAGAATCTTGACAAGGTATGTGGAGTTGGCTTGGTAGAATCTTGACGAGGTATGTGGAGTTGGCTTGGTAGAATCTAGACGAGGTATGTGGAGTTGGCTTGGTAGAATCTAGACGAGGTATGTGGAGTTGGCTTGGTAGAATCTAGACGAGGTATGTGGAGTTGGCTTGGTAGAATCTAGACGCAGTATGTGGAGTTGGCTTGGTAGAATCTTGACGAGGTATGTAGAGTTGGCTTGGTAGAATCTAGACAAGGTATGTAGAGTTGGCTTGGTAGAATCTAGACAAGGTATGTAGAGTTGGCTTGGTAGAATCTTGACGAGGTATGTGTAGTTGGCTTGGTAGAATCTAGACGAGGTATGTGGAGTTGGCTTGGTAGAATCTTGACGAGGTATGTAGAGTTGGCTTGGTAGAATCTAGACAAGGTATGTAGAGTTGGCTTGGTAGAATCTAGACAAGGTATGTAGAGTTGGCTTGGTAGAATCTTGACGAGGTATGTAGAGTTGGCTGTTGGTCTTCTTAGGAGATTATTTTCAAAAAGTGGATTAATGTCTAGACGACTAGATGCTGTAGGTCTAAGATGCTGTAGGTGATTAGTTCTCTCGTCATTCCTCACTGCTAGTCAGCCATTAACACCACAATAGCTGATCCGGCAGTTATCATCTGCCAACTTCATCTAATATTATATATTTATCTTTTATTAACTTATAAATATTACCGTATATAGACTGAACCCATGAAGCACATATTATCCTGGGTTTAGTGCTTCTAAACATCTACATTTTGAAGCTTTAGCAGCTGGGGTTTCCTGTATAGGAGCACTGGCATTGGATTCCACTAGTTTCTGCTCACCATCGCAGACATGTATGTACATGTACATGTAGTGAGTGACACATGCCGTATGCAGACCACTTGTCTGAGAAGCATGGACTTGTTCAATACGGAAAGTGTTCCGACCAATAATAACTATCACTTTCTGGTTAACCTTTGTTTCTAGTGTTTGGTATATCTGACATAGTTTTCATCTGATTTCCACCAAGAAGCCATTATTTTAATTAGTTTTGATCTACACTTTCATTTTAGACATACTTACACATGATTTACACCAAAGACTCGGAGGTAAAATTTAAAATACCACCCCTAACCCTTAAATTTAACACTTTTAATCGGTAAATTTGTATAATTTTCATAAATGGTACAATAATTTCTTTGAATAATGGCATAAAATCCAATTGATAATGTATATTTGTACACATGAATACAAAACAATGAAATAAAATCACAAAATTTAAACTTCAGAACCATTTATAGTCATTTAAGTGGACTATCAATTTATGGCGGCCATTTTGGACGCCATCTTGGATTTCTCTGAACGCCACGATTTATGCCAATTTATGCCGCATGTGTGACAAACTTCAGACATTTACAAACATTTTGGTATAAAACTTGTTTCGTAAGCTGACCTGGTAAGGTTGCTCCTCAAAATAGTGGTCCTATAAGCTAATAGTCACCTAACCAAGTAGTTTCAGAACAAGATTTTTCTGTTCATCTTTATACTTCATCATTATTCATAAACGATTACGATTGTTTTTCTATCAGGTTTAGCCGATGCATTCAAACTTTGAACTGTTTCTGAAATATATCTATTTATGTGGAAGTCGTGATAGCGCTGTGGTAGCGCTTTCAGCTTCAGGTGCGAAAGGCCCCCGAGTTCGTGCCCAGCTGTAGCCATTGCGATTGTGCACTTAGGCAAGGCATTTAAATTCCACATTGCCTCTTCTCTCTCCCTCGTGGCGATGGATTCCATCAGGAATGAAGTCTCGAGAGTGATTAATATAAGTTGTAAGAACTTGTTTCGCAATCGAGCTAAAATAAATTTGTATAAACTAAAACCACTTATCCCTAAAAAAAACCTTTAAATTTTCATTCAAAATTGTGTCCAGTAACATACTGTTATAAAGCACTGCTTCAATTCATATGCTCTTGTTGTAATAACTTGTTTCGCAAGTGAGCTAAAATAAATTTGTATCAACTAAATATATCTATTTTTGCCTGTACCATTGAATATGACAAGTAGGCAGGGAGAAGTAACGAAATCGAGGAAATAACCGCATGCGGGCGCACAGAAACCATAGAGCATGAAAAGAAATAAATAAAAATATGAGATTATGTTATATTTATATGTTATATTTCGGGTTTTACGCCTGCATCAGCACCATTTTGGGCTATATCGCCGGCGGGCAGTTTACCTAACAACTCCTTTCCTGGGCAGGCTCCAGCGGTTAACCAGTACTTGGGTGCACCAACCTCCGTAAGAAACTGCCAACTTTTTCATATAAATGAGACACGATCTGAGCGGGGCTCGAACCCGTGACCATCAGTGATGATAGGTTACAGTGGTATACAAGTCAGCGACCGTAACCAATCTACCACGGAGGCGGACCCGCGACGTATGATAGAAAAAAATATGAGATACATGGTACATTCTTGCACACATGATGCTTGTAACCTAGTAAATGGACGAGATGAGCATACAAGTAATATTATTCATCAAAGCAAATTCACACATATTATAGAATATGAGAAGCGCGATGATACAGGGACAGGGTGACTCCGGTACTGAACCTATATATGTGTAACGCTTATAGCCTGATCTAATAATACTACAACCCACAATAACCATGTATATATGTATATAACATGATTCGCTGGCGGTGAGGGTAAATAAGCTCAATCAGCAGCATCAAGGGAATAGATACAACCGAGCATGTGATATTACTGCAGCATGAACTCTCGGAATAGATGCAACCGAGCATGCGATATTACTGCAGCATGAACTCTCGGAATAGATGCAACCGAGCATGCGATATTACTGTAGCATGAACTCTCGGAATAGATGCAACCGAGCATGTGATATTACTGCAGCATGAACTCTCGGAATAGATGCAACCGAGCATGCGATATTACTGTAGCATGAACTCTTGGAATAGATGCAACCGAGCATGCGATATTACTGTAGCATGAACTCTCGGAATAGATGCAACCGAGCATGCGATATTACTGTAGCATGAACTCTCGGAATAGATGCAACCGAGCATGCGATATTACTGTAGCATGAACTCTCGGAATAGATGCAACCGAGCATGCGATATTACTGTAGCATGAACTCTCGGAATAGATGCAACCGAGCATGCGATATTACTGTAGCATGAACTCTCGGAATAGATGCAACCGAGCATGCGATATTACTGTAGCATGAACTCTCGGAATAGATGCAACCGAGCATGCGATATTACTGTAGCATGAACTCTCGGAATAGATGCAACCGAGCATGCGATATTACTGTAGCATGAACTCTCGGAATAGATGCAACCGAGCATGCGATATTACTGTAGCATGAACTCTCGGAATAGATGCAACCGAGCATGCGATATTACTGTAGCATGAACTCTCGGAATAGATGCAACCGAGCATGCGATATTACTGTAGCATGAACTCTCGGAATAGATGCAACCGAGCATGCGATATTACTGTAGCATGAACTCTCGGAATAGATGCAACCGAGCATGCGATATTACTGTAGCATGAACTCTCGGAATAGATGCAACCGAGCATGCGATATTACTGAAGCATGAACTCTCGGAATAGATGCAACCGAGCATGCGATATTACTGTAGCATGAACTCTCGGAATAGATGCAACCGAGCATGCGATATTACTGCAGCATGAACTCTCGGAATAGATGCAACCGAGCATGCGATATTACTGCAGCATGAACTCTCGGAATAGATGCAACCGAGCATGCGATATTACTGCAGCATGAACTCTCGGAATAGATGCAACCAAGCTTGCTATAATTACTCGGAATATATGCAACCAAGCTTGCTATAATTACTGCAGCATGATCTCTCGGAATAGATGCAACCAAGCTTGTTATAATTACTGCAGCATGAACTCTCGGAATAGATGCAACCAAGCATGCTATAATACTGCAGCATGAACTCTCGGAATATATGCAACCAAGCATGCTATAATACTCGGAATAATGCAACCAAGCTGATATTACTGCAGCATGAACTCTCGGAATAGATGCAACCGAGCATGCGATATTACTGCAGCATGAACTCTCGGAATAGATGCAACCAAGCATGCGATAATACTGCAGCATGAACTCTCGGAATAGATGCAACCAAGCTTGCTATAATTACTCGGAATATATGCAACCAAGCTTGCTATAATTACTGCAGCATGATCTCTCGGAATAGATGCAACCAAGCTTGTTATAATTACTGCAGCATGAACTCTCGGAATAGATGCAACCAAGCTTGTTATAAATACTGCAGCATGAACTCTCGGAATATATGCAACCAAGCATGCTATAATTACTCGGAATATATGCAACCAAGCTTGTTATAATTACTGCAGCATGAACTCTCGGAATAGATGCAACCAAGCTTGTTATAATTACTGCAGCATGAACTCTCGGAATAGATACAACCAAGCTTGTTATAAATACTGCAGCATGAACTCTCGGAATATATGCAACCAAGCATGCTATAATTACTCGGAATATATGCAATCAAGCTTGTTATAATTACTGCAGCATGATCTCTCAGAATAGATGCAACCAAGCTTGTTATAATTACTGCAGCATGAACTCTCGGAATAGATGCAACCAAGCTTGTTATAAATACTGCAGCATGAACTCTCGGAATATATGCAACCAAGCATGCTATAATTACTCGGAATATATGCAACCAAGCTTGCTATAATTACTGCAGCATGAACTCTCGGAATAGATGCAACCAAGCATGCTATAATTACTCGGAATATATGCAACCAAGCTTGTTATAATTACTGCAGCATGAACTCTCGGAATAGATGCAACCAAGCTTGTTATAATTACTGCAGCATGAACTCTCGGAATATATGCAACCAAGCTTGCTATAATTACTCGGAATTGATGTAACCAAATACAATGTATGTGATAATTACTAGAACATACACTGAAAATGGTGTCTGCCCTAATGTTTGTCTTGTTGTATTGATTAGTGTGCATACAGCCTGCATGGTTAATTCCGACATTCAGAACGACAAACCATGTTTTATGAATGGTGTCTGCCCTAATGTTTGTCTTGTTGTATTGATTAGTGTGCATACAGCCTGCATGGTTAATTCCTACGCTCAGAACGACAAACCATGTTTTATGAATGGTGTCTGCCCTAATGTTTGTCTTGTTGTATTGATTAGTGTGCATACAGCCTGCATGGTTAATTCCGACGCTCAGAACGACAAACCATGTTTTATGAATGGTGTCTGCCCTAATGTTTGTCTTGTTGTATTGATTAGTGTGCATACAGCCTGCATGGTTAATTCCGACATTCAGAACGACAAACCGTGTTTTATTCGACTATAAATAATGCACATACAAATATTATTTCGATTCTAACGTGACCAAAATATTCAAAATAGTGCAAAAATGTTATTTTTTGAGTGCGTAAAATTTAATGATGTCACAAAAATGCTAGTAAAATGATGTCACGTTTGACGTCACTTGCTTAACAATGTTTTATTGCAGATTTAAACGCGGTAAATTCCTTATTTGCGTGTCTATACGGACAAAATGCCGAGCCATGTTATGATAGTAATCTGTTGTTATAGATACAATCTATGATTATTTAGCTTATTTGTTTCACTGAAACAGAAACAGAAACAGACCTGTACTGCATCACATGTTTAAACAGACCTGTACTGCATCACATGTTTAAACAGACCTGTACTGCATCACATGTTTAAACAGACCTGTACTGCATCACATGTTTAAACAGACCTGTACTGCATCACATGTTTAAACAGACCTGTACTGCATCACATGTTTAAACAGACCTGTACTGCATCACATGTTTAAACAGACCTGTACTGCATCACATGTTTAAACAGACCTGTACTGCATCACATGTTTAAACAGACCTGTACTGCATCACATGTTTAAACAGACCTGTACTGCATCACATGTTTAAACAGACCTGTACTGCATCACATGTTTAAACAGACCTGTACTGCATCACATGTTTAAACAGACCTGTACTGCATCACATGTTTAAACAGACCTGTACTGCATCACATGTTTAAACAGACCTGTACTGCATCACATGTTTAAACAGACCTGTACTGCATCACATGTTTAAACAGACCTGTACTGCATCACATGTTTAAACAGACCTGTACTGCATCACATGTTTAAACAGACCTGTACTGCATCACATGTTTAAACAGACCTGTACTGCATCACATGTTTAAACAGACCTGTACTGCATCACATGTTTAAACAGACCTGTACTGCATCACATGTTTAAACAGACCTGTACTGCATCACATGTTTAAACAGACCTGTACTGCATCACATGTTTAAACAGACCTGTACTGCATCACATGTTTAAACAGACCTGTACTGCATCACATGTTTAAACAGACCTGTACTGCATCACATGTTTAAACAGACCTGTACTGCATCACATGTTTAAACAGACCTGTACTGCATCACATGTTTAAACAGACCTGTACTGCATCACATGTTTAAACAGACCTGTACTGCATCACATGTTTATTTGTTTCACTGAAACAGACCTGTACTGCATCACATGTTTATTTGTTTCACTGAAACAGACCTGTACTGCATCACATGTTTATTTGTTTCACTGAAACAGACCTGTACTGCATCACATGTTTATTTGTTTCACTGAAACAGACCTGTACTGCATCACATGTTTATTTGTTTCACTGAAACAGACCTGTACTGCATCACATGTTTATTTGTTTCACTGAAACAGACCTGTACTGCATCACATGTTTATTTGTTTCACTGAAACAGACCTGTACTGCATCACATGTTTATTTGTTTCACTGAAACAGACCTGTACTGCATCACATGTTTATTTGTTTCACTGAAACAGACCTGTACTGCATCACATGTTTATTTGTTTCACTGAAACAGACCTGTACTGCATCACATGTTTATTTGTTTCACTGAAACAGACCTGTACTGCATCACATGTTTATTTGTTTCACTGAAACAGACCTGTACTGCATCACATGTTTATTTGTTTGGCAGATGAAAGAATATACAGTGTCTGACTTTAACCCCTTAGCCTGCTCTATAAATTAAACAGAATGTGCAAACAACATAGATCCAGATTAGCCACGGCGTAACGCCGCATCTGATCAGGATCTATGTTATTTGCTATTCAGATAAGTGTTTTAGCTCCACTATCCGAATAGCAAACATCATTGAGCCTGATCAGACGGCACGTTCTGTGATAGATCTGTCTCTATGCTGTTTGCAAAAGCGACTTTAGTCGTGATTAGCAAGTTAAGGGTTAAAGCTGTGGGTTCTCCATTTGATGTTGAGATCGTGCAGTTTGTCGAATTCACAATTTGATGTAGGATTACAGGGTTCATTTTAGGTCAGATTTTTTGGGGGAAGTGAGAAAGCGCGCGATCGCGTCCTTAAATGGTGTTCTTTAATACACTTCTGCAAAATAGGGTTAAAATGCACAGTACCCCATTACATACAACATTTGAATAGAAGGAGTGCTTTATAATGGGCCAGACAAAATTTTGTTTGAAAATCGTAAAAACCAAAAAATAAATGTTTTATTATTATTTTTTTTTAGGGAGAAGTGGGGCCCCCAGAGGGCGAAGTCAGGGTCACTAGGGCGACAATTTCGCCCACATCGCTCTCTAGAATGATCCCTGGGATTATAATATCATTGATGGAATGCATAAAAATGTTGTAAAAGGATCACAATATTACCTGATGCAGGCATGTGAATTTATAACTCAGAAATCTGAAATATCCGATGCAATAAATGCACTCACTGATGTACAACAATTAGCATGTGTGTTTGTAGAAGTGTCAACTGCTTCCTTATTTACACTGATCACAGACCATAAAACGCCCAAAGACCAATCAATACTAGTCGTGTGTGAGGATTAATTGAGTAATGCCTTGTCAGTTTAAACACACCTTTTGTTACTAAGAGATTGTATCACACTGCACCTGGTAATTACACATCATGGTTATATACCCACGCATTTGTTTTTCTAGTGGTCGCATAGACACGGATTTATGACTCGATTGGTGGGATTTTACCGGTCGCAGAAAGGAGGTTGGTCGCTTAATGCATGTCTTTTATTATTTAAAATTTGTCAGCAGGAATTCAAAATCGTTTATAGAGGGGTCGGGGGCAGGGTCGTGGGTTGCCTATAGCAAGTGGTTGCTAGCACAATATAGGTCAGAGTATCATAATGGAATACAATGATTGAACGTTCCCAGTAATCTGTATGGAATTTGGTAGGTAGGATAGGATCACTGGTCTGGTCTTGTGTCATTGTTATAGTGTTCACACGTATTGTGTACCTGACAATACGTACAATGGATAGTATGCATGGCGACGGAAATACCCGATACCGGCGGAAATAATCTTTAGTTTTAGGATTAAATTATTACATTTATCAACATTTGATAGTTTTTTATATTTAACAGGTTAATTTCTATTTTGAATCTGGACAGGCACATTATAGAAACTAATACACAATAAATACGTAATGTTTGCTTTACGTTTATTAAAATTATAGCTTTGTAACATCAAAATAGGCATGTAAATGGAATTTATATTAGCGTAATCATGAATTAGCGTGCTGTCGACACCCGCTAATAGCGCTAAAATTAGAAGTCCGCTAAAATAAATACACGTACAGTAAACAAATGTGTGTTTTGGTTCAAACTTCCCAGTTTTATACATACAGTATGTTCGATATCCAATAGCCAAGCACCATATTGTCTGAACATTCATGTGTGATAACTTCTTCTCGATGTATGTCTACTTGGGTACTGCATTCTGGTATAGCAATTACATCAGGCGGATAGTACAGTATGGACATGTAAGAAATCGACTGTAAACAACGTTTATATTGACAAACCCATTGTAGGGGACATGTGGCATACTGTGCTGACATCTATCTTGTTTACAATGCAATACAAATTTTATTTTCACTCAAGACATTTTTGTTCGGGATAAGCCTGAGCAAGCCAAAGGCCTGCGCAGGCTTGGACCGCCGCCTATAGATAGCATGTACTAGACATGTACTAGACATATGGAGTCAAAATATACATGAACCAGAACATAAAGCTTACAAATCAATTCTCAAAATTTACAATACTGGCAATAATCTTCCATTCTCACAGTTGATATAAATTACTCGATGTCCATTATAAACACATTTCATGATTTCTGCAAATAATTTGTTAACGTCTACAAGAAAATCATAATCTTATCACGTACCATTCTATCTATCTTTATTACATAACTTTACTTGTGTTCAGTGTAATAACACCATCTCATAAATTTCTTATATGTATACACCAGGGCTTGTAAAATCGCCGGACTCCCGGTCCAGGGCCATTTTTTAAACTGGTAAACCGATTGTAGCAACCAAAGTCATTCAAAATCGCTCCAGAAAATTGTTGAAAAAGCCATTTTTCTAACAAACCAAAGTTGGTAAATATATTCTTCGATAATCCTTTGTTCACACCTGTTTCTAGTTAACACAATAAACACTGGCTACCGTATTTAGCTGTGTATAGTGCACACATTTCTTACTGAAATCCTCATCCATTTTATCTACTGCGCATTATACACCAGTACAGACATCAGGACATTTTTTCCCGGACCAAAATTGACCAATATTTCGTGAAATTCGACCTGAAAATTACCCCACAGTCATTCTATAATTTGTTACATTCGACAAACGTTATAAACTAGCTATTAAAACCAGTTGCCAGTCTATATAAATAAATGAAATGAGATAAGTCCACAAAATTAGCATATACTGCGTTAATTTTGGCAAACTTAGAAGAATTTAATTGAAATTACTAAATGCATAAAAATGGCGATTTGATAACATCACATGGTTTTATCGTATGTAATGTTTCCCGTACTTTTCTCGTACTTCGCCGCATAAAGCGACGCTGCGATCGTACGATATCATAGAGATATTTGTAATAATAGTTTATTTGATTTAATATACCGTATGTTTTTAAATACGACATGATTAAAGACACGATGTGTTGGTTATTTTTACGGAAAATATTTACTATGTACAATGCATTGCATAAAAAAAAACCTTTTTATGGCTGCAGTATTTCAATTGTTTGTAGCGATAATTAATTTCGACAAACCTTTCACAATGGGTCCCAGTTAATTAGGTAGGCTACACGTGTTGAGAAGTTTGAGCATCTGCTGACATGTTTGAGAACGTGTTGAGATGTTTGAGAACGTGTTGACAGTGACGAGGAGTTCGAGGGATTCACGCCCGAGGACTGCCGACAATAAATATATTATGAGAGAGTTTGACACCAACAGTCCTTTTCAGGACTAACCATATATTTCGAAAGAAATACCTCAGAATTGTCTTATCATAAACTTGTGTTGTTTTCTTTTATGCAACATTTCCCGAAACGTGTATTTCTGCACGTACGCATCCACGATATGCATGTAATTTTCATGAGTGCGTTAGCGTTCCTCGATGAGGTATCTCGAATGATTAATATAAGTTGTAAAAATCACGGAGCACAAATTTTAGCGATTCTTGAGAAATGTTAAATTTTGACTTGGAAAATTGCGTTTTTCACGTGCGCAGTATACATCGGAACTCAGTTTTCCCCCCGATTTTCGTGCCAAATCATGGGTGCGCATTATACACGATAGCGCACTATATACAGCTAAATACGGTAATTGCCACCTGTGGCTATAAATTTGCCCAATGTATCCATGAGGATCATTTTTTCAATGCATGTCATGTCAGTTACATTAAATTAGCGCAGTTTGATGTTTACAGCTAAGCTACCGACAGTTGTTAATTCCTCTGAAGTGGACAGAATGAAAGAAAATTGTTATAAAAATGTTTGCATTAACTTTAAAAAGAAGTGTGTGAGGATTACCGTATTTAGCTGTGTATAGTGCGCTACCGTGTATAGTGCGCACCCACGATCTGGCACGAAAATCGGCGGAAAAACTGAGTTCCTATGTATACTGCGCACGTGAAAAACGCAATTTTCCAAGTCAAAATTTAACATTTCTCAAAAATCGCTAAAAATTGTGCTCCGTGATTTTTACAACTTATATTAATCACTCGAGATATACCTCATCGCACTCGGGCACACCTGCTCAAATTTCTCGACACCAAACTAACACGTTCTCAAACATCTCAACACGTTCTCAAACATGTCAGCAGATGCTCAAACTTCTCAACACGTGAAGCCTACCTAATTAACTGGGACCCATTGTGAAAGGTTTGTCGAAATTAATTATCGCTACAATCAATTGAAATACTGCAGCCAAAAAAGTTTTTTTTTTATGCAATGCATTGTACATTGTACGGCGAAGTACGCGAAAAGTACGGGAAATATTACATACGATAAAACCACGTGATGTTATCAAATCGCCATTTTTTTATGCATTTACCTTTTCAATTAAATTCATCAAAGTTTGCCAAAATAAACGAAATATATGCTAATTTTGTGGTCTTATTCATTTGATTTATTTATATAGACTATCGGCAACTGGTTTTAATAGCTAGTTTATAACGATTGTCGAATGTAACAACTTATAGAATGACTGTGGGCCGTTCGGGTCGAATTTCAGTTTTTTCACGAAATTTTGGTCCGGAAAAAAATGTCCTGATGTCTGTACTGGTGTATAATGCGCAGTAGATAAAATGGATGAGGATTTCAGTAAGAAATGTGCGCACTATACACAGCTAAATACGGTATATTTGCAATTAATTAATATTTCAGAAAGCCAAACAATGATTTGTAATGAATGATTGATAAAATGGAAGGACGATTGATTCATTTGTTTCAAGTGCGCGAGGATTATGTATCATTAAATATGTAAATAATTAGTAACTAAATATTTCAAACAAAAAGCCGAACATCCGTTAGGACAGGTGCGTGTCTAAAAATATATATATGGAATTTCCGTGTTTTTTTTATTATAGAAAATTGATTTTGCTACACAGTATCAGTGCGCACTTACTTGATGAGATAGACAGCCAATTGCATAGATAATATACCCATGCAGCTGTGACATATATACACAATACACGGTCAATTCGAACTTTGGCCTCGTCTTACGCCATAGTACCCCTGGCCATAGTATGCAATGATTTTCGATATTAATGAGTGACCCGCACTTCGCTGTTCAAATATCAATAAACTTGTTAAAAGCTTTATTTTAAAAATGATAAAAAACACAAATTTATGGACGGGGGGGGGGGGGGGGGGGTCACACAAATATTGCAATGACATGGGGGGGGGGGGAAGTCCGATTTTGGCCTGGACCGATTTGATTTTGAAAATTTTAGAAGCCATGGTACACATGTGTAATAACACCTGGAAGGATTCTGATTGGTTGAGGGAATAATCCTTACAATCATACATTTGTATTGGTACATAACGTCGTTTAAGGTAAGACAACGATGATTACAAAGAAATCTTGAGGCAATTATAACGCTGTTTAAGACATCAATATAACGCTGTTTAAGACATCAATATAACGCTGTTTAAGACATCAATATAACGCTGTTTAAGACATCAATATAACGCTGTTTAAGACATCAATATAACGCTGTTTAAGACATCAATATAACGCTGTTTAAGACATCAATATAACGCTGTTTAAGACATCAATATAACGCTGTTTAAGACATAAATATAACGCTGTTTAAGACATAAATATAACGCTGTTTAAGACATAAATATAACGCTGTTTAAGACATCAATATAACGCTGTTTAAGACATCAATATAACGCTGTTTAAGACATCAATATAACGCTGTTTAAGACATCAATATAACGCTGTTTAAGACATCAATATAACGCTGTTTAAGACATCAATATAATGCTGTTTAAGACATCAATATAACGCTGTTTAAGACATCAATATAACGCTGCTTTGCGTAGTGACGACATGATAATTTAGTGACATCATGACAATTTGTTCCGACAGTTTGCGCCAAAATGAAAGTAGCAGCGTTATTTTGTGCAGAAATGTGATTAACCCTTTCAACACCACAGACCTCTAAATTGGCTTACAAAAAAGTGTAGATCCAGATGAGCCGGCTCGTGACGAGCCGTCTCATCAGGATCTGCACTTTTTTCAAGTAATATAACTATTTTTAGAAAAAAAATTACCCATTTTGATAAATGAACTGATCCAAATGTAATTTTGTTATTAATTTATTGGTCTAAAAATATCATGGACCAGTCCATGTGAGTTACTTGGTGTTGAATGGGTTAACCCCAATACGGTAATGTGATCAATACGATCTATCTATCACTCGTGCTGATTTCATACCATATTTTATGAAACTCGTTAGGAATTTTGCTATTCAGTGAACCTTTTGGCGAGCTGAATAGCAAAATTCCAAAACTCATTTCTTAGAATATTGTATGAAATCACCACTCAAGATCCTATACTTATTTTATACTTTACAATGAAATGCCAAAAGGCTCACTGAATAGCCAAATTCCAAGACTCAGTTTCTTAGAATATTGTATGAAATCACCACTCAAGATCCTATACTTATTTTATACTTTACAATGAAAGGGCTCATGCCCCAAGACTCAGTTCTTAGAATATTGTAAATCTTATTACTTACAATGAAATGCCAAAAGGCTCACTGAATAGCCAAATTCCAAGACTCAGTTTCTTAGAATATTGTATGAAATCACCACTCAAGATCCTATACTTATTTTATACTTTACAATGAAATGCCAAAAGGCTCACTGAATAGCCAAATTCCAAAACTCGTTTCTTAGAATATTGTATGAAATCACCACTCAAGATCCTATACTTATTTTAAGCTTTACAATGAAATATAGAAATTTATCAGTGAAATAAATGAAAGCAGTTGGTGGAATAACACATTTTATTTCTCAATGTTTTGCAGATAACAGATGTTTTGCATGTTGAAATTTGTCAACACAAACATTTTCGCACGTAAGCCGTCAGTGACGTCATTTGTTACATCATTTTTAGTCGTCTAATTAAACACAGTTGCATCTTTATATCAAACAAACAACCTAAAATAAAATGAATAGTTGTTTGCTTAACCCCAGTTCATTCTGGATACATTTAAGAGCTTTTGCAAACAACATAGATCCAGATCAGCCGCCGTGTGACGCTGTATGCTGATCAGGATCTATGTTGTTTGCTACATAGTCAAGTGTCTTAAGATCATCTGAATAGCAAACAGCATAGAGCCTGATCAGACGTACGTTCCGTGGCGGCTCATCTGGCTCTACGTTCAATGCAAATACTGTTTGAACGGTATCCAGAATCAAATGGGTTAAGTGAATAATCTGAATAATATTTCAATTATGAATATAGAAAAGTTTAAACTTTATTTATTTTACGATTGCGAAGCAAGTTTTTAACTACTTCTATTAATCACTCTCGTTGGCCCAGATGAACGCATGAATGTGGGTGGAAACCAGAATACCCGGAGAAAACCCAACTGTCTGATATGGCGACCACCGTACCATTTGACATACCTCCCAGTCCGAGGATCGAACCCGGGAAGCATTGGTGAGAAGCGAGTGCGCTGACCACTGCGCTAATCGGACAGATGAACATAGAAAGCTAGTATTATTATTATCAATGCTTTCAATGTTCATTTGGTGATATATATTTCGTTCGTACACTGAAACAAACAAATATCCGTGTAATAAGCCTTAGATGTGAAACTCCTCCGACACCGTGATTCCTTCTATAATGTCTATTTCAGTAATTGATTTTGACTTCAAGCATTTAGTGGCTTTCCCCGTTGATAGGTAGTGCCTATTTCATATCAACATGAGAACAATGTTTTAGATGACATGCATTTAATCGAGGCTAAACAAAGTTATTTTCCTATTAAATATCGCTTACATGAAAGGATAACAAACAAAAACGTATGCAGTAGAGCATCATCATCAAATACATCAAATACAATAATATATTATTGTTAAAACAGACATGTATATTATATCTTTTATAAATTCACAAAATATTCTGTATTAGGTCATATTTAATTAGTATTAACATTCATTGTTGGGTTTGACAGAGCCAGTGTAGAGGACTCGTGTCGTATAATATTGACATCTTTCTTGTTATTTATGCATGTTTCATATTTGTTATTGCATGTTTACGCGCCCTATATCTTGTGATCTGTTCCCCTCGTATGCACTATTTAAGCCTTCTCAAGTTACAAGCCATATCTAGCGAGAAAGCAGGGTTCAAGCTGGATGAATATTTTGGAGAATTAGTCTTGCTGCATAATGAACTGGCTCCTGGCTCATGTCTCAAGAAGAACTTTGTTCATATAATTTATGATGCATGTACAGTTGAACTTCGTTGCCTCGAACTCGACAGGTCCGTGAGTAATGGTTCGAGTCATGGGAGGTTCGAGTCAAAGGGTAGTTGTGTGGGTTGACCCATAATATTGATAAATTAAATTGTGTTGGAGCTTACTGTTATATACTGGTTTATGCAATACATCCAATATGTCCTTCTCTCATGGTTTGATAAGAATCCATGTTTATACGAATGTGTTTCATAATAATAGACAACATTTTTAAGTTCTTATATTTTATTTATACATGTTATGCAGTGGTTTAAATGATTAATCTACATAATACTCAAGTAGTTTTATGCATTCTAAAAATAGAATGTGTCAGCTACCGGTAGATACATGCCATGTACAGTGATTTAACACATAATATTTCCTCATTTATTGAGGTAGTCACCGATTGTCGGCTGCTTTGCCGTATTGTGTTTATTTAAGTCGGCTTTCAGTAAGAACTTGTACACGGAGCACATCTTTTACTGTTCACGGTCACTTTCCTTTATAGGCATGATTAATAATGAATTTGATGAAGAGACAACAAAATCGGTTGTTTATATTGAAATGTCGTAGCTTGGCATCTTTAACTCAATAACTGTGTAATATGTTTGTTGTTTGCCATTAACAAAAGCTGTGAAAACTTTTGTGTGACACGCGGACCTGGACACTCGGCCAATTGTATTCGACCCAAAGGTGTTAATTTACGTACAAATTGATTTCATGGGACCAGTGATCTCGTTCGAGAGTTCCAGTCATCCGTGTTCGAGTCATCGAAGGTAGAACAATATGCATTATATAGATTATCGCCGGGACCAGATGACATGTTCGAGCCAACAGTGGTTTTCGAACCAACCGAGTTCGAGGCAACGAAGTTCGACTGTATATAGAGAGGACACTTGGCCCTGTCAACAACAAGCTTCTCCCTTACTTTACCTTAACCTTCTCCCTACTTTCAACGTTTCAAGGTACAGCTTGTAAGAGACCTTTTTTCTCGTTTGCAGTTGTAACGAACAATTGTATTACATGTATATTAATTAAGAAACCATTCATGCTTAGAGACCTGTTTCCACTTCCCTTGCTGGCTTCTCAATACAAGTTTGACATTGCTTCAGAAATGAGGTTCCATAGTTGCTATATGCAGACTTATAATTATCTCTGTATAATCTGTTGTATGCAGTCGATAAACCATTGTTACTTCAAAACATCTAGTTGAAAATCTATTTCGGTAACGTTTTCATGCATATTTGAATTTCTTATAAATCCATATGAAAAATTACCTTCTCGCGTGAAGAGCTCCTTTTCATCCGCTTCAATGGTCCTTGTGTTTAAAATTACGCTGATTCATCAAGCAGTGAGGGGTTAGCTAATTGTAGTGATGACCTAGATAAACGGGATATTTTTAATGCTTAAAATTACATAACTTGAATGCAGAATTATTCACAGTTCGTATAATATCCTGTTCCAATTTTAGTCGATTAATCATGAATTTAACATTTATATTTGAAAATATGAACTGGTGAGCAAACTGTCATTTACAGTCAAACTTATGTTAGTGGTCACCTCTAGTAAGCAGCCAAAGTAGCCATTTTCCAGATTCCCAATATGTTATTTTATTTACATATTTAATTTAAACAACATTTAATTATTTGAATAAACATATTAAAGTATATAATTATAATATGTACATACATGTGGCGTCCGTGGTCCAATGGTAGAGCGTCGGATTTGGAAACGAACGGTCCCGGGTTCGATACTCGGTCAGGCCACGTATGTAGTGTCATTGAGGCACCTCGCACACATTGCTTAGTACTGGTTAATCGCTTAGGTCGGCTAAGCCTGCCCAGGAAAACATGTCTACGTCTCCGCGAGGGGTTTGACATTAAAAGGAACATACAACATACATACATACATACATGTAGGATTGAGGAGAAAGCAACCTGCTTGTATGGTTACCTCTTTCCTATGTACATACATGTAGGATTGAGGAGAAAGCAACCTGCTTGTATGGTTACCTCTTTCCTATGTACATACATGTAGGATTGAGGAGAAAGCAACCTGCTTGTATGGTTACCTCTTTCCTATGTACATACATGTAGGATTGAGGAGAAAGCAACCTGCTTGTATGGTTACCTCTTTCCTATGTACATACATGTAGGATTGAGGAGAAAGCAACCTGCTTGTATGGTTACCTCTTTCCTATGTACATACATGTAGGATTGAGGAGAAAGCAACCTGCTTGTATGGTTACCTCTTTCCTATTACATATTTGACCTCTATTAAGCAGCCATATGTGCTAAGTAGTCACTCGCTGTGATTCCCTTGGATATGACTGTGCCTAACACTTAAAATGCTGAATAAATTAGATGGAATGTGCAAAAACAACATAGATTCAGATCAGCCACTGATCAACACCGCATCTGATCAGTTTCTTTGTTGTTTGCTATTCAGCTATTCATAAGTGTTTTCGCTCCACTATCTGAATAGCAAATAGCATAGAGCCTGATCAGATGGCACATTCTGTGCCATCTGATCTGGCTCTATGCTGTTTGCAAAAGCAACTTTAGTTGTGATTAGCATTTCAATGTTAGTGAAGAACCTCAAACCACACAAAGCTTCTGATCCCGACGGTATTCCCACTACTCATTTTACCAACTAATCAAAATCTCTCGTATCTTCCAATCAGCACTAGACACTGGAACTGTTCCTGTAGACTTTAGAAAACCCCTCAATATCCCCCCATCTACAAGAAAGGTGTCTGAAATTCAACTTCAGACCTTTATCTCTGATCTATGTCGTCAACAAGCTTGTAGAAAGCATCATTTTCAGCTATATAATGAAACACCTCAACTTCAGTGATAAATTTACTTCCAATCAGCACGGTTTTCGTACATAGAGATCTTGTGAGACATCCAGTGCATGGCCAAGAACCTCAAATCCGGACAGATCTTTGTAGAGACGAGTACTTCAAAGAAGTTTGAGGTCCTTTCAGCGATTCCCAAAGAACCCAGCAGATCCTTGTAAATGCGAGAACTTCAGAGAAGTTTGAGGTCCTTTCAGGATTCCCCAAAGAACCCAGCAGATCCTTGTAAAGGCGAGAACTTCAGAGAAGTTTGAGGTCCTTTCAGGATTGCCAAAGAACCAGCAGATCCTTGTAAAGGCGAGAACCATGCTAATATGTTTGTCAATTTTCCTCAAAAGAGTTTTTCAATGTTCGATGTTTCAGTTTTCATGGATTTTTCACCATCGCGAACAAAGCAGAAAATGGAAACGCGAATCATGTTCATGATACATAGTACAGTAAAACCGGAATCCCCTCCAAACCATACTTTTTCTCTGGTCCCGGATGTTACCTTCTACTATCATTGTAATAAAATCTCCTCTACTCCGGAACCACTCTTCTCCGGAAACTGGACAAATTTCATATTTGTGGCAATAACTGAATGAATCGTTGTCATATTTGCATGGCCTTACAGGAAGATGACGTTTATGCGTAAAACAGAAAGTAGCTTAATTTGACAATTTTTATAAGAGTTTGAGTGATTTTGAGTTTTTGATTAGTTTATACAAATTTATTTTAGCTCGATTGCGAAACAAGTTCTTACAACTTATATTAATCACTCTCGAGACCTCATTCCTGATGGAATCCATCGCCACGAAGGAGAGAGAAGAGGCAACGTGGAAATTAAATGCTTTGCCTAAGGGCACAATCGTAATGGCTCCAGCGGGACTCAAACTCCGCACATTTGGCACCTGAAGCGAACGCGCACTGTGCTATCACGACTTCTATAGTTTTTGATAGAATTATATCGAATATTCAAATATTCGAATACCTTTCTGACCGAATATTCGCATGGTAAAATCGCTATTCGTTGCCGTCCCTACCTTTAACCCTTTCGCCGCCATAGGAGACTTTCGTCGACAGCCTGGCAGAGCGCCATAGGCGACTTACCTCGACAATTGAGTGGTGTATAACCTTACGAGAGATTTTTACGTCGTATATATTCCATACACCACCGGATGTACAATATATTATCAGAAAGAGGCTATGAAAACGTTTTCGCTTTTATTTGGTGAAAAAATTTGAAATATTGACAAAATAAGCTTGGTTAGAAGTGTGGAAAGATAATAAACATTTTGCATCAATCCAAAATGGCTTCCTTGAGAAAGAGGGGTCGATATACATGCCGAGAAGTACTGGATATGATAGTAAATGATAGCGACAGTGAAGGACCACAGGGATTCGGCACGTTTGGAGGTACTAGTATATATATTTAAGTACAGGGATTCTACTCTTTGGGGGATGTCACATATCGCATCGATCAGTAAAATGGCCCTATCTGAAACAATTTTGTACACAGCTGTCCAAATATAACGCCTATCCCGAGTCTTTATATTGTTCTTCAAATAAAACACAACTTTAAGCTGCATGCATGTATACTTTGCAAACAATTGCCACAAACATTGGCCATAGCAGGTCACATTTCCATACTAGGACACGGGTTCTGTCAGCAACACAAAAAAATCTTCGACGGGAGAGTTTTAACTGTGAATAACATTATCAATAAAATGTGTTTCCACTAACGTGTAGGTTTATTCGGCAAAAATGTAAGTCAAAAAGAGATTTCGTAGCATTTTCAATTTGTTTTGAAAATTTCTAAAGCGGCGCAATTCGCATTGAAACGAGCGTTCTGATTGGATTATTAGAATGTAACAAGATGTTTTTTTATATATGAAGAATAATCACGCAGCGTCATTCCTGTATAAGTGTTCATATAACTGATTATGCTAGTAATTTAGCACTAACGGATCGGGGGGGCACATCCGGAGAGCATGCCCCCCCCCACCCTACAATCTGTCCAGCATACGTTCAATACATGACGATACGCTCTTAAGCGTGTATACATTTCTATTATGTTTAAAAGGATCTGTTGATGATCGATTCCCATTTGAGCCAATGCCCGTAGTTCATTATTATGATGAGTGATTCCCATTTGAGCCAATGCCCGTAGTTCATTATTATGATGAGTGATTCCCATTTGAGCCAATGCCTTTAGTTCATTATTATGATGAGCGATTCCCATTTGAGCCAATGCCCTTAGTTCATTATTATGATGAGTGATTCCCGTTTGAGCCAATGCCCGTAGTTCATTATTATGATGAGTGATTCCCATTTGAGCCAATGCCCTTAGTTCATTTTATGATGAGCGATTCCGATTTGAGCCAATGCCCTTAGTTCATATTATGATGATCAATTCCCATTTGAGCCAATGTCCTTAGTTCATTATTATGATGAGCGATTCCCATTTGAGCCAATGCCCATAGTTCATTATTATGTTGATCGATTCCCATTTGAGTCAATGCCCTTAGTTCATTATTATGATGAGCGATTCCCATTTGAGCCAATGCTCTTAGTTCATTATTATGATGGTCGATTCCCATTTGAGCCAATGCCCTTAGTTCATATTAAGTACTTCTCTTATGAATTCCAGTTGCACACTAGCGGTGAAAAAACAGTCAAATATGTCAAGCAATTTCATACCACACAATTCTAATGAAATTCCATGACATATTACCAGAATTTTCAGCTACAAATAAGAAAAACACATTAATGAATTGTCGTCTGCTACAATTATTTGAACTATATTTGTAACCTTTATTTTACCCAGCATGCAAAGAGTTATGCCTCTGCTAGAGACTTGACTATTTACCCACATTTATAAGTGCAGTGTTTTGAACATGGGGGCAAAGGTAATCAGTAAAATGAAAGAAACCGTATCCTATTAACCCTTTCCTTCATTGAGATTTAGGTTAATATACTGTCATAACTCCATACAAACGACAGCCATTTAACCCTTTCCTTCATAGAGATTTAGGTTAATATACTGTTATAACTCCATACAAACAACATCCATTTAACCCTTTCCTTCATAGAGATTTAGGTTAATATACTGTTATAACTCCATACAAACAACAGCCATTTAACCCTTTCCTTCATAGAGATTTAGGTTAATATACTGTTATTACTCCATACAAACAATAGCCATTTAACCCTTTCCTTCATAGAGATTTAGGTTAATATACTGTTATAACTCCATACAAACAACAGCCATTTAGCTATAATGCAGTGGATACGTAGTGGCCATATCTATCCCACCTCCATAGATATTACTGGAACTACATGAGATTTAGGTTAATATAATGTTATAACTCCATATAAACGACAGCCATTTAGCTATCGAGCAGTGGATAAATAGTTGCCATATCTATCCTACCTCCATAGATATTACTGGGACTGCATGAGATTCTGGCCTTTATTATGAACATTGGTTTGTCAATGTATGTTGAATTGGTAATAGCGTCAAGAGGTGCTTCTATGAGGGAAAGGGTTAAAGAGGAGATGTTAGTTATTACTGTGAGTTATAATATATATATCAATGTGTAACCAGGCCCGTAGCCACACTGAGGCACACTGAGGCAGCTGAAAAATATGAAAAATTAAATACATGTAAATAAAATGCAAAAAATATCCCTTTGCTGCATAAAATGTTGACTACTAGAGAACTGAATGGTTGGTACATAGTTATACGTCTAAACTCATTGAATAAAAAAACGCAGGAAATCGCTTCTATATCCCAACAATTTTAAGGGGGAACATATGCCCATGAACCCCCTAGATTCCTTCGGTTGAAATTTGCCTCTGGCTACGGTACTGGTAACCAAATTCTATGTTAATCTGCTTTTGAATCCTTATATATATCACCGTTATATTAAATTACGGACTTAATACTGCTATTGTATCTATCTCACAGTTCAAAATACGATCTCAATTATCCAATATAGAAGAACAGTTCAAAATACGATCTCAATTATCCGATATAGAAACAAATATTCTTAATTTCAAAAAGGTTTACAAAATTGCATAGTAATGAGTACGTTTGATATGGTATATTATGTATTAACCCTTTCAACCCCACAGGCCTCTAAATAGGCTTATGAAAAGTGTAGATCCAGATGAGCCGGCTCGTAACGAGCCATCTCATCAGGATCTGCACTTTTTTGCCAGTAATAATTATTACTATTTTTAGATAAAATTACCCATTTTGATAAATGAACTGGTCCAAAGGTAATTTTCTTATTAAGTTATTGATCTAAAAATAGCATGCACCAGTCCATGTCAGTTACTTGGGGTTGAATGGGTTAATCATAAGAGATGATAGAATACTTAATCATTATTGCGAACTTTCAGTGCTACATATATGCAAACGTAAAACATATATAATAATATACTTAGTCCGCCTCCGTGGTCGAGTGGTTAAGGTCGCTGACTTGTACACCACTGTAACCTATCATCACTGATGGTCACGGGTTCGAGCCCCGCTCAGGCCGTGTCTGATTTATATGAAAAGTTGGCAGTTTCTTACGGAGGTTGATGCACCCAAGTACTGGTTAACCGCTGGAGCCTGCCCAGGAAAGGTGTTGTTAGGTAAACTGCCTGCCGGCGATATAGCCCAACATGGTGCTGATGCAGGTGTAAAACCCGAAATATAACATAACATAATAATATACTTAACGACAAAAGTATAGCACAAGTATTTTTTATATCAGCAATTAAAGTCAATAACAAGCAGTACCACATTAAATATTATATAATCTAAATTGTCAATGTATCATACACATTCTCTGATAAGTTGGTCAAAATCAATTTAGATTACGTAATATTTAATGAGGTACTGCTTCTTATTATTGACGTTACTTGCTGATATAAAAAATACCCGTTCAAAACTTTTGTCCTTAAGTATATATTAAAATGCCTCCTATAATCTGTATATGCTCGCTTCTCACCAATGGAACCCGGGTTCGATCCTCGGACCGGGAAGTGTGTGAGATGGTACGGTGGTCGCTAGGACGGACAGGAGGATTTTCGATATGACGACATAAATTATACGCTTTCATCCGCGCCAACGAGAGTGATTAATATAAGTTGCTAGAACTTGCTTCGCAATCGTTGTAAAATAAATAAAGTTTAAAAGCATGTTATTGGAAATGAGTATACTTAATAATATAAGTGCAAAGTGATAGATAATCTTCAAAGATCCTTGATAATATTTAATTTGCTAAAGTTTTAATTTCTGTCGCATGGGTGACAGACATCAATATTGTAAAATATTAACGGTTATATGCAGACACACACAAAAATTAATTTTGACCATAGGCCAATTTTATTTTTTTTTGTGTCTGGTGCCTGTGGTTATATGAATAAAAATTCTAGCAGGGAGAAATCTACAATTTTTGTTGGAAATATTGATCAATATATAGAAAATGCAATGAAAAAGTATGTGTTGGTGTATTGCTTGTTTCCTTGTTTCTGAGATTTAAAACAATTTAATTCTCTCCTTTTATCTGGAACAATGAAGATTTAATATGAGGCGTATTATTGAAAGTGGTTTCAATAAGCATATAAGATTTAATATGAGGCGTATTATTGAAAGTGGTTTCAATAAGCATATTCTGTCAATTTTTACTCTTTATGAAGATAATTGAAAACACTTTGTATATTTGTTACTATGTGCACTAGTAATTCCCAGATCTGTCTTTATATTCCCCCTCTGTCGACTGACTGAGCTGACTCCTTGGATGTATAACATGTATGGACTAGATGACAATTTCAAACTACAGTAAACATTTATCAGCTTGCTCACATGAGCGATGTGCTTCCAGCTTTGACCATATCTGTCTTTATTTCTTGTTTTAGTGTCTTCATGAATTACTTAAGCTCTTTCTTTCGTTTAAATGGAAAAATAAAAATGTTGATCATATGCTGATGTCAATGCCATAGCCAGAAACTAAATGTAACCGAGGTGAACCTTCAATGGTGGTCCGGGGGGGGTGGGCAGAAACTAAATGTAACCGAGGTGACCTTCAATGGTGGTCGGGGGGGGCAGAAAATGTAACCGAGGTGAACCTTCAATGGTGGTCCGGGGGGGGGGGGTGGGCAGAAACTAAATGTAACCGAGGTGAACCTTCAATGGTGGTCCGGGGGGGGGGCAGAAACTAAGTGTAACGAGGTGAACCTTCAATGGTGGTCGGGGGGGGGGGGCAGAAACTAAATGTAACCGAGGTGAACCTTCAATGGTGGTCCGGGGGGGGGGGCAGAAACTAAATGTAACCGAGGTGAACCTTCAATGGTGGTCCGGGGGGGTGGGGGCAGAAACTAAATGTAACCGAGGTGAACCTTCAATGGTGGTCCGGGGGGGGCATGCAAAGGTCTATGCAGATGTGTAAACAATTGGATTTTCTACTGTTTTTTCCCCCCCATATACTTGTTTTCGTTACTTACCAAATGCTAACCGAGATGAATGCCTCATCCGCCTCAGTGTGGCTACAGGCCTGGATATATCCTTTGTTAACTTGAGAATAAGCCACCATATACCAAATTAGTGGCAATTTTACAAATATGTATCCATAAAAGGGAGGTAATTTATAAGTAGTAATTTCTCAAAGACCAGCAGAATGCGGAGCATTGGTCAGTTACTGCCCCTGAATACTCCCTCAAAGTAGTAAAAGTAGATCCTCCGCTTTTATCATTGTTGTTTTTGCACAACATGCTATCAATTCTCATCCACTTTCTCATCTTATAATTATTGATTTACTATATGTCGACAGAAATCCAACAGTGGATGCTATCTATAATGTATTATCAATTATTTAACTTGATTTTGATCATAACGCAACATCTCAGGTTTGGGAACAACAATAAAGACAAAGAATTCCAACTGAAAGGACCGATATTACACATTTCATAATAAATCGGAATTTATCTGCCAAGGGAAGTAATAGAAGAGCCAGTGATGTCACTCACTGTGGGCAGCAGGGCTTCCCGATTGTTCTGCTGATTATAGAGCAATGAATGTACGAGACGGTAATCCTGATTACGTGTATCATCATATGCAGATTGTGATTGCGTTTGCTTCACGTGTCAAAGGCCCAGAGGTCACGCCCAGCTGTAGTTGTTACAATTGTGTCCTTAGGCAAGGCATTTAAATTCCGCATTGCCTCTTCTCTCTCCCTCACAGACGGATATGTAGTCCAGTGGTAACACTCTGGACTGGTAATCCAGGGATCGCAGGTTCGATCCTCCATCTGACCCTAATAAAATTAACAGTCTTTCAGGAGGCGTCGCTCATATGGGCAACCGGTAGCGACGATAAATAAACGTAAAAAACAAACTCTCTCCCTCAAGGCAATGGATTCAATCAGGAATGAGGTCTCGATCGATTAATCTAACGGTATAAAAACTTCTTTTGCAATCAAAGGCCCGGAGTTCGTGCCCAGCTGTAGCTGTTACAATTGTAACCTTAGGCAAGGCATTTAAATTCCACATTGCCTCTTCCTCAAGGCAATGGATACCATCAGGAATGACGTCTCGATCGATTAATCTAACGGTGTAAAAACTTCTTTTGCAATCAAGCTAATATAAATTTCTATAAAGTAAAAACTTTTAATCATCAGTTTCATGAAATATCTATCCATGGTATGCAGCATATTGTAAGTAGGTGCACAACATTTATTTAAATTTAAGGAAATTGCATGCTCCTGAATACTGTATATTCCCTATTTAGCGCCCCCAGGGACGTTACATTTTATACATAAAATATGACAAAACACAATAAACATCTATTGCATGATAAACAATGCAATTACCAGTAAGACTCGTTTTTCTGGAGGACAGTGTTCGCGCATGTAAGAGAAACCACGCATTTCTCGGAAGAATATTTCCACGGCAATTTGTTGTGATGCTGCGCAATACTCGGTGCTAAATATACAGGTAAACGGACATCCGATATGGTGGTGTATAGAAAGTGTAGGTATACTACCGTATATGCATTGTTAGATGACTTGTGTTTGACGATTTTATGTCTACCCAAACTTGCAACAAAGCATCGCTAATGACTTTCGCACCTACCGCCAACAAAGCAGTGCTAATTATCAATATACACAACAATCGTTACCAATGTGTGGATTATTAACAGGGGTATAGATTATGTCAATCAAGCTGATCCTGATATTATTGGCCGACATATTTAGACAATAATTAATACGGGCGACAATAATTAATACGGGCGACAATAATTAATACGGGCGACAATAATTAATACGGGCGTATATTTCCAGAATTTGAAACAAAATGGCATTTAAACACTGATCATTTTAATAGTTGATTATTACTTTAAGTAGTTCCTCAAAATCCCTCTACATATAATTACTGTAATATACAATACACATACATTTGGTAAGCAAAAATTATTTTGATCTATTACATCACATTAAAGCTGTGTTCTTATCTGTACTTGGATTTATCAATCAGTGCTGGAATTGGAATTATCATTAAAGCTGTGTTCTTATCTGTACTTGGATTTATCAATCAGTGCTGGAATTGGAATTATCATTAAAGCTGTGTTCTTATCTGTACTTGGATTTATCAATCAGTGCTGGAATTGGAATTATCATTAAAGCTGTGTTCTTATCTGTACTTGGATTTATCAATCAGTGCTGGAATTGGAATTATCATTAAAGCTGTGTTCTTATCTGTACTTGGATTTATCAATCAGTGCTGGAATTGGAATTATCATTAAAGCTGTGTTCTTATCTGTACTTGGATTTATCAATCAGTGCTGGAATTGGAATTATCATTAAAGCTGTGTTCTTATCTGTACTTGGATTTATCAATCAGTGCTGGAATTGGAATTATCATTAAAGCTGTGTTCTTATCTGTACTTGGATTTATCAATCAGTGCTGGAATTGGAATTATCATTAAAGCTGTGTTCTTATCTGTACTTGGATTTATCAATCAGTGCTGGAATTGGAATTATCATTAAAGCTGTGT
>CM026390.1:21665029-21808031 GCA_014843695.1 Archivesica marissinica
TATCTCACAACGACAGTTTATTACATGAGATATCTCACAACGACAGTTTATTACATGAGATATCTCACAACGACAGTTTATTACATGAGATATCTCACAACGACAGTTTATTACATGAGATATCTCACAACGACAGTTTATTACATATGATATCTCACAACGACAGTTTATTACATGAGATATCTCACAACGACAGTTTATTACATGAGATATCTCACAACGACAGTTTATTACATATGATATCTCACAATGACAGTTTATTACATATGATATCTTATCTTACAGGATTTCTATTGTTGTTATGATATTTGTCAACTATGGAGGTGGTGACTACTGGTTCTTTAGGCACTCTAAGTGGAATGGACTCACAGTGGCCGACCTCGTATTCCCATGGTGAGTGAATTGTGGGTTTAGCGCAACACTGTGTTTACTGCATTAAGAATTAACGCAGATAGAACAGTCTTGCAGTTTCTCTTATACTTTCATGATATGCATGATTAGTTAAATGCTTTTTATATTGAACTGGCTTCTGCCATTATTCAATTATTTGTAAAACCAAATGGATTATACAATAAGTTAACCCTTTAATAGTGGATGTCGTGATAGCGCAGTTGTAGCATGGTTTTTTTTATTCAATATATTTATTGCATTAGATATGACAACCTATTTATAGCACACAAAAGCAAAGTAGTCTAGGAGAGAAGAATTTTAATATGAGACTCTGTCTTTCATTCTAATCCTTTTTCTGTATTTTGATGTGTGACATATGCATTGTTCAATATGTATTATATTAGGAAATAAAATATGTTTAAACTAAAGGAGTCTACATGAGAGGTTGTAGTTTCATAATGAATATTGTTAATTTCTTGCTATTGTTGCGTAATATATAAATTTGCGTAATATATAAATTTGCGTACCCGGTAATATATAAATTTGCATACGTTTTGGACATTTTTCTATTCGGTTCTCTAGGTAAAGTAATAAACATTTGCTTAGTAGACCAAGTGTAACCTAATTCTCTACATTTGGGCAAATAAGAGGAAAATGATATTCGTTTTACATCATTATAGTGTTACAAAAGATACATATTTCTTCAGTCCATGGTAGAGGTTAGTACATATATTTGGTGGCCTCCGTCAGCGTACCCAAGTAGCTACTGTTGTTAACTTTAAAGCACTTGCCCCAACTGCTGTTGGTTCGAATCCCAATGGGGCTGTCGATATCTTTCAAATGATGAAGCTATCCAGCTGTCAAAAAGCAAACAAAAGTACATATATTATTATTAAGCATCCATTTTCTGTGCTTCCTTGACTGTCTGATTAACACGTGTTTGGCTGTACTTAGAGGCTTAGAACTAATAATTCATTCTTTTTCTGCTTCACTAATACTTCTTAACCCATTTCATTCTGGATACCGTTCAAACGGTATCTGCAAAGAACATAGAGCCAGATCAACCGCCACGGAACGTGCCATCTGATCAGGATCTATGCTGTTTGCTATTCAGATGATCTTGCTAAGACACTTGGCTATGCAGCAAACAACATAGATCCTGATCTGGATCTATGTTGTTTGCAAAAGCCTTTAAATTTATCCAGAATGAAATGGGTTAATATATATAATTGCATGATTATGTGCTGTATCTGTGCTTGTAGACTCTGTCTGGTTGTAATGTGTTTTGTGAACCATGATATTGGTCCATATTGGTACTTAGATTAATATGTCTGGAACCCGAGCACTGTAGCCGACCTTGCAATGCCCTGGTCTCATGCAATATCAATATGTATACACCTACTACACTGTAGTCGACCTTGTAATGCCCTGGTCCCATGCAATATCAATATTTATACACTGTAGTCGACCTTGTAATGTCCTGGTCCCATGTAGTATCAATATTTATACACCTACTACACTGTAGCCGACCTTGCAATGCCCTGGTCTCATGTAGTATCAATATTTATACACCTACTACACTGTAGCCGACCTTGCAATGCCCTGGTCCCATGTAGTATCAATATTTATACACCTACTACACTGTAGCCGACCTTGCAATGCCCTGGTCCCATGCAGTATCAATATTTATACACCTACTACACTGTAGCCGACCTTGCAATGCCCTGGTCCCATGTAGTATCAATATTTATACACTGTAGTCGACCTCGTAATGCCCTGGTCCCATGCAGTATCAATATTTATACACTGTAGTCGACCTTGTAATGCCCTGGTCCCATGCAGTATCAATATTTATACACTGTAGTCGACCTTGTAATGCCCTGGTCCCATGCAGTATCAATATTTATACATCTACTACACTGTAGTCGACCTTGTAATGCCCTGGTCCCATGCAATATCAATATTTATACATCTACTACACTGTAGTCGACCTTGTAATGCCCTGGTCCCATGCAATATCAATATTATTTACTACACTGTAGTAGACCTTGTAATGCCCTGGTCCCATGCAATATCAATATTTATACATCTACTACACTGTAGTCGACAATATCAATATGTATACATCTACTTGTACTACACTGTAGTCGACCTTGTAATGCCCTGGTCCCATGCAGTATCAATATTTATACACTGTAGTTGACCTTGTAATGCCCTGGTCCCATGCAGTATCAATATTTATACACTATAGCTGACCTCGTAATGCCCTGGTCCCATGCAGTATCAATATTTATACACTGTAGTCGACCTCGTAATGCCCTGGTCCCATGCAGTATCAATATTTATACACAGTAGTCGACCTTGTAATGCCCTGGTCCCATGCAGTATCAATATTTATACACTGTAGTCGACCTTGTAATGCCCTGGTCCCATGCAGTATCAATATTTATACACTCTAGTCGACCTTGTAATGCCCTGGTCCCATGCAGTATCAATATTTATACATCTACCTGTACTACACTGTAGCTGACCTTGTAATGCCCTGTCCCTGTACTACACTGTAGCCGACCTGTAATGCCCTGGTCCCATGCAATATCAATATTTATACACCTACTACACTGTAGCCGACCTTGCAATGCCCTGGTCCCATGCAGTATCAATATTTATACATCTACTACACTGTAGCCGACCTTGCAATGCCCTGGTCCCATGTAGTATCAATATTTATACACCTACTACACTGTAGCCGACCTTGTAATGCCCTGGTCCCATGCAATATCAATATTTATACATCTACTACACTGTAGCCGACCTTGTAATGCCCTGGTCCCATGCAATATCAATATTATTTACTACACTGTAGTCGACCTTGTAATGCCCTGGTCCCATGCAGTATCAATATTTATACACCTACTACACTGTAGCCAACCTTGTAATGCCCTGGTCCCATGCAATATCAATATTTATACATCTACTACACTGTAGTCGACCTTGTAATGCCCTGGTCCCATGCAATATTTATATTATTTACTACACTGTAGTAGACCTTGCAATGCCCTGGTCCCATGCAGTATCAATATTTTACATCCACTACACTGTAGCCGACCTTGTAATGCCCTGGTCCCATGCAATATCAATATTTATACATCTACTACACTGTAGCCGACCTTGTAATGCCCTGGTCCCATGCAATATCAATATTTATACATCTACACTGTAGCCTACCTTGTAATGCCCTGGTCCCCTGCAATATCAATATTTATACACCTACAACACTGTAGCCGACCTTGTAATGCCCTGGTCCCATGCAATATCAATATTTATACATCTACTACACTGTAGCCGACCTTGTAATGCCCTGGTCCCATGCAATATCAATATTTATACATCTACTACACTGTGGCCTACCTTGTAATGCCCTGGTCCCATGCAATATCAATATTTATACACCAACTACACTGTAGCCGACCTTGTAATGCCCTGGTCCCATGCAGTATCAATATTTATACACCTACTACACTGTAGCCGACCTTGTAATGCCCTGGTCCCATGCAATATCAATATTTATACACCTACTACACTGTAGTCGACAATATCAATATGTATACATCTACTTGTACTACACTGTAGTCGACCTTGTAATGCCCTGGTCCCATGCAGTATCAATATTTATACACTGTAGTTGACCTTGTAATGCCCTGGTCCCATGCAGTATCAATATTTATACACTATAGCTGACCTCGTAATGCCCTGGTCCCATGCAGTATCAATATTTATACACTGTAGTCGACCTCGTAATGCCCTGGTCCCATGCAGTATCAATATTTATACACTGTAGCTGACCTCGTAATGCCCTGGTCCCATGCAGTATCAATATTTATACACTGTAGCTGACCTCGTAATGCCCTGGTCCCATGCAGTATCAATATTTATACACTGTAGTACTGACCTTGTAATGCCCTGGTCCCATGCAGTATCAATATTTATACACTGTAGTCGACCTTGTAATGCCCTGGTCCCATGCAGTATCAATATTTATACACTGTAGTCGACCTTGTAATGCCCTGATCCCATGCAGTATCAATATTTATACACTGTAGTCGACCTTGTAATGCCCTGGTCCCATGCAGTATCAATATTTATACATCTACTTGTACTACACTGTAGCTGACCTTGTAATGCCCTGGTCCCTGTACTACACTGTAGCTGACCTTGCAATGCCCTGGTCCCATGCAGTATCAATATTTATACATCTACTACACTGTAGCCGACCTTGCAATGCCCTGGTCCCATGTAGTATCAATATTTATGCACCTACTACACTGTAGCCGACCTTGCAATGCCCTGGTCCCATGTAGTATCAATATGTATACACCTACTACAATGTAGCCAACCTTGTAATGCCCTGGTCCCATGCAATATCAATATTTATACATCTACTACACTGTGGCCTACCTTGTAATGCCCTGGTCCCATGCAATATCAATATTTATACACCTACTACACTGTAGCCGACCTTGTAATGCCCTGGTCCCATGCAGTATCAATATTTATACACCTACTACACTGTAGCCGACCTTGTAATGCCCTGGTCCCATGCAATATCAATATTTATACACCTACTACACTGTAGTCGACAATATCAATATGTATACATCTACTTGTACTACACTGTAGTCGACCTTGTAATGCCCTGGTCCCATGCAGTATCAATATTTATACACTGTAGTTGACCTTGTAATGCCCTGGTCCCATGCAGTATCAATATTTATACACTATAGCTGACCTCGTAATGCCCTGGTCCCATGCAGTATCAATATTTATACACTGTAGTCGACCTCGTAATGCCCTGGTCCCATGCAGTATCAATATTTATACACTGTAGTCGACCTTGTAATGCCCTGGTCCCATGCAGTATCAATATTTATACACTGTAGTCGACCTTGTAATGCCCTGGTCCCATGCAGTATCAATATTTATACATCTACTTGTACTACACTGTAGCTGACCTTGTAATGCCCTGGTCCCATGCAGTATCAATATTTATACACTGTAGCTGACCTTGTAATGCCCTGGTCCCATGCAGTATCAATATTTATACACTATAGCTGACCTCGTAATGCCCTGGTCCCATGCAGTATCAATATTTATACACTGTAGTCGACCTCGTAATGCCCTGGTCCCATGCAGTATCAATATTTATACACTGTAGTCGACCTTGTAATGCCCTGGTCCCATGCAGTATCAATATTTATACACTGTAGTCGACCTTGTAATGCCCTGATCCCATGCAGTATCAATATGTATACACTGTAGTCGACCTTGTAATGCCCTGGTCCCATGCAGTATCAATATTTATACATCTACTTGTACTACACTGTAGCTGACCTTGTAATGCCCTGGTCCCTGTACTACACTGTAGCTGACCTTGCAATGCCCTGGTCCCATGCAGTATCAATATTTATACATCTACTACACTGTAGCCGACCTTGCAATGCCCTGGTCCCATGTAGTATCAATATTTATACACCTACTACACTGTAGCCGACCTTGCAATGCCCTGGTCCCATGTAGTATCAATATTATACACCTACTACACTGTAGCCGACCTTGTAATGCCCTGGTCCCATGCAATATCAATATTTATACACCTACTACACTGTAGCCGACCTTGCAATGCCCTGGTCCCATGCAGTATCAATATTTATACACCTACACTGTAGCCGACCTTGCAATGCCCTGGTCCCATGTAGTATCAATATTTATACACCTACTACACTGTAGCCGACCTTGCAATGCCCTGGTCCCATGTAGTATCAATATTTATACACTACACTGTAGCCGACCTTGCAATGCCCTGGTCCCATGTAGTATCAATATTTATACACCTACTACACTGTAGCCGACCTTGCAATGCCCTGGTCCCATGTAGTATCAATATGTATACACCTACTACACTGTAGCTGACCTTGTAATGCCCTGGTCCCATGCAATATCAATATTTATACACCTACTACACTGTAGCCGACCTTGCAATGCCCTGGTCCCATGTAGTATCAATATTTATACACCTACTACACTGTAGCCGACCTTGCAATGCCCTGGTCCCATGTAGTATCAATATTTATACAGCTACTACACTGTAGCCGACCTTGCAATGCCCTGGTCCCATGTAGTATCAATATTTATACACCTACTACACTGTAGCCGACCTTGCAATGCCCTGGTCCCATGCAGTATCAATATTTATACACCTACTACACTGTAGCCGACCTTGCAATGCCCTGGTCCCATGCAGTATCAATATTTATACACCTACTACACTGTAGCCGACCTTGTAATGCCCTGGTCCCATGCAGTATCAATATTTATACATCTACTACACTGTAGCCGACCTTGTAATGCCCTGGTCCCATGCAGTATCAATATTTATACACTGTAGCCGACCTTGTAATGCCCTGGTCCCATGCAGTATCAATATTTATACACTATTTACTACACTGTAGTCGACCTTGTAATGCCCTGGTCCCATGCAGTATCAATATTTATACACCTACTACACTGTAGCCGACCTTGTAATGCCCTGGTCCCATGCAGTATCAATATTTATACACTATAGCTGACCTTGTAATGCCCTGGTCCCATGCAGTATCAATATTTATACACTGTAGTCGACCTTGTAATGCCCTGGTCCCATGCAGTATCAATATTTATACATCTACTACACTGTAGTCGACCTTGTAATGCCCTGGTCCCATGCAGTATCAATATTTATACATCTACTACACTGTAGCGACCTTGTAATGCCCTGGTCCCATGCAGTATCAATATTTATACATCTACTACACTGTAGCCGACCTTGTAATGCCCTGGTCCCATGCAATATCAATATTTATACACCTACTACACTGTAGCCGACCTTGTAATGCCCTGGTCCCATAGTATCAATATTTATACACCTACTACACTGTAGCCGACCTTGTAATGCCCTGGTCCCATGCAATATCAATATTTATACACTACTACACTGTAGCCGACCTTGCAATGCCCTGGTCCCATGCATATCAATATTTATACATCTACTACACTGTAGCCGACCTTGCAATGCCCTGGTCCCATGTAGTATCAATATTTATACACCTACTACACTGTAGCCGACCTTGCAATGCCCTGGTCCCATGCAGTATCAATATTTATACACCTACTACACTGTAGTCGACAATATCAATATGTATACATCTACTTGTACTACCTGTAGTCGACCTCGTAATGCCCTGGTCCCATGCAGTATCAATATTTATACATCTACTTGTACTACACTGTAGTCGACCTTGTAATGCCCTGGTCCCATGCAGTATCAATATTTATACACTATAGCTGACCTTGCAATGCCCTGGTCCCATGCAGTATCAATATTTATACATCATGTACTACACTGTAGTCGACCTTGTAATGCCCTGGTCCCATGCAGTATCAATATTTATACATCTACTTGTACTACACTGTAGTTGACCTTGTAATGCCCTGGTCCCATGCAGTATCAATATTTATACATCTACATGTACTACACTGTAGTTGACCTTGCAATGCCCTGGTCCCATGCAGTATCAATATTTATACATCTACTTGTACTACACTGTAGTTGACCTTGTAATGCCCTGGTCCCATGCAGTATCAATATTTATACACCTACTACACTGTAGCCGACCTTGTAATGCCCTGGTCCCATGTAGTATCAATATTTATAACACTGTAGCCGACCTTGCAATGCCCTGGTCCCATGTAGTATCAATATTTATACACTACACTGTAGCCGACCTTGTAATGCCCTGGTCCCATGCAGTATCAATATTTATACACTGTAGCCGACCTTGTAATGCCCTGGTCCCATGCAGTATCAATATTTATACACTGTAGTCGACCTTGTAATGCCCTGGTCCCATGCAGTATCAATATTTATACACTGTAGTCGACCTTGTAATGCCCTGGTCCCATGCAGTATCAATATTTATACACTGTAGTCGACCTTGTAATGCCCTGGTCCCATGCAGTATCAATATTTATACATCTACTTGTACTACACTGTAGCTGACCTTGTAATGCCCTGGTCCCTGTACTACACTGTAGCTGACCTTGCAATGCCCTGGTCCCATGCAGTATCAATATTTATACATCTACTACACTGTAGCCGACCTTGCAATGCCCTGGTCCCATGTAGTATCAATATTTATACACCTACTACACTGTAGCCGACCTTGCAATGCCCTTGTCCCATGTAGTATCAATATTTATACACCTACTACAATGTAGCCGACCTGGTAATGCCCTGGTCCCATGCAATATCAATATTTATGCACCTACTACACTGTAGCCGACCTTGCAATGCCCTGGTCCCATGCAGTATCAATATTTATACATCTACTACACTGTAGCCGACCTTGCAATGCCCTGGTCCCATGTAGTATCAATATTTATACACCTACTACACTGTAGCCGACCTTGCAATGCCCTTGTCCCATGTAGTATCAATATTTATACACCTACTACAATGTAGCCGACCTGGTAATGCCCTGGTCCCATGCAATATCAATATTTATGCACCTACTACACTGTAGCCGACCTTGCAATGCCCTGGTCCCATGCAGTATCAATATTTATACATCTACTACACTGTAGCCGACCTTGCAATGCCCTGGTCCCATGTAGTATCAATATTTATACACCTACTACACTGTAGCCGACCTTGTAATGCCCTGGTCCCATGCAATATCAATATTTATACATCTACTACACTGTAGCCGACCTTGTAATGCCCTGGTCCCATGCAATATCAATATTTATACATACTACACTGTAGCCGACCTTGTAATGCCCTGGTCCCATGCAGTATCAATATTTATACACCTACTACACTGTAGCCGACCTTGTAATGCCCTGGTCCCATGCAATATCAATATTTATACACTATAGCTGACCTTGCAATGCCCTGGTCCCATGCAATATCAATATTATACACTGTGGCCTACCTTGTAATGCCCTGGTCCCATGCAGTATCAATATTTATACACTATAGCTGACCTTGCAATGCCCTGGTCCCATGCAGTATCAATATTTATACATCTGCTTGTACTACACTGTAGTCGACCTTGTAATGCCCTGGTCCCATGCAGTATCAATATTTATACACCTACTACACTGTAGCCGACCTTGTAATGCCCTGGTCCCATGCAATATCAATATTTATACACCTACTACACTGTAGCCGACCTTGTAATGCCCTGGTCCCATGTAGTATCAATATTTATACACCTACTACACTGTAGCCGACCTTGCAATGCCCTGGTCCCATGTAGTATCACTATTTATACACCTACTACACTGAAGCCGACCTTGCAATGCCCTGGTCCCATGTAGTATCAATATTTATACATCTACTACACTGTAGCCGACCTTGCAATGCCCTGGTCCCATGTAGTATCAATATTTATACACCTACTACACTGTAGCCGACCTTGCAATGCCCTGGTCCCATGCAGTATCAATATTTATACACCTACTACACTGTAGCCGACCTCGTAATGCCCTGGTCCCATGCAGTATCAATATTTATACATCTACTTGTACTACACTGTAGTTGACCTTGTAATGCCCTGGTCCCATGCAGTATCAATATTTATACACTGTAGCTGACCTTGCAATGCCCTGGTCCCATGCAGTATCAATATTTATACACCTACTACACTGTAGCCGACCTCGTAATGCCCTGGTCCCATGCAGTATCAATATTTATACATCTACTTGTACTACACTGTAGTCGACCTTGTAATGCCCTGGTCCCATGTAGTATCAATATTTATACATCTACTACACTATAGCCGACCTTGCAATGCCCTGGTCCCATGTAGTATCAATATTTATACACCTACACTGTAGCCGACCTTGCAATGCCCTGGTCCCATGCAGTATCAATATTTATACACCTACTACACTGTAGCCGACCTTGTAATGCCCTGGTCCCATGCAGTATCAATATTTATACATCTACTACACTGTAGCCGACCTTGTAATGCCCTGGTCCCATGCAGTATCAATATTATTTACTACACTGTAGTTGACCTTGTAATGCCCTGGTCCCATGCAGTATCAATATTTATACACTGTAGCTGACCTTGTAATGCCCTGGTCCCATGCAGTATCAATATTTATACACTGTAGTCGACCTCGTAATGCCCTGGTCCCATGCAGTATCAATATTTATACATCTACTTGTACTACACTGTAGTTGACCTTGTAATGCCCTGGTCCCATGCAGTATAAATATTTATACACTAGTCGACCTTGTAATGCCCTGGTCCCATGCAGTATCAATATTTATACACTGTAGTCGACCTTGTAATGCCCTGGTCCCATGCAGTATAAATATTTATACACTAGTCGACCTTGTAATGCCCTGGTCCCATGCAGTATCAATATTTATACACTGTAGCTGACCTTGTAATGCCCTGGTCCCATGCAGTATCAATATTTATACACTGTAGTCGACCTTGTAATGCCCTGGTCCCATGCAGTATCAATATTTATACACTGTAGCTGACCTTGTAATGCCCTGGTCCCATGCAGTATCAATATTTATACACTGTAGTCGACCTTGTAATGCCCTAGTCCCATGCAGTATCAATATTTATGCACCTACTACACTGTAGCTGACCTTGTAATGCCCTGGTCCCATGCAGTATCAATATTTATACACTATAGCTGATCTTGTAATGCCCTGGTCCCATGCAGTATGAATATTTATACACTATAGCTGACCTTGTAATGCCCTGGTCCCATGCAGTATCAATATTTATACACCTACTACACTGTAGCTGACCTTGTAATGCCCTGGTCCCATGCAGTATCAATATGTATACACTATAGCTGACCTTGTAATGCCCTGGTCCCATGCAGTATCAATATTTATACACTGTAGTCGACCTTGTAATGCCCTGGTCCCATGCAGTATCAATATGTATACACCTACTACACTGTAGCTGACCTTGTAATGCCCTGGTCCCATGCAGTATCAATATGTATACACTATAGCTGACCTCGTAATGCCCTGGTCCCATGCAGTATCAATATTTATACACTGTAGCTGACCTTGTAATGCCCTGGTCCCATGCAGTATCAATATTTATACACTGTAGCTGACCTCGTAATGCCCTGGTCCCATGCAGTATCAATATTTATACACTGTAGCTGACCTTGTAATGCCCTGGTCCCATGCAGTATCAATATGTATACACTGTAGTCGACCTTGTAATGCCCTGGTCCCATGCAGTATCAATATTTATACATATACTTGTACTACACTGTAGTTGACCTTGTAATGCCCTGGTCCCATGCAGTATCAATATTTATACATATACTTGTACTACACTGTAGTTGACCTTGTAATGCCCTGGTCCCATGCAGTATCAATATTTATACACTATAGCTGACCTCGTAATGCCCTGGTCCCATGCAGTATCAATATTTATACACTATAGCTGACCTCGTAATGCCATGGTCCCATGCAGTATCAATATTTATACATCTACATGTACTACACTGTAGTCGACCTTGTAATGCCCTGGTCCCATGCAGTATCAATATTTATACATGTACTACACTGTAGTTGACCTTGTAATGCCCTGGTCCCATGCAATATCAATATTTATACACCTACTACACTGTAGCCGACCTTGTAATGCCCTGGTCCCATGCAGTATCAATATTTATACATCTACATGTACTACACTGTATTTGACCTTGTAATGCCCTGGTCCCATGCAATATCAATATGTATACACCTACTACAATGTAGCCGACCTTGTAATGCCCTGGTCCCATGCAATATCAATATTTATACACCTACTACACTGTAGTCGACCTTGTAATGCCCTGGTCCCATGCAGTATCAATATTTATACATCTACTACACACTGTAGCTGACCTTGTAATGCCCTGGTCCCATGCAGTATCAATATTTATACACCTACTACACTGTAGTCGACCTTGTAATGCCCTGGTCCCATGCAGTATCAATATTTATACACCTACTACACTGTAGCCGACCTTGCAATGCCCTGGTCCCATGTAGTATCAATATTTATACATCTACTACACTGTAGCCGACCTTTCAATCCCCTGGTCCCATGTAGTATCAATATTTATACACCTACTACACTGTAGTTGACCTTGTAATGCCCTTGAAATGTGATTGTGTTGCATAATTAAAATTATTGAAAATTTAAAGTTGTTTATTTCTTTCAACTTAAATTACCATACAGATGAATCTTAGTTTCTCAGACATGTTCGATTGATCTTCCAAATGAATATTTGCTCATTTCTGAGTGAAAACGATGGTTTGGTAGAATTATATAAAAGTGACGTCTGCTGTTAGTCTTTTAAAAAGGCAGGGTCTTTTGTTTACCAGATATTTATAAACATTGAACATTCATGTGGGGGACAGCTTTCAACATTCTCGACGATTGTGGATGCAAACATCGTGTGTCATAACTCATAACAAATAAATACGGTCTGTATTGATTGTTCAATAACTACTACGTCAAAGTAATTGGCTTGGGTGGGTCCGAGACACTAAGATTTCTCTGTATGGTGGTGATTTATGTTTAAAGAAATAAACAACTTTAAAATGTCAACACTTTTAAATAGGCAAATTAAAATAGCATACACATTTATTTCCCCTTGTTGTAATACGCCATTTGCCATTTTTGAGTCCTTGGTTTTGAAATTTAGTTCTGAACTGGAGTATAACACGCTGCAGACTTTTGGATACTGTTTTGGATGTGTGTGTGTGTTTTACGTTTATTTATCGTCGCTACCGGTTGCCCATATGAGTGATGCCTCCTGAAGAGATTAGTCATTTTAGAGTTTTGGAAGATAGTGCAATGATACAGACAGAGACCCATTCCAGAGTCTCCTATGGTTCTTTTACATGCACGGTGTAAAGCACCGACACGAGACCTTGGTTTAATGTCCCATCTGAAAAACTGTTAATTTTATTAGGGTCAGACGGGGGGATCGAATCTGCGATCCCTGGATTACCAGTCCATCGTGTTACCATTGGACTACAGATCCGTCTGTATTTTGGAGGAAAAAAACCTGCGTCTTATATATCGTCGATTACGGTACCACAACTACAATTAGCATCTGTTGATCTTAATCATGAGAGCAGTGAATAGTTTCATTATTTTGTTGCTGAAATTTTTCTGCCAAATGTTATCAATATATTTACTATTCTATATACCTGGTTATGTACCGGTAGTTTTATATTTAAATAAAAAATATTTTATTTAAATTTTAAAATAATGGAAACATTATTTAAGAATTCTATTTACTAATAATACAGTTTTTCGTGTTTGATGATATTTATTGACATTACACACACTTTTAAATCACATTTTAATATGTCCTTTGATGTACATTTATAAATAAAATAATAAAAATGTTTCGTACATGTGGATTACTTTTCATTGCCAGGTTTGTATGGATTATGGGTACAGCTATGGCCTATTCCTTCCACGGCCAGCTACGTAGCTGTACACCGAAGACAAGGATGTTCTGGAAAATTTTCAAACGGTCGTGTATTTTGTTCGCTTTTGGCCTATTAATCAACTCTTCAGATAGTCTCAGTCGTAAGTATTACTATGTGCTTAGTGAACCCACTGTTAGTGTGTGTTTTACGTTTATTTATCATCGTTACCGGTTGCCCATATGAGCGACGCCTCCTGAAGAGATTAGTCATTTTAGATTTTTGGAGGATAGTGCAATGATACAGAGTCCCCTCTGGTTCTTTTACGTGCACGGTGTACAGCACCGACACAAGACCTTGATTTATTGCCCCATCTGAAAGACTTATTAGGGTCAGACGGGGGATCGAACCTGCGATCCCTGGATTACCAGTCAAGCGTGTTACCACTGGACTACAGATCCATCTGTGATCACTGTTATGACTGTCAAGAGCTATATATAGCGTATGTTGATTGACCGTGAATAAAATGATATACATTACTGATATTTCTATTACCTCCCTTGACAGATAGTCTGATTTATAACGAAATGTATATTAATCCCTCTAGTTGGAATCCTTTGTTTTTACTGTTGTTTTGTATTGACAATTCTTGTGCAGACCATGAATCATATATCAAACATAAATATGCATGTTTGTTCATTTGTTTTGCATTGTACATTGAATATTTAGAATGGAATTAAATATGATTTGTTTTGCATTGTACATTGAATATTTAGAATGGAATTAAATATGATTTGTTTTGCATTGTACATTGAATATTTAGAATGGAATTAAATATGATTTGTTTTGCATTGTACATTGAATATTTAGAATGGAATTAAATATGATTTGTTTTGCATTGTACATTGAATATTTAGAATGCAATTAAATATGATTTGTTTTGCATTGTACATTGAATATTTAGAATGGAATTAAATATGATTTGTTTTGCATTGTACATTGAATATTTAGAATGGAATTAAATATGATTTGTTTTGCATTGTACATTGAATATTTAGAATGCAATTAAATATGATTTGTTTTGCATTGTACATTGAATATTTAGAATGCAATTAAATATGATTTGTTTTGCATTGTACATTGAATATTTAGAATGCAATTAAATATGATTTGTTTTGCATTGTACATTGAATATTTAGAATGCAATTAAATATGATTTGTTTTGCATTGTACATTGAATATTTAGAATGCAATTAAATATGATTACACTAAATGATAATACCATAATTATATACTTGGCCATAAGTCGAACCTTTTTGCTTCTAAAAAGTGCAATTGCGGAGTTCGAGCCCCACTGGAGCTGTTACGATTGTGCCCTTAGGCAAGGCATTTAAATTCCACATGCCTCTTCTCTCTCCCTTGTGGCAATGGATTCCATCAGGAATGAGGTCTCGATAGTGATTAATATAAGTTGAAAGAACTTTTTTCACAATCAAGCTAAAATAAATTTGTATACCGGTAAGCTAAAAAGTGCTCTAAAATGATCCATCGACGTATGACTCGAGTCGTGCAAAAAAGTGTTTTAAATAAATTTATTATTATTTTGGAAACAACCCAACCTAATCATGTGTTGTTGACATTATATATTACTTTGACCTGTATATAAAATACATGTTTTCCAGTCTGTCAAAGTACACCTCGACTTATGAGTGAATGTATATAAAATACATGTTTTCCAGTCTGTCAAAGTACACCTCGACTTATGAGTGAATGTATATAAAATACATGTTTTCCAGTCTGTCAAAGTACACCTCGACTTGAGTGAGGATTGACTTACGGGTAAGTATATACTGGTACGGTACATTATATATGATTTGTTTGATGTATTTTTAAGCTGTAAACCGGAAAGAGTTCCGAATCCTGGGAGTTTTGCAGAGATTTGCTGGTACATACTTCATCATTGCTACACTGCACATGTTCTTTGCAAAACCCAATGATCCAAATCAGGTAAGTTACTATCACTCTTCTAGCTAGACCTCTAGCTCTAGGTTGCTTGTCTTTTTAATGTTTGATCTTAGCTTTCCTAACGTGTAATGACAAACGCCTATTTTTGTTCTGTTTGCTTTATTCGTCTGTACTACATTGCCCCGGAGGGCCAAGGTAAATAACTGAAAGTATACAAAATACAATCCTCAGTTTTCTATAAATATTTCATACATGTATGCCTAATAAACACAAGAAAAAAGTATGTTTGGCCTACATTTATGAAACCTATAGTGAAACATGACAAATTAATATGACATATCCTAAATGCTCTAAAACACATGGCGATCACAGGCGTCATGTCCTAAATAAGTCATAAAGCATATCCTAAATGAGTCCTGGACATTCCCGGATGGACCGGTACTGTGAACCTAATTTCCCGGGCAGTACGGTCTCGTGTCGGTGCTTTACACCGTGCACGTAAAAGAACCAGAGGAGACTCTGGAATGGGTCTCTTTCTGTATCATTGCACAATCCTCCAAAATCTAAAATGACTAATATCTTCAGGAGGCGTCGCTCATATGGGCAACCGGTAGCGACGATAAATAAACGTAAAAAAAACAAAGCTTGGATGATGATGATGATTGGTGCTCTCCTGAAATAAAACAAACTCCTAGGGGTGCCCCTATAAACACTCCGCATAAACCTTAATAGAAAATTATAGACAGAATATAACTGTACTCGTCAAATAATCGGCTCCGCCTCCGTCGTCGAGTGGTTAAGGTCGCTGACTTGTATACCACTGTAACCTATCATCACTGATAGTCACGGGTTCGAGCCCCGCTCAGACCGTGTCTCATTTATATGAAAAAGTTGGCAGCTTCTTACGGAGGTTGGTGCACCCAAGTACTGGTTAACCGCTGCAGCCTGCCCAGGAAAGGTGTTGTTAGGTAAACTGCCCGTCGGCGATATAGCCCAAAATGGTGCTGATGCAGGCGTATAACCCGAAATATAAAAAATATATAACGAATAATCGGCCCCATGACCTTTGTCAGGATGCAAACGTTTTTTCCTCTGAAAAATTACAGTACAATTTTGATAAATTGAATGGCGGAATGTCAGAAATGGTGGGACGTTACACATTAGCTGTGCACACACATAACCAATACTATTCTGGATATGGGACGGTTCCCGCAGGACACAACCCATCAAATCATTTTAATATTGTAACGGTGTGCTAACCCTGTAGCCAACTATCTAATCCACTGTGCTTCTCTCAACTGATCTACTGTAATATGTGAACACGGACGTCGGTCTCACTGTGACCTAACAGTACAACTTGAATATCATAGTGGAAGTGATAGCGCAGTGGTAGCATGTTCACTTCAGGTGTTCGACCTGTCACCACCACTGGAGCCGTTACGATTGTACCCTTAGGCAAGGCATTTAAATTCCACGTTGCCTCTTGTTTCTCTCTTCCTCGTGGCGATGGATTCCATCAGGAATGAGGTCTGATTAATATAAGTTATAATAACTTGTTTCGCAATCTAGCTAAAATAAATTTGTATAAACTACGCGGATATGATATTTTTCTCAATTTTCAGTACACATGGTGGAGTCCTATTAGAGATGTCACAGACTACGTGATAGAATGGATCATCAATATCGTTCTCGTAGTAGTGTGGCTGGCCTTGACCTTTGGTCTGGACGTTCCAGGTTGTCCCAGGTAGGTGTAGCTTGTAATAGTGTTGCTGGCCGAAATTGTTGCCCTAGGGACCCTGACTTCGCCCTCTGGGGGCACCACTTCTCCCTAATAATTTTTTTTTTTTTTTACGATTTTCAAACAAAATTTTGTCTAGTAAGATACACTGGCCCATTATAAAGCACTCCTTCTATTCAAATGTTGTATTTAATGGTTGTACTGTGCATTTTAACCCTATTTTGCAGAAGTATATTAAAGAACACCATTTAAGGAAGCGATCACGCGCTTTCTCACTTCTCCCGAACATTCTGACCTAGAATGAACCCTGACTGTTAGTTATAATTGGGGGGGGGGGGGCACTCGCTAATGTTGGTAAAACTTGTTGCCCAATGCATTTGCTTCTAGATTTTATTCTTACAGTGTTCAAGTATAAGCATAGCATTATAGTTGTATCATTTTGCTAATATATGTATCATGTTTATATTTGTAATTGTCTTGTATATAAACAAGCAATAAAATATTGTTAAACAATAAACAGTTAGTTGTAAAATAGTATGTTCTTATGAATTTGTTTTGTCTCTCAATTTCAATACAGGCAGAAAATAACCTGAAAATAATACAGGACCTATTTTTTATTGCGAACGTTCACACTAACATAAATGGTTGTGCTGTTGTGTATTATAGTGAAATGAGGCTCCGGACAGGGGCTGTTAAAATTAATGAAATTGGATAACAAAGATAATATCCAAAATAAATTGGAAATCGTAAAAGATGAGCGAACCTGTACTCCAGTGGTTAATAAGGTGAGCTGCATATCCAGGGCATGTAACCCCTTGTGTACCTCTTGTGGGGTCTTGTCTGAATCATTCCACTAGATCCCTAGATCATCTAATCAAGTGTGTTTTTACGTTTTAATTTATCATCGTGACGGTTGCCCATATGAGTGAAGCCTCATGAAGAGTTTAGTCATTTTAGATTTTGGAAGATAGTGCAATGATACCGACAGACCCCTATTCCAGATTTTGATATTTCCTCTGGTTCTTTTACATGCACGGTGTACAGCATCGACACAAGACCTTGGTTCTTTGTTTCAAGTCCCATCTGAAAGACTGTTAATATTATTTGGGTCAGACAGGCGATTGAACTTGTGATCCCGGGTTTCACAGTGCAACATTTTAACCACTGGACTACTGACCCATCTGTAACTAAATCAAGTATCAACAGAGAAGCCTAATAATACTTTGTTAACCACTGGAGCCTGTCCAGGAAAGGTGTTAGGAAAACTGTCCACCGGCAGTATAGCCCAAAATGATGCTGTTGAAGGCGTAAAACCTTGTTTTCAGAACGTCCCATTTCCTTTACCTTTCAGGGGTTATCTAGGACCAGGGGGGTTAGCAGATGATAGTCATGGCAGGAATGTGTCGCTGTGTACAGGAGGCGTGGCATCTTATATAGACAGAATGGTATTTGGGGAGGGACGAATCTACCAACATCCAACATGTAAGGTATGGTGTATGTTTTCTTACAGCCAAGTATCTGAGTTATGTTGTTAGTTAAATGTGAATATACCTTTTAGAGCTGTCTGGACAGTTTGTTCTTACAAATTTATTTTAGCTCGATTGCGAAACAAGTTCTTGTAACTTATATTAGTCAATCTCGAGACTTCATTCCTGATGGAATCCATCGCCACGAGGGAGAGAGAAGAGGAATGTGTAATTTAAATTCCTTGCCTAGGGGCACAATCGTATCAGCTCCAGTGGGGCTCGAACTCTGGGCCTTGTAGACAGTTTGTTGAAGACAGGGTGCACACACATGCTTGCCATCCTTTGAGAAGACGAAGAAGCCCGAAATCGTAGGAGGGATCCGGGGGTTTAACAAACGATGCAGGCATCAATACATTACAGTGGTCCTTGTCTTGCTATCACTCGTCGGACTATTGTTATGGGATATTGTTTTGGCGTTGTGTGTGTGTGCGTGCGTGCGTGCTATCACTCGTCGGACTATTGTTATGTATGTGCGTGCGGAGTCAGTTCTCAGTTGGTGGAATTTTATGAAGCTTAAAATAATTATGTATAGTCAAACCTGTCTTGAGCAGCCAGCCAATGGAATCACAGAAAGTGACTGCTTAGCACAGGTGGCTGCTTAATAGAGGTCAAATGTATAAAACAACATATTGGGAATATGGAAACTGGCTGATTAATACACGTTGGCTGCTTAGTGGAGGTGACCACTAACACAGGTTGGCTGCTTAGTGGAGGTGACCGCTAACACAGGTTGGCTGCTTAGTGGAGGTGACCACTAACACAGGTTGGACTATATTGTGGTGATACATGTATACTCTTCAATTAGTTTATACAAATTTATTTTAGCTCAATTGCGAAACAAGTTCTTTCAACTTATATTAATCACTCTCGAGACCTCATTCCTGATGGAATCCATCGCCACGAGGGAGAGAAGAGGCAATGTGGAATTTAAATGCCTTGCCTAAGGGCACAATCGTAATGGCTCCAGCGGGGCTCATAATCCGGACCTTTCGCACCTGAAGCGAACGCGCATCCACTGCGCTATCACGACTTCCACTCTTCAATTGGATAGCCTTCTGTAACACCAGAACACCATTATAACACCAGAGTTATAGCCCTTTATCAGACTAAAAATTCACAAATTTGTCCATCCAGTCTATTTATTCGCAGTACCAAATGGGTGGAATTTTATGAAACTTAAGATCAACGTAGTGTAGTGAGTGGTGCACGCATGATTTTCGTCTGTATTGGGCCAGTTATTGGCCTTTGACTAAACATCCAAACATTTGTCCGTCCAGAGCCACTTTTCATTAACCAATGGTTGGAAATTCATGAAACTTAAAATTAAATCTGTATCACCATAGTGTGATGGTGCGCGTGCACTTTTTGTGGTGGATTGGCCCAGTAACAGTTATTCCCCTTTAATTGATAAATTAATCCACGTATTTGTTCGATCAAAGCCAAAATGTTGTGGTGGATGTTAATTCAACCAATTTGCATATTAATATTACTATAGTAAATGTGTATATAATATAAACCAGGTGATCCAGGGATCGCAGGTTCGATCCCCCGTCTGACCCTAATAAAATTAACAGTCTTTCAGATGGGACGTTAAACCGAGGTCTATGTCGGTGCTTTACACCGTGCACGTAAAAGAACCAGAGGAGATTCTGGAAAGGGGCTCTGTCTGTATCATTGCACTATCCTCCAAAAATCGAAAATTACTAATCTCTTCAGGAGGCGTCGCTCATATGGGCAACCGGTAGCGACGATAAATAAACGTAAAACACACATGATGCATTAATCACCGATAAATTGTTCAAACTATTTTGATTGTTTATAAATGTCGTTGTTTTGTATACCGATTTTACAGGAGATATATGACACAAGTGTACCACATGACCCTGAGGGACTTCTAGGGACACTGACATCCTGTTTCATGTGTTTTCTGGGGCTACAGGTCAGTATAGATCGCAATCATTAAAGCAGCATTACATCGTATGAAATAAAAAGATATTTGAAAAATTCAATATTTACGTATGGGTAGCAATGCTGCTACACATTCTAACATTATACTTTGTATGCTTATGTTCATTTGGTAAACAGTGTTTTTTTGCGATAAAACAAACTCGAAAGTCGATCGGTCACGCACTTGTTTACAACCAGAACGCATCGTCCGCACTTGTTTACATTCGGAATGTATCGTCCATTTATCCCACGTCTTTTTTAATTAAATTACTTGATATGTTGATTCATACCTCTGTTAGCTAAGTCTTTTACGGACATTTCTACATCCCCATGAGGGGTTCGACATTAGAGGAAGATAGATAGTCTTTCATGTTCAAAATATATACGTTGTTTTCTACATCCTCTGTTGTTTCACGCATCCGCGCTGTGCGTGTTTACATTTCGTGTGTTGATAAACAAATTCGCGTATACGACGGTTTAAATTTATTGGAATTTTATCGTTTCTGAGCGACTATTTCGATTTTTGTAAATACATACACATTAGTATTTATATTTTACCCAAAACATCCTTTATTATGATGTAATGCTGCATTAAGAAGGGGCTGATGAAACCATAGTTATAAATTTCAGACATTTCTGTTAACCCCTGCCTCTGTTGGTTAATTGCATATTACTGGGTAGTATGAACTTTATTTATTTGATAATGATCGTGAAACAAGCTCTCACAACTTAAATTAATCACTCGCGCTGCCGAGGGTTAAAGCGTCATGGGAGGAAAGGAAACATGAGTACCCAGAGACAATCTCACATACTTTCCAGTCTGAGGATTGAACTGGGGTTGGATTGGTAAGAGGCGAGCATGCTAACAACTGCGCTAATGAGACACATTAGTCGGTTACTGCCCCTGAATACTCATGAAAGTAGATTGGTCTTCTTAATTGGCTTCCTCTGTTTTTATCATTGTTTCCTTTGCACCACATGCTATCTGTTTTCATTAGTTTTCTTATCTTATAATTATTAAATTACTAAATCTCGACAGATATCCTACAGCATATCCAGTGGATACTTTACTGTAGAAATTGATTAAAAATCACATTTACCATAACGCAACATATGGTTAGGGAACACCAATAAAAACAAAGGCTTTCAACTAAAAGGACCAATTACATATTTCAGGCTAAATCAGACTTTATCTGTCAAGGGAGGTAACCCAATAATGTCTCTCATTGGATAGCTCTGTTGAGGGAACTTTAAGAAGTAGTGATCGGATTTTGTCATTGTTAAGTATCGTGGCTCTGGCGATGTGGGTTCAAAATCTGGGCTTATGCCATGGTTATTTAAAGCACAAAATCTGGGCTTATGCCATGGTTATTTAAAGCACAAAATCTGGGCTTATGCCATGGTTATTTAAAGCACAAAAGACTAAGAGGATATTTGTTTGTTTCAGTGGACGATAAAATTATATTTCATCAAATAAACATTGAAAGCGTTATTATCGCGAGCGTTGCTAACTACGAGAGATAATAATAGCTTTCTATGTTCATGAGCGAAATATTATTCGATCATTCACTTAATTAAAAATATTTCTTTTTATTTTAGGTTGAAAAGTGTTTTTATGATAGAAAACGATGCAATCATGCACTAAATGTCGTTAGAATGCTTATACTTATATATAAATGACATCTCTGACCGCTTGAGTCAGACAACATTCGCGTTGACAACATTTCAGCATGCAGCGGCTAGGTACCACACATACAAAGCAGTGAGAAATAAAATGTGTTATTGCACGACTTTGAACGAGTGGAAAAGCACATTTTATTTCACTGATCTATTTCTATATTTCATCGGAAAGCATAAAATAAAGTAAAATGTTTTGAAAATAATTAAATGAGTTCAATAAGATGACATTTTTAACTCTTTATCTTTGCTTATATTCGTGGAATACAACCGTCACATATATGCTTATATGTCCACACGTGTAATAACACTGGGAAGGATTCTGATTGGTCGCGGCATGATATTGACAGCTTGCAATACACATTTGAAATATACATATTATTTGTGTTCATGCTTGGATCAATAAAATGCTAAATATGCACTAGTTAATTCAGTGAAAATATTGTATTAATTATTTGCGTGAAGTTGTTGATTATCAGGGACTATTTACTACAGCGTACGGATGCATTGATGTGAAGGCTCACAAATATACTGGCAAACAGAAACATATTTTTTATTCAAATTAGTGATAGTACAGTGCATGCTTAAATTCCATGTTGCCTCTTCTCTCTCCCTCGTGGCGATGGATTAAATCAGGAATGAGGTCTCGAGAGTGATTAATATAAGTTGTAATAACTTGTTTCGCAATCAAGCTAAAATAAATTTGTATAAATTATTCAAATTTATGGTAGTTGTTTCTATGGTAACGTGATCAAAGGATCTTACACTCGTGGTGATTTCACACCATATTTTGTGAAACTAGTTTTGGAATTTTGCTATCAAGTGAACGTTTTCTATATACATGTAATTTACTATGACAAAAATATGATGTGTGTGTATTTTATTACAGGCTGGGAAGATTTTACGCACGTTCCCAGACTGGAAAGCTCGGACGAAAAGATTCTTAATCTGGGCTGTTTGTCTTGTAAGTTTTTCACTACGACTATTGTACAATATTATAATTATATCTGACTTTCAATTGTCTCCAAGGTGCATTCACGTGGCCATGGTCACGTGTGTGTGTTTTACGTTTATTTATCATCGCTACCGGTTGCCCATATGAGCGACGCCTCCTGAAGAGATTAGTAATTTTAGAGGATAGTGCAATGATACAGACAGAGACCAATTCCAGAGCATCCTCTCCTTTCAGAGACCTCGGTTTAACGTCCCATCTGAAAGACTGTTAATGCCAAGGTCACTGACATAATGTGACTATATATAGACCAGAAAGTATCACGATACGCTCGAGCTGGGAATCAAAACCCCTGATGTATGGAAAATTGGTAGTCACAAGTATTAACCCATTTGATTCTGGATACCGTTCAAACAGTATTGGGTTTAAACATATTTATTCCACTATATACAATCACAAAACAACACATGTACACAAAATCAAAGAATAGGAAAGGATCAAAACGGAAGCAGAGCTTATATAGTTTCTCTCCAAACAGTATTTGCAAAGAACATAAAGCCAGATCAGCTGCCACGGAAAGTTCCATCTGATCAGACTCTATGCTGTTTGCTATTCAGATGATCTTGCTAAGACACTTGGCTATGTAGCAAACAACATAGATTCTGATCAGCACGTAGCGTTACGCTGCGGCTGATCTGGATCTATGTTGTTTGCAAAAGCCTTTAAATGTATCCAGAATGAAATGGGTTAACCAATCTGTCACCGTGCCAAATGTTGAAATGTGATGCATGGATTATATATATATATGATTTCTTCTTTTGTGTTTCAGGGCATATTAGCTGCAATTTTATGTAAAGGAGAGAAAAATGGCGGATTCATACCGATCAACAAGAACTTATGGTACCGTACCAAACTTCCACAATATCTTCTCTGATTCATATCTGCTGAATACACAGCAAACCTATGCATCTAATTGTCTCTGTTAACATCACTATAAATTATGTTAGTTTATACAAATTTATTTGAGCTCGATTGCGAAACAAGTTCCTATCGAGATTTCATGGAATCCATCGCCACGAAGGAGAGAGAAGAAGCAATGTGGAATTTAAATGCCTTGTCTAAGGGTACAATTGTAACGGCTACAGCAGGGCACGAACTCCGGGCCTTTCGCACCTGAAGCGAACGTGCTACCGCTGCGCTATCACAACTTCCACATTAGCCATTTTAGCTTTGATTGCGAAACAAGTTTTACATAGATTAATCGATTTTGAGACCTCAGTCCTAAGTGTCTTACCTTGTCTAAGGACACCACCGTCGTGGTTCTAACATGGCTCGAACTCGCAACCTCTTGGTTCCAAGATAGACACCATATCTATTACACCACGGAGGCTCCACAACAGGATACGTCATTGTACCCTATTGTCTGATGTCGGCGAAACAAGATACACATAAATTGTTAAAATATCCTTTTTTCCAGGTCGTTGTCGTTTGTGATATGTATGTCATCCTTTGCATTTCTCCTGCTGGCTTTCTGCTACGTAACGGTAGATGTATACAGGGTATGGTCAGGTGCACCATTCTACTATCCAGGTATAGCACGATTTATATATACAGTCTGCATCCGTCATGTCGAATTCCGTCGGTCCGAACAAAATACTCTGACATGGCCGAAGTTTGACATAAACGATATTGACCATATTTTACAAGATGATGTTATTCGGAGATCGCAAGCATTACGTGTCTAAATTATTTTCCAAGTTGTTATTGTCTATTATAACCGTGACATGGGTACACTTGATGAAAACATCGTTGATGAAAGTAGCACTTCGGCGGCAAACTGTAACTTTATATAACAAGTGGCACTATTGGAAATACTGCACATTTATTCTGAAGGGACCAGAAAAGGAATTTGATTATTACGGACAATTTGACATCAAAATGGTCGGTTATATGCAAATAGTATTTGAAACGGGACTTTGAGATAACCAGTCAATTTGACATAAAAATGGTCGGTTATATGCAAATAGTATTTGAAACGGGACTTTGAGATAACCAGTCAATTTGACATAAAAATGGTCGGTTATATGCAAATAGTATTGAACGGGACTTTGAATAACCAAACAAAAACAACAAAAAAAAACAAAACCACAAACAAAAACAACAAATTTGAAACGGACTGAGATAACCAGTCAATTTGACATAAAAATGGTCGGTTATATGCAAATAGTATTTGAAACGGGACTTTGAGATAACCAGTCAATTTGACATAAAAATGGTCGGTTATATGCAAATAGTATTTGAAACGGGACTTTGAGATAACCAGTCAATTTGACATAAAAATGGTCGGTTATATGCAAATAGTATTTGAAACGGGACTTTGAGATAACCAGTCAATTTGACATAAAAATGGTCGGTTATATGCAAATAGTATTTGAAACGGGACTGAGATAACCAGTCAATTTGACATAAAAATGGTCGGTTATATGCAAATAGTATTTGAAACGGGACTTTGAGATAACCAGTCAATTTGACATAAAAATGGTCGGTTATATGCAAATAGTATTTGAAACGGGACTTTGAGATAACCAGTCAATTTGACATAAAAATGGTCGGTTATATGCAAATATTATTTGAAACGGGACTGAGATAACCAGTCAATTTGACATAAAAATGGTCGGTTATATGCAAATAGTATTTGAAACGGGACTTTGAGATAACCAGTCAATTTGACATAAAAATGGTCGGTTATATGCAAATAGTATTTGAAACGGGACTTTGAGATAACCAGTCAATTTGACATAAGCCACTTTGAGATAACCAGTCAATTTGACATAAGCCACTTTGAGATAACGGATGTAGACTGTACATGCATATTACAGATGAAATTTGCTTTTTTACGATTATTGATTTGGTGTACAGGATATAGAGTACAAAATCAAGACATCATCATTGGTCAGTTTTACAATTATTACCACATTACGAAAAAAATGGAGTCAGGTTCCGTGTGTTCCAGGTCTATTTCATCTTTCCTCATGTCCCAAGTCTTTCCAACTTTCGTTGTGTCCCAAGTATCTTTCCCTGTGTCCAAAGTCCCTTTCGACTTTTCATATGTCCCAAGTATTTCAACTTTTCCATTGTGTCCCAAATCCCTTTCAATTTTTCCTTGTATCCAAAGTCCCTTTCAACTTTTGTTGTGTCCCAAGTCCCTTTCAACTTTCCGTGTGTCCAAATCTTCTAAAAATCAAAATTCTATACTATGCCTTGGGTTAGTTTTTGTCCTCCATTAAGAGACAGTTTGCAGATTGAATATATTGTTTGATTATACATTTGACCTATATTAACCCATTCAACACCAAGTAACTGACCTGGACTGGTCCATGATATTTTTAGACCAATAAATTAATAACAAAATTACATTTGGATCAGTTCATTTATCAAAATAGGTAAAAATAATTCTAAAAATAGTTATATTACTTGAAAAAAGTGCAGATCCTGATGAGACGGCTCATCTGGATCTACACTTTTTTGTAAGCCAATTTAGAGGTCTGTGGTGTTGAAAGGGTTAAGCAGCCACATTCTGTGATTGCCTTGGCTGGCTGCATAGCACACGTTTCACTGTAGGCATATATTAATGTATGAGATAACCGTCTTCATTAATAATGAAATGATTGCAGCTTACATGTTACCAATATATAATTCCCACAAACTAGACTTGTGCTGTTGTACACAGCAATACTTACCATTTTTTAGGTCATAATGAAAGTAGACTGTATTTTGTATCCACCTCCGTGGCCGAGTGGTTACGGTCGCTGACTTGTATACCACTGTAACCTATCATCACTGATGGTCACGGGTTCAAGCCCCGCTCAGACCATGTCTCATTTATATGAACAAGTTGGCAGTTTCTTACGGAGGTTGGTGCACCCAAGTACTGGTTAACCGCTGGAGCCTGCCCAGGAAAGGTGTTGTTAGGTAAACTGCCCGCCGGCGATATAGCCCAAAATGGTGCTGATGCAGGCGTAAAACCCGAAATATAAGACTGTATTTTGTAGCTATTCCTTGCAAGATAGTAAAATATAAATTGCTTTTGCCATTGCAGTCTGTCCGTCCAATTTTACCTTGGCCACGCTTCATTTGCGAAACGTCTTGTTGGTTTTTCATCAAACTTTGCATGAAGCATCAGTATGTGATGTCTAGTTGTGCATATTTTAATCCAGATTTATGGCCCCATTTTTGTCTGTCCAGATTTACAGATTTCTTCTCTAAAACCCCCCTCGTTGTATTTCACCAAACTTGGCAGGAAGCATCAGTAGTATGCATACTGTTGCAATTCAGTTCTGATTGGATGATTTATTGCCCTTAGAACATTTGTATTTACACTAAGCTTGTCCACACTTCATCTCTAAAACCCCTTGTATTATCTTCACACTAGTGTAATGTCGAATTGAGCATATTGCGTCCCATTAGATTCTGCGATTATTTGCAGATTTACGGCCCGTTGAACATTTTTATAACACAGCTTGTCCACACTTCATCTCCAAAATGCTGGGGTTTTTTATTTCCAAAAAATACATTCAGTGTTTTGTCCCTGAAAAAATGGAGGTTTGCCATATGAAATGAATATGGTACTACTCACATCACATCGAGATTTCATGGAATCCATCGGAGAGAGAAGTAATGTGGATTTCAAACGCCTTATCTAAGGGTACAATCGTAACGGCTACAGCAGGGCCCCAACTCCAGGCCTTTCGCACCTGAAACGAACGCGCTACTGCTGCGCTATCACAACTTCCACATTATGTTATATGCATTCCATTAAGGTCTAAAATTTATTTTAGCTTTGATTGCGAAACAAGTTTCGTACATATTTCACATCCATGTTTTAATTATCTTATTGAAAACAACAATGAGTGGGGAGGCATACTTTTTATTTTCAAATACAATTTCTAGTTTATTTCGTTTTCGATGGCATATAATACACATGTGCATACGGTATTCAAGATGTATTGCTTGGTTTCAGGTATGAATGCCATTTTACTGTACCTGGGGCACGAGATAGTCAACCAGCCGTTGCAGACATTTTGGGGAATACATCCAAAGTCTCACATGGTGTATCTACCAATCAACATCCTGGACACGGCATTCTGGGTCCTACTCTCCTACTATCTCTACTACAAAGAAATCTTTTTTTCTGTATGAATTGCATCGTGTCAATCGTGAAATGATGTAACTTCTCAGTCGCAAATAACCTGCCAGTCACAACAAAATTCGCAAATAACCTGCCAATCACAACAAAAGTCGCATTTGCAAACAGCACAGAGCCAGATCAGATGGCAGATGACACAGACTCTAGGCTGTTTGCTATTCCGATAGTGGAGCTAAAACATTTATCTGAATAGCAAACAACATAGATCCTGTAAGGCCACGTCTGATCGGGATCTATGTTGTTGGCAAATTCCGTCAAATTAGCAGGTTAAGGGTTAATACAACTTGTGGGCTTAGTGCGGATGTGCAATGAAATATTCACTATTTGTTTTGTTTTGTTGCATCCATGTACATACATTTTCTATCCACCATGTGATAATTCCAGTATAAACAATTAATGGCCTAGAAAGTATTTTTGGAAATATTTGTACATGGGTAGTACTTTTACGCCTTTTAGTTATCCTTTTGAAACACTTTGTAATAGTAGTTTTGTTATTTTGAAACGCTTATTGTTTTCTACAAAATGAAAATGCCTGTGAATCTAAGTGGTTTATATAATTATTGTAGTCGATGAACATTTTTTGTTTTAGTAACAAGTATTGGAAGTTGTTGGGCAAGGCATTTAAATTCCATATTGCCTCCTCTCTCCCTCATGACGATGGATTCCATCAGGAATGAGTTGTAAGAACTTGTTTCACAATCGAGCTAAAATAAATTTGTATAAACTAAGTTGTATCCGTATGGAAAGGGATTTTCCGATTTGTTATATACGTATGGAAAGGGATTTTCCGATTTGTTATATACGTATGGAAAGGGATTTTCAGATTTGTTATATCCGTATGGAAAGGGATTTTCCGATTTGTTATATCCGTATGGAAAGGGATTTTCCGATTTGTTATATCTGTATGGAAAGGGATTTTCCGATTTGTTATATCCGTATAGAAAAGGTTTTCAGATTTGTTATATCCGTATAGAAAAGGTTTTCAGATTTGTTATATCCGTATGGAAAGGGATTTTCAGATTTGTTATATCCGTATAGAAAAGGTTTTCAGATTTGTTATATCCGTATGGAAAGGGATTTTCAGATTTGTTATATCCGTATGGAAAGGGATTAAACAAAAAACAAACCGAAAGGTTTCAGTTGTTATTCCGTATAGAAAAGGTTTTCAGATTTGTTATATCCGTATAGAAAGGTTTCAGATTTGTATATCCGTATAAAGGGTTTTCAGTTGTTATATCCGTAAGAAAAAGGATTTTCAGATTTGTTATATCGTATAGAAAAGGTTTTCAGATTTGTTATATCCGTATGGAAAGGGATTTTCAGATTTGTTATATCCGTATAGAAAAGGTTTTCAGATTTGTTATATCCGTATAGAAAAGGTTTTCAGATTTGTTATATCCGTATGGAAAGGGATTTTCAGATTTGTTATATCCGTATAGAAAAGGTTTTCAGATTTGTTATATCCGTATGGAAAGGGATTTTCAGATTTGTTATATCTGTGTGGAAAGGGATTTTCAGATTTGTTATATCCGTATAGAAAAGGTTTTCAGATTTGTTATATCCGTATGGAAAGGGATTTTCAGATTTGTTATATACGTATGGAAAAGGATTTTCAGATTCAGATTTGTTATATACGTATGGAAAGGGATTTTCAGATTTGTTATATCCGTATGGAAAGGGATTTTCCGATTTGTTGTATTATTATGGAAGGACATTTTCAGATTTGAAAAGGATTGTCGGATTCATTGCTGGATTGAACTGTAAAATAATGTTTATATGCGTTACTGTATCAGACTGGAACATGGATCTGTTTCCTAAATATTACTGGAACACTTGACAAGTAAAATTACATAATGACATCATATGAAACATTATTTGAACGGGTGACCAAATGAAAATTTCATGTCATAGTTTAATATAATATATATTTGAGACAAAATGAGTAAGTAGGACTCTTGAGTACCACCAGAAAAAAAAATGTCACCCGGATTTTAATCTTGAATGTTTCAACCACTATTTCTCATTAGTATTTAGTGTGAATTCCATCTCCACTGAAGAGAGAAATAACTCCAAGCAATATAGATCTACCCGGTAAATTGCTGTATTACGTTGTAACTTACATTGTGTACGTTGCCAAAACTTACATCATGTACATTGCCAAATGGCATTTGTAAAAAAATGTGCAACCTAATTTTGTTTTTTTGTGTTCCTACATTTAAAATTATAAATTTTGTTTTTTTGTGTTTCTACATTTAAAATTATAAATTTTGTTATTTTGTGTTCCTACATTTTGTTTTTTGTGTTCCTACATTTAAAATTGTAGTTCACAATGTATGTGTCACATTTGCACCACAACAAAATGTTGCTGGCCAATGTTGTATCATTAGAATGTTGCTGGCTCATGTTGTATAGAACAGGGCTTCGAAATTTTTCAAAACCAAATCGGTCCGGGCCGAAATCGAGTCAGTACCCCCCCCCCCCATCATGTCCTGCCAATATTTTTGCACCCCCCCCCCCCATAAAATCGTAATTCCAATTTGCTTTTTTTGCTTTATTTCCATGCTGTCACCAGTCAATTATATTTAAAAATCGCATGTATGTTCAGGACAAACTGTACTTTACCCGTTACTATAGGTCTGGTAAATTTTCCTTTTGTCTAATAATAGTTTTAAGTGTACGGCATTTAAAAATAAATGAATGGTAGGACATTTTGATAGAGGTAAATTTTATCTAGTCACCTGTATCACCGGTGGAAGCGGGTGAACTCGGCCCAAATCGAACTCGGTCCCATCAAACTATATTATATCAACTGCATTTGACTCTTTAAACATCACAGATATACTGCGTTGTGCCATTTCAATATTGAATTGAAGGGCGCTGTACAACGAACGATGTAGTTTTATTTAAAGTCGCCACCGCATAAATGCATTTGGGCGACTGAATTATCTAAGGTGATTAAAGAGGTCTAAAAATAGTTAACTATTAAAATTACAATACTATGATGTTTAGAGGGCTAAGTGGGTTGCATTAATCTCAGAGTGTGTTCGGTTTTCATATCTCCCACCCCCGCTCGCACACTATTGTGTACAAACGGGGGTCGAAGGTAGACCGGGTGAAGAAATTACCCAGTGCAATTACTAATTCTAAGAAGATTTATACATAAGTTGGTTAGTAAATCGTTTGTTAGTCCATTCTATAGCCGATTTATACCGTGTCCTAGGTGAGATAAAAATCGTACAAATATTTGATTCTAAGTAGCATTCAAACCAGTGTAGAAGATAACAAGGACACACACTAGATTTTTGAAATGTGTGTCCTAAACAAAATGAACAAGAAGTTAAAGGAGTGGACCAATGAGATATATGCATGGAACTCTGATTGATCCCAAAAATAAAAATAATAAACTAGTTTAACCATAACAGCAGATAAATAATATAGAGACAGGTTTGACCTTAATTAGGGATCTTCGGGTATATTTTTATATCAGCATACCCCATCACCAAAATGTATTTAGAGTAGGTGATTTATAATGGGTTGCATAAGGTAGAGAGATAGATTAAATAGTAAGAAGGACACTGTCTGTCAGAAGAAAGTCAACAGCTCATAGGTGTGTCCTTCATATATCCCAAGATCCCTAATAATACCTAGTCAAACCTGCAACATATAGACTGCGTTGACCATTGAGGGTTGTACTAGTAAATATCAATAAAGGTATTACTACGAAAATTAAAAGTAAGACCTAATGGCGAATAGTTAGCTAGTCGCACGAACCGGTGTGAAAATAGCAGGTGCTCCTGAGCAAAGAAGAACCAGTGCTCAGGAATGTGCACTGGCTGACCTCTGTAAATGTAAACAAACAATTGAGAATTTTACGTTCGCGCGAACGAGAAAGAGATATGGCAGGTGCCCGTTTACCTTGTATAGTGCACAGCAGTATCGAGGTAGCTACGAAGATTAAAATTCATGGACTATCTTAATATGTATCTGTACTAAGACATTTTGTTGATTGATCCCAAGTACATATAGTTACTACCAGTAATACAGATATATAACTGGTAGTAAAATATCTTCCATAGTTATGGAAAATGTCAACAGGATAGAGAACTTCACCTATCACAAACGACTAAACCGTTAGAGGTATCAGCCTACTATGATGTTTGGTCAACTTTTTTAACATATATAAGTATCACCAAACTAAACTATCATGGGTTGCCCCTAAAAATATTTACATAAAACTAATTCCATAGTAGGTTGTACAATGTGTGATATGTGTACTAAAAAAAATAATACCCCCCCTATATACCCCCGTGTACTGGGATCATAAAAATTACATCTAAAAAAGGCGGCTTAACCCCTGAGTGACAACGTTTAAAAATAATGTGGTAAAATACACTTCCGTACAAACAACGGTCACCTTCGTAGGGCCTTTTAAAATTACATTTTAAGTATAAAAAACTATCAGATCTTGGCTATTTACAATAAAACTTAGTCACACAGGGGAATGCCAAACTAATAAAAATTAGCGATCGCTCGCGAGACGAAGATTTCATGACAGGAGTACCGGTTCCGTTGTTTACTCGGTGATTTCGGAGAACGACCGACCGACCGCACGCAGTAATTGCTCATATAACTACTCAGCCGGCCAGGTTACTCATTTTATTGGTCTCCAAATCGGAGTACGGTATATGATTTTATTGGTTTGCCCCCAAATTGCAGTATAATGTTTTATTGGTTTGCCCCCCATTTAGCCCTTTCCTTCATAGAGATTCAGGTTAATATACTATTATATCTACATACAAACGACAGCCATTTAACCCTTTCCTTCATAGAGATTAGTAATATACTATTATATCCATACAAACGACAGCCATTTACCCTTTCCTTCATAAAAAGAGATTAGTTAATATACTATTATATCTCCATACAAACGACAGCCATTTAACCCTTTCCTTCATAGAGATTTAGGTTAATATACTATTATATCTCCATACAAACGACAGCCATTTAACCCTTTCCTTCATAGAGATTTAGGTTAATATACTATTATATCTCCATACAAACGACAGCCATTTAACCCTTTCCTTCATACAGATTTAGGTTAATATACTATTATATCTCCATACAAACGACAGCCATTTAACCCTTTCCTTCATAGAGATTCAGGTTAATATACTATTATATCTCCATACATACGACAGCCATTTAACGCTTTCCTTCATAGAGATTCAGGTTAATATACTATTATATCTCCATACAAACGACAGCCATTTAGCCCTTTCCTTCATAGAGATTCAGGTTAATATACTATTATATCTCCATACAAACGACAGCCATTTAACCCTTTCCTTCATAGAGATTTAGGTTAATATACTATTATATCTCCCTACAAATGACAATCATTTAGCTATCATGCAGTGGATAAGTATCTATCCCACCTCCATACTATAGAATGTATCCCATAGGCATGTTGTGTCCCATTAGCATGTTGCTGGCTCGTGTATAGGTCTACCATAGGCATGTTGTGTCCCATTAGCATGTTGCTGGCTCGTGTATAGAATGTCTCTCCAACACCCAACACCCAACCCATAGGCATGTTGTGTCCCATTAGCATGTTGCTGGCTAATGTATCTCATAGGCATGTTGTGTCCCATTAGCATGTTGCTGGCTCGTGTATAGAATGTATCCCATAGGCATGTTGTTGGCCAATGTCACCCTGGATGTCTCCTTCAGCACACCATACAGATATGCTGAACATTTATGCCAATTTGTGTAAAACATTAATATGGTCTCGAGTGGTGCACTAGAATTGCTCCAAGAGTCCTGATGGAATCCGTGTGTCTTTGCCTAACGACGCACCACCCTGGTTCTGATGGGAGACTCCAGCTTATCTCTCGGTGAACACTACATATCCATTACACCATGTAGGCTCCATTCAAATCCTGGTTTGATCCATCCGTTGGAATGGTTACGGGTTCGATACTCAGTCAGGCCACGTATGTATTGGGCAAGGCATCTGTCCAGGAAAACATGTATAAGTGTTCGACATTAATGGTAACATTGTCTTAAATACAATGTGGGGATTGTGGGAAATGGACAAAAGGATTTACTTTTAAGTTGACAACCCAGCCCTTTCTTGCAAACTGACCTTTGATCCAAGTACCGGTCACCGCATTTAGTAGAGGCAGAACTTGTATATATATACACATATCCAAGTACCGGTCACCGCATTTAGTAGAGGCAGAACTTGTATATATATATATATATACATACACACAAGTACCTGTCACCGCATTTAGTAGAGGCAGAACTTGTATATATATATAATATCCAAGTACCGGTCACCGCATTAGTAGAGGCAGAAAGTGTATAGATATATATACATACCAAGTACCGGTCACCGCATTTAGTAGAGGCAAGAACTTGTATATATATATATTATATAAACAAGTACTGCACGATAGTAGGGCAGAACTTGTATATCATATATATATATATATATACAAAGTACCGGTCACCGCATTAGTAGAGGCAGAACTTGTATTATACATATCAAGTACCGGTCACCCATTTAGTAGAGGCAGAACTGTATATATACAATATCCAAGTACCGGTCACCGCATTTAGGAGAGGCAGAACTTTATATATATCCAAGTACCGGTCACCGCATTTAGGAGAGGCAGAACTTTATATATATATATCCAAGTACCGGTCACCGCATTTAGTAACTTAGTTCTGCCTCTACTAAATGCGGTGACCAGTACTTGGATCAAAGGTCAGTTTGCAAGAAAGCCCTTTGTCAACTTAAAAGTAAATCCTTTTGTATGGACATAAATCTATTATCATGCTATATTTTTGTAACATTGTGTTGTATATTACATCATGAATTCAATAAAATATGATTAAACTAAATTCTTTGTTTTGCCTGGTCAAAGATTACAACTGCAGAGTGCTGTACAAGCTTTTCAGACACCATATTGTTACTTGCTACGAAAGCAAATAATTTAAATTAAAAACCAGATGGCCAATAGAGATGAAATGATGGAAGAGATACATCTGGTTTATTCCAACTATGGGTGAACCAGCATTTGATAAGCTCTTTCTTTGACAGAAGATGGACGCAATTTCAAGTTAGGTTTAATAAATCCCTTTGCCTGTAATGTTATCAACTCTATGATGAATGCTTAACCTATAGGTGGAGGAAGGAGAGGCTCATATAAAACAGTTGGTGAGAAAGGCCTGTTTGGAACCGCCCCCCACCCACTATTCATACCCTAATGGCAATATCAAGTTGATTTTCTTCTTGATATCATCAACACTGTAAAATACGATTTATTTTACAGTACAATATGTGTGCTTGTAAATGGTCAAATTTGAAAAATCCCGGGTGTTGCAGACTCGCACGACCTTTCCTGTGTCCATTAGAAATAAATTCATAATTGTTCGACATAATCTGTTGAGGAAATGAAACACTTCATTGTGAGTTGTCAATAATTACTCTATGATAAATACTTAGTTTGATAGGCGTTTCTCTTTTCCCCACCTATAATCGATGTATCAACACTTTGGTTCCAATTTTACCAAAAAGGGCCTCTTTGAAAGACCCACTATTCGTGTCCCATTGGCCATATCGGGTTCATATTTTTTTCAAAATATTCCTTGATATGGTTACTGTATGAATCAACTGTAAAAAGGGTTTATTTTACTACATAGCATTGTGTTTTGGGGTAAAATGTGAAAAATGTCCGAAATTAGGGGGTTTACTCCTGTGACCATTACCAAGGATCCAGTGTTAGTTGCCATAATAGTGCACATTCATTTTGAGTGGTCACAGATTATTTTACGATGAAAACTTACCGTTTAATGCTAATAGCCTACCGACTGTCTTGGTGCATGACAAATGTAGTAAAGATGCTAGTAGCCTACCGACTATGTCTTGGTGCAGGATAAATGTAGTAAAGATGCTAGTAGCCTACCGACTATCTCTTGGTGCAGGACAAATGTAGTAAAGATGCTAGTAGCCTACCGACCATGTCTTGGTGCAGGACAAATGTAGTAAATATGCTAGTAGCCTACCGACCATGTCTTGGTGCAGGACAAATGTAGTAAAGATGCTAGTAGCCTACCGACCATGCCTTGGTGCAGGACAAATTTAGCAACACATTCCAGTGAACCTACCCTTCCTTTAAACATTCCGTGCAAGGATGCTTGCCCGACTCTTTTTATTGTTTACAAAACTACTTGGCAATACAACAACCACAAGTCATTTAAAATTCTTTTACTGTAATGACTGTAGACTTTTCTCAAAACAAGCTGTACATATACATACATCATTTGGTGATAAAAGAACACAAAAATGCATCATAAATTATAACCCCGCCGTGAGGAAGACACAGGTGCCCTTTCGAGCAGTATTTCATGCACCCGGTAGAACCACCAACCTTCCTGGCATGAAATAATTCAAAACCACCAGCAGCGGCAAGTCTACGACCTAAACCCTTGGAATTAAAGTCTGTCTCTCATGAATGAAATTAGGTAGATAGGAATATAAGCAATGCAGACAGAAAGTGGCTGCTTAGCACAGTGGCAAATGTACAACCTGGAAAGAAACAGCATGTTGAATAGAGGTAACCACTAACACAGGTTTCACTGTAATTTGCTATCTATTGTACATCTCGCCCATCACGGAGCCGTATTTACAAATTGTAGTCTGGTTATGATATATCTAAAGAAATGTATTTTTAAATGAACTGTCTACATCTCAAATAACTTTCCATACAAAACCATGGATCACAGAGTGAGACAATCACTATACAAATTTGAGCTCGATTGCGAAACAAGTTCTTTCAACTTATATTAATCACTCTCGAGACCTCATTCCTGATGGAATCCATCGCCACGAGGGAGAGAGAAGAGGCAACGTGGAATTTAAATGCCTTGCCTAAGGGCACAATCGTAACGGCTCCAGCAGGGCTCAAACTCCGCACCTGAAGCGAACGCGCAATCACGGAGAGCTGATGAAAGTGTACAGTGACCAATGAAGCAATTACAACTCGGCATGTCTAATGTAGAACAGTGCACTTAAACTTTGGCGTAAGTTCAAGCAGACAGGCACCCAGGTAGAACCACCAACCATCCGCCAACCAGCGGGATAGCTTCCTCACATGAAAGAATTCGACAAAACAAAAAATCAATATTCGCATTCCATTTATTCAACTTCTCAAACTGAAGGTACAGTCGAACGTCGTTGCCTTGAACTCGACGGGTCCGTGAGTAATGGTTCGAGTCATGGGTGGTTCGAGGGTAGTTGTGTGGCCAATTGTATTCGACCCAAAGGTGTTAATTTAAGTAGTAATTGATTTCATGGGACCAGTGATCTGGTTCGAGAGTTCCAGTCATCCGTGTTCAAATCATCGAAGGTAGAACAATATGCATCATATAGAGATTATCGCCGGGACCAGACGACATGTTCGAGCCAACGGTGGTGTTCGAGCCAACCGAGTTCAAGGCAACGAAGTTCGACTGTAATTTGTTGTACCTAGGGCATAGCATTGCTATCACTCTTTTATGACAGCATTACGAGCAGTCGCCAACATTTTAATGTTGGGGGAATGAAACCCAACAACTCCTTCAGATTTTTCCTAACTGCACTGGCATACCACTAAATTACTTTGCCATGTGCGAAGTTCCTTAACCCATTCAACACCAAGTAACTCACATGGACTGGTCCATGATATTCATAAACCAATAAATGAATCAGAAAATCACATTTGGACAAGTTCATTTATCAAAATGGGTAATTATGTCTAAAAATAGTCATATCACTGGCAAAAAGTGCAGATCCTGATGAGACGGCTTGTCACGAGCCGGCTCATCTGGATCTACACTTTTTGTAAGCCTATTTAGAGGTCTGTGGTGTTGAAAGGGTTAACCTTTTGCCTACTGAGTAAATAAAATCACATTTGCAAACAATATAGACCAAGATCAGCTGCAGCGAAAAGCCAAGTCAGGATCTATGTTGTTTGCTATTATAAGCTGTTTACAAAAGTGATTTTATCTGTCGTTAGCATGCAGAGGGTTAAATTATAAGTCGTGCAAGGCCATATAAAAACAGTTCTATTCATTTTATTGTTCAAAAAATGACTTTATATAAGACTTCAGAGTGGGAAACACGTATTTAAATTGTTGATACAATAATGATTCAAGTGCTTGTCAATAAAGATATTCAATAAATTAAAATTTAATTTGCCGTGTTCAAAGATTTTGCTTTCCAGATATGCAAGCATCTAGAAATGGAGACACTTATTCTTAAACAATTGGAAGAAATGTGCCAATAAGTGTTTTAGCTCAATTATCAACATAGATCCTGATCAGTTGGCATATTCTGTGCTGTCTTATCTGGCTCTATGCTGTTTGCAAAAGCAACCAAAAATTGTAAAAATTCAGGGGCAACTACTCCAGACTGACATTTCTTCATGATTTTCTCCCTTCCATATTGAGAAATAACGATTCCCGTATGTTTTTACTTTCAGGTCCTCAAAAAACATTCAGTATCACAGAACGACACTTTTCATATGGTGTTCATCAATACAATTCAACGAATATCAATATTTGTACAGACTTTTTTTATATGGCCTAAACCAACTTCCAATATTCAAGATACCACCGCACTTATCGCAAAGCACTAATATTTAATCAAAACATTTCTTCGAGGAATATCAAATTTGTGGTTAGAAAAATCTTCGGGATGTTTGTGACTGCTACATGAATCATCAACCTGAGCATGCAACTGTGACTCTCATAATTGTTATAAATCGGGTTTATGTTATGTTGTGTTATATTTCGGGTTTTATGCCTGCATCAGCACCATTTCGGGCTATATCGCCGGCGGGCAGTTTACCTAACAACACCTTTCCTGGGCAGGCTCCAGCGGTTAACCAGTACTTGGGTGTACCAACCTCCGTAAGAAACTGCCAACTTTTTCATATAAATGAGACACAGCTTGAGCGGGGCTCGAAGCCGTAACCATCAGTGATGATAGGTTACAGTGGTATACAAGTCAGCGACCGTAACCACTCGACCACGGAGGCGGACATTGCATAAGTGTAGTCTCCAAACTGAAACAGGTTTCTACGTGTAGTATGTATAACCACCTACCATTCAATTTAACTGTTCTCAACCCCATCTTCTATATTCACTGTTAAAAGAAAACAATAGACCCTGATGCATTGTATCAAATACAAATATAGAAAAAAAAAATTAGGTACTTGTCGATATCAAACATATCTGCAGTGATCATATATTTATGTTTATCCTCTATTACGTACAGGCCATTTACTAATTATTATAAGAACTTGTGATCCGATACAGTTTGCTTCAATTCAGTTATCTGACTGACCCAGATAAAACAATCGGCTTAGCCCAAAACCAGCTGGATAGCTTCCTCACTTGGAAGAATTCGAACCTACAGCAGTGAGGGGCATTTAATCTGAAGTAAATGACCGTACGGCCACCATGAAACTCTAGTAGGAAAATCTAGTGGACGTAAATTAGTTAATTCAATGGATTTCCTGTTTCACTGTATAAACATAGATAAGACAACATGTTGTCTGCTTCTATACGATGCATTAACATAAGCAGTTTCTGCTCATTAATCAAGACTTTCCAGATGAGAAAGGGCCATTTTTCAATTCATATGAAAATTAAAACGGACACGGACGTGAACACAAAAACAAGCAAGATACACAATGACATAGTGGTTGCCGGGACAACAGTCTTCAACCAATCGATTTATTCACAAAAATATCAGCTCAATTTCCAGAGATTAATTAGTTATGACCTAGAAAAAAAGAAAGTCGAGTACAAAATTAATATAAATGTGGAGCTCGACCGACTATTAAGGAGCATTGCGCGAACACAATCTGTCGAGAGATGAAAACGTTATGGCCGAGTGGTAGCTAACAGTACTTGACCTTGATAAAGTGAATGTTTTAACAGTTATACAGTTTATGCAAATTTATTTCAACTCGATTGCGAAACAAGTTCAAAGGTAAAGGACAGCTGTAGCCGTTGCGAAAACAAGTTCAACGGTAAAGTACAGCTGTAGCTGTTGCGAATGTGTCCCTATGTAAGGTCTCTTCTCTCTCCCTCATAGCCCTGGATCAGGAATGTGGCATTGATAGCCCAGCTGTAGTCATTTTATTTGGGCTCATAGATAAGGCAACATAAAGTGCACATGGCCTCTCCCTCATGACGATGGATACCATCAGGAATGAGGTCTAGAGAGCACAGCTGTAGTAGTTTTATGATCGAGCCCAAAGGTAAGGCAACGTAAATTACATATGGCGTCTTATCTCTCCCTCGTGGCGATGGATTCCACCAGGAATGAGGGGCGATGAATTCCGTCAGGAATGAGGGGCGTGGGATTCCATCAGGAATGAGGTCTAGAGAGCACAGCTGTAGTCGTTTTATGATCGAGCCCAAAGGTAAGGCAACGTAAATTACATATGGCGTCTTATCTCTCCCTCGTGGCGATGGATTCCATCAGGAATGAGGGGTGATGAATTCCATCAGGTATGAGGTCTCGGCAGCATTTAATATAATGGTATAATAACTTGTTTCGCAATCTGAATCAAGCTAAAATAAAAATGTGTACAGTATCGGCGTACCATATAAATACATGAAGACGTTACTGACACAACTAAAATTCCAAAAACTAGGAATGACAAGTCGCCTAAACCACAACGCCAACTTTAGTTCCAAAATCGGCCGTGTTCAAAAATGTAAATTTGGGTAAATGAAATTTATTTTAAAAAATTAATTTTATGCATACATTTTAAATTTATCGGCTTAATCAAAAAATCATATGCAATGAAAAAGAAAAAGTCGCCAACATTAAGTTGGGGGCAAAAGCCCAACAGCAAGCTGCTGTGACGACTTGCCTGCTTGTACATGGTTGTCTCAAGTTCCCCAATAACTTTATGTCGTAATATCTAGCAATCATTATAAAAACCAAGTCTTAAAAATAAAAAGAACAAGTCACCAACAGAGCGTTGGGGGCTATGGTAGCCCAACAGCAGGCATAGAACCTGCTGTGACGACTTGCCTTTCAATCTCGCTATCTCAGCACAATCACTGCTAGACCAACTGAAATATCGTAAAACAAGTCACCAACTATTGTTGGGGACCATATGCCAGAGACGCTAGTGATTTATAAGTTTTGATTGTTCTGGCGATATCGCTGGTGGGCAGTTTCCCCAACACCTTTCCTGGGCAGGCTCCAGCGGTTAACCAGTAATTGGTGGACCAACCTCCGTAAGAAACTGCCAACTTTTTTCATATAAATGAGACAAGGCCTGAGAGGGGCTCGAACCCGTGACCATCAGTGATGATAGGTTAGTGGTATACAAGTCAGCGACCGTAGCTACTACAGAGGCAGACTGATATATTAGAGATCCAATCAAATTCTCTGCTAATAAATATCAAAGCATCCATTTCTCCACAATGTAGTTGCGCAAAGTATATGAATTAATTATAAATTACACAAAAATCCCCCCCCCCTGAAACTAGCGTCTCTGAGCGGCCCAACAGCGGCATCTTGTGCTGCTGCGACAGGACTTGCCTTGATTCCGCTGTCGTTCTTTTGCCGTCGCATCTCTCTATAATCTAAGTCATCAAAATCGAGATTACACCACTTTAAAAACAGTAACATAAAAGTCGCCAACATAAACAGTTGGGGGCGTGCTATATTCTGCCCAACAGCACATGTTGCTGTGACGACCTGCCTTTCAAAGCTATAGATGAACGTCGTGTCTCGAAGCGGGCTTCCTGCATTTATGGGAGATTTTTTTTGTAATTAACATTGCACAAAATCATCCAACTAAGTGACGATTTGTAACATTATAACCAAATTATCGCTTACCCCTTTACTCCACAACACAAGAGGTCAATTACTCAGTTTAACACTGTACTTACATACTCAATACTTTTGAAAATACAATGAGAGACATTACTGGTTTTTCTATTACCTCCCTTGATGGATAAAGTCAGATTTATCCCTAAATGTATATTGGTCCTTTTAGTTGGAATCCTTTGTTTTTACTGTTGTCGTCTAAACAGATGTTGCGTTAGGATAAATATAATTATATCAAAATCGTGTTAGATCTACTTAATTACCGATTACTAATTTTATCAAAATCGTAATTGAACCAATTTTTACAGTAAGGTATCCATTGGACATGCTAAAGGATATATGTTCGAGATTTAATAATTTCGTAATTGTAAGATGCGATTACGGATGAGAATGGAAAACATGTGGTGCAAAGGAAACAGCGATAAAAACAGAGGAAACGAATTAAGAGGACCATTCTACTATTAGGAGTATTCAGGGGCAGTAACTGAATAATGTTTCTCATTAGATAGCAGCGTGAAACAGTGGCTCTGCTCTATGCGGAAAAGCGATAAAAGTGTCGTATGGCGTTCATGTGGAGTAAAGGGTTAAACCTGGACAGTAAAATGAATAAAAACACAATCAACTCGTGTACATACCTTTACATAGCATTTGAAGCGAAAGGTTCAGTACATGATAATTACAGTTCATACACAATTTTGTACACATGTAAAAAGTAAATTGTCAAATTCTCAACTGCACTTACCAATCAACCTTGTTTAAGCACAGAGTTCAATTTTGTCCGCCCTCGATAGGCTTACCTTTTAAGATTTTGCACAAAATATGGTCAACAGTCTCTCTCCTTCCTACATATATAAACACCGTAAAATACAGCTTCCAACACTTGCGAATCTATAAACTGAAACACACGGCAGCAAAACATTGGCACTTAACTGCTCGATCTCTCAGATATTCTCACAATTTTTGAAGCTGCATTGCATGGTAGAGAATGGATGCTTTCTTCAACGATCACATCGCCGACTACATGGACTACGTCATACAAGATCTCCCTCAGTATCGCCCTAGGAACATTGGTGGTCGGTTACCCTGGAAACCCATATTGTACATGCCCTGATTTGGCATGCCCATCATCCCTGCAAATACAACATTAGTTTATACAAATTTATTAAAGCTCGATTGCGAAACAAGTTCTTACAACTTATATTAATCACTCTCGAGATCACATTCCTGATGGAATCCATCGCCATGAGGGAGAGAGAAGAGGCAACGTGGAATTTAAATGCCTTGCCTAAGGGCACAATCATAACGGCTCAAGTGGGGCTCGAACTCCGGACCTTTCGCACCTGAAGCGAACGCGCATCCACTGCGCTATCACAACTTCCAAGTATAACATTATACGGTACATTGAAACACCAGCTAAATTACAACCTCCAAATAACACGGCTATGAAGGGCTATTGTGAACAAAGAGGAAATCTGCAAAATACCAAAAAGCGGATCGCCACTACCTAAAAAGTGACTTATGACGTTTCTGAAAATCGGATCAAATTCTGACAATTATGTTTCAAGAATTTTACCAAAAAGATGAATTCCTCCAAGAAGAAGATTCACAGTTCTGAAATAAGCATCATATTCTTAGATGTATCTACATGCCAATGATCGAATATTAGTTGCTATCTCCAGATACAATATATATATTGCACATTATTATATCTCGTCAACATTTCTAGGAATACCATTTGGTCAATTCCCGACCACGTTGTATAAACAGTTCCACAATGTATCCTTCAAAAGAACTGAATGGGCAATACGTATATCTCACTCTCCGACAAACTGAAATTTGGGCAATACGTTCGATGATGCGCAAGTAATATGTTATGTTATATTTCGGGTTTTACGCCTGCATCAGCACCATTTTGGGCTATACCGCCAGCGGGCAGTTTACCTAACAACATCTTTCCTGGGCAGGCTCCAACGGTTAACCAGTACTTGGGTGCACCAACCTCCGTAAGAAACTGCCAACTTTTTCATCAAGTAATATGTACAAGACGCCGAAATAAATATACACCGTCCGATGAACAATGCAAAATATATAAGTATTGGTGGAAGCATAACATACTGTTAGGTTGGTTAACACACTTTCCAGTAATTAACCCTTTCAACACCACAGACCTCTAAATAGGCTTACAAAAAGTGTAGATCCAGATGAGCCGGCTCGTGACGAGCCGTCTCATCAGGATCTGCACTTTTTGCCAGTGATATGACTATTTTTAGAATAATTACCCATTTTGATAAATGAACTTGTCCAAATGTGATTTTCTGATTCATTTATTGGTCTAACAATATCATGGACCAGTCCATGTGAATTACTTGGTGTTGAAAGGGTTAATAGGCATTTAAAATACATTCGTTCAGATTTGAAATTTGAAAAACTTGGAGCCAACTAAAATTGTAATTCACAGATAAATATTTGATGCCATGCATTTCACGAAACATGTGCCAAAAAAAAGTTGTGCAACATTTTCACCAATTCGCAAAATTTAGCACCAGTATTTGTTTTTTTTTTAATCGCAATTAACATGACGCGAGCTGTCAAATCAACCCAACCAGTGATGATCCGATAAGCCAATCAGCGATCGATAAACGACACACCTTCAGCAACCGTAACCATTATCAAACAGCAACTTATCCTCTACATCTTGTCACTATTATCGGTCTCTAGAAAATTCTGATCACATGACTAGTGGGAGGAGCTATAGTCTCATCGCTGTCATGTTAATTGGTGTCATTGGCGACCCGACGGTGGGGACCCTGCTAGTTTAATCACCCAAGATTTTATAAAAAATCTAGTTTTATAAATCAGTTCAGACTGGCTCCTGGCACTTTGTTTGATGGGGTTTTATGCCTTTAGTTCCTGGTACTGTGCTATGAACATTAAAGATCGTATAGCTACCTTGAGGCATCGGTGGTCTCATACCTGGATTACCCATACCTGCAAATACATTAATGCATAATGAACTCTCAAGAAAGTTACAGGGAAACAAAACATATTTCAATCACAGTTGATCATATTTATGTCCACTTTAAAAATGGCATGGTATAAACGAAGTACAGTAATATTCTTAATACACAACAAACCAAATTATGTGTGAAATACACTTGCAACTACCATACCAGGACCCCCCAGGCAAATAAGGTATACCAGGGCAGTGATGCATTAATTCTAAAATAAACACTACTGTGACCCTTAAATCTGGTTTATCAGTAGTGTGATGCCTTAATTTCTGCCGATATGCCTTCAAAAACAATCAATATCTGATCTGATACAAACCCAGATCGTATGGAATGTTTCACTTATTCTGTGAATAGTTAAGCTACAAACACATCACTGAACAATCAGGACTGTGACGGGAAAATTGTAAAAACGATAAATCTACTAAAATTCGGAAAAACAAGATCGACCTAACCCAAAATAGTGCAAAATTATCTTTTCTAAACAGTCTAAACCAAATCTTGACGATATTTATATTTCAAGATTTTGTCCAAAAGAGATATTCTTTTAAATATAGGTTTATTAGCTCGGGTTTTACGCCTTCATAAGCACCAGTTTGGGCTATATTGCCGACGGGCAGTTTACCTGACAACACCTTTCCCGGACAGGCTCCAGCGCCAGTACAAAAGTGCTCCAACCTCCGTATGAAACTGCCAACTTTTATATATAAATAGACATGGCATGAGCGGGGCTTGAACCAGTGACCATCAATGCATCAGTGACGATAGGTTAGTGGTATACAAGTCAACGACCATAACAACTCGACCACGGAGGCAGACTCTAAACATAGGAAGAGCCACAAGCATGCATAACATGTCGTTTCAGCTTAGAACAAAAGGTAATTGAACGCAGTTAATACTTACCCATTCCCATGTTATTGGGAGCCATACCCATATTAGAGTTGTGTGCCATACCCATGTTTGAATTATGCCCCATGCCCATCGACACATTCATGCCCATGCTTGATGACGGAGGCATGCCCATGGTAGAAGTCGGAGCCATGCTCTGAGGGGACGGTGTGAACCCTTTGCCTGCAAAGTGGCTGTACTTAGGCATTGATAACCGCTTCTCCTCCTGTGATTAAAGTATAGGCAAACACAAGCACAATTAGACATGTTAGGGCAAGGGTTGCACAAGAAATACTAGATCTTACCTGCACATATATCGTTTTTACCTGAAACTAGAAATTGCTTTATGAAAAAAAATCTCATGTCTTCCCCTAGGCTAGGTACTGATCATTCCAGTGATGTTTTGCGAAAATCAGAAGATCTTGTCCGGAATAAAGTTTGTGGTAGATGGGCATAAAGTAGGTATACGAATCAATTGGTCTCCTATCTTTCTAGGGGCGACATAACTACCAACCATATCTTGAAACTAGAATAAGCAAGCTTACCGTGGCCATTGTTTTGCATATACCTATAATAAGTTGAACAGAACTTGAAACAGTTACATCCATTGTGGATTAAACAGACAAGAACAACACACCTCAGGGTTCCCGCTGTCGATCGCCAATGACGCCAATTGCAACAAAAAAACAAATATTGACAACTTTTTTAATTTTCTTTTTTTGGCGCAACATGTTTTGTCAAATGCATCGTTTCATATATTTATCTGTGAACTACATGGCTCTTCGTTGGCTCCAAGTTTTTCAAATTGGCGCCCGTTTTTTCTCAATTGGCGGCGCAGACAAAAATTCAGACAGAGGGAACCCTTGCACATCCACGGTAAGACTTTGAAAACAGCGGTATATATGAATGGTCTACATACCAGGGAGATATCCTCATCTGGGTGCATCAACTTAGATGTCAAACCTGAACTAGGCTCGGGTCTCTTTATCTGCGGTGCTCCTGTTATTGTAGCACTGTTCGATGATGATGATGGCGACGATGTGATGGCAGCAGCTGACGGGAATGTTGGTTTGGATGCTCCTGTCGTCGATGCTGATGATGAAGATGGTGAGGAGGATGCGTTGGATGACTGTAATACACAAATCATAAAACTCAACAATCAAATTATTTAGAACTGTTTATTGGATATAATGTAGATACCAAATGCTGAGTAAATTCTGGATTTGTAATAAGACAATTTTTGAAAGGCGTTGCAAATATTGCATTTTCGGAAGAGGGATGCCAGGGCACAAATCTTCAAAATAAGATCATCCAACAACTGGGTGGGGTGTGAACCTAAAGCATAAACTACTTTTACAATGATTGCGAAAGAAACGTTAACAACTTATATTAATCACTCTCATTAGTGCAGATATATGTATGTGTGGTCATTCTGGAAGATAACCCACCAGTCCGTTCTGGCCACAACCATATAATCTCAAATACCTCATGCTCTAGGTTGCTTACATAGATTTTCATGTTCAGTTGAAACAACATTTCACAGTCAAGACAATTTATTATTCCTTATTTTATCAAAGGATGCAGATGAATTGCAGACGATGATAATACTCACTGCAGCAGCGGAAGGAAATAGTGGTTTTGATGGTGCGGGCATTGGTGGCCCAGACATTTGAGGCATCGACGTCGGTCCTCCCATCCCCGGAACTCCCATGAACGGTCGTGGCGGCATTGGGCCCATACCACCTGGACCCATCCTGAAAGACGATATATATTTTTAATTTCCATGTAGTACAATACTAAAACTTCCAACAATTATATAAAAGATCTTTATAAAAGTTGAATACTACGCTTTGAATGACATTGATGTATCAGATATGTGTAATGTTATTAGTAATATAGTTGAAAGAACTTGTTTCGCAATCGAGCTAAAATAAATTGGTATAATATAATACAATATTTGAATAGAAGGATTTCGTCACAATGGATGACCAGTGTATATGTATCTTACTGGACAATATATTGTCTGAAAATTGTAAATAAAATCTATTTTTATTTTTTTAGGTAGAAGTGGTGCCCCCACGGGGCAGTCAGGGTCCCAAGGGCGACTACTTCGCTCACGTTGCCCATGAATGAGCCCTGTATTCCCGTTACATAACGCCTTATCTACTTTCTAAAAATCTTAATCATACTTACATAGGTCCCATTGGCCCTGAAACAGAATAAAGGACAACATCAGATAAATACATGCATGTACAGCTTATATATTAACACATTCAACCCCAAGTAACTGACATGGACTGGTGCATGATATTTTTAGACCAATAAATTAAGAAAATCACATTTGGACCAGTTCATTTATCAAAATGGGTGATTTTATCTAAAAATAGTAATAATTATTACTGGCAAAAAGTACAGATCCTGATGAGACGGCTCGTGACGAGCCGGCTCATCTGGATCTGCACTTTTTGTAAGGCTAATTAGAGGCCTGTAGTGTTGAAAGGGTTAAATTGTGCTCATTAATTACAAAATAGTATTTGTCTTTCAGATATTTATTGGCAAATAAAAACAGTTTTGAGTTCTGGCAAGTAGGAATTAACCATGCAAGCCCAAATCCTGGTGCTCAGAACTACGAATGTTTTACTCGACTCTAAATCATAAAATATCGCAATCTTTTTTTTATTGTTTCAATTCTAACATGACCACAATATTTAAAAAGCATAGAAATAGTTATTTTTAAGAGTGCGCAAATGACGACACAAAACTACAAAAATGCTAGTAAAATGATGCCATGTCGACGTCACACCCTAAACATTTTATTGCAGATTTAAACACAGTATATTCCTTCTTTGTGTATACAGACAAATGCACACTGTCCGATTAGTGCAGTGGTTAGCGCGCTCGCTTCTCACCAATGCAACCTGGGTTCGATACTCAGACCGGGAAGTTTGTTTGATGGTACGGTGGTCGCCAGATCGGACAGGTGGGTTTTCTCCGGGTACTCTGGTTTCCTCCCACACGAATGACCACATTTACGCTTTCATCCGCGCCAATGAGTGATTAATGTAAGTTGTTAAAAGTTGCTTCGCAATCGTAAAATAAAAAACAATCTTAAAAATAAAGACAAATGCAGTGCCATGTTAGAGTGAACACTTGAAGACTATTATGATGCCAAATCCCGACTGGAATCCGACCATATCTGACCGACACACATCATATACTGGTGTGTTATTTAACTTTTTAAAAATTGTCCCCTCGTCCATTATTTTGTTCGTAAATGTCTAGTAAACACACTAGCTGTGCAGTTGTAAACTTACCCATCGGTCCCATACCCGGCCTCATCCCCATAGGGTTCATGCCCATGGGTGGAGGCATAGGAGGCATTCCGGGGCCCATATAGCCCATCGCTGGTGAAGGTACCGGTGGAGCTTGCATACCATTGGCTGACTGTGTGGAGGATTTCCCCATCTGGCCAATATCGTCGTCATCACTGTCATCAGCCCCAATTTTTGCTGCTTGTGCTGTTAAATATACATTGTATTTAACCTTTAGCATGCCAGTGCTCGAGAAAAAGGACAGCCCTATGCCCCTCAAAATCCAAGTTGGGCCTGTCTCTCTTTAAATCTGACACGCCTGCGGGCCTGTGTCTAAAAAAATCTCACACAAAGCTTGTGCCACTCAGTACTTTCATCAGGAAGATGATATAAGTTCACAGACCAGGACTGTATACTAGAACGTCACCCATATTGCATATAATGAATGGTCCTGTCCACTTTTAATCAGGGCCTGTCCACTTTCAATCATGGCTTATCCATTTTCAATTGGGGCCTGCCCTGGGCGTGTCTGTTAAAAAATATTTTCCGTGAGCACTGCTACAGATGTGTAATATTTTTCTTAATTTTCCTATAAAGTAGGGCATGTACGACATTTTATTTAAGTCGTCACGCAACATGCTAAACAATACAAATATCAGAACTTCAAAAATCTTTCTTGGAAATATTTGGCAAAGTTTTTGTTTCCTGGCTTTTTTAAAGTTATACAACTATCTTCTGTCATATGGTGCCTCAAATAAATGTGAATATTTGCATGTACAATTTATACAAGTTTGTAATTTGAAAATTGGTGATATTCTACTATAGATCGGGACGGGGCTCATTCTAGGTCATAATTCTTAGGAGAGGTGAGAAAGCGAGCGATTGATTACATTTTAATGGAAGGAGTGCTTTATAATGGGCTTAGTGTTTCGTACTGGACAAAATTGTGTACTGTAAAAATGAAGTGGGGCCATCAGAGGGGAAAGTCAGGTTCCTAGGGCGACTACCGGTATTTTGACCAAGTAGCCCTCTAGAATGAGCCATGTAGATCCAACACAAAATATATGTGATAAAAAGGTCCAGACAGAGGTTTAGAGACAAACGACAATGTAATATAAAGGTAAAGACACAAACAACACTGACCTGAAGATCCTGACACAAACTACACTGTGATTTACATTTGTAATGGCTAAGATAAAATTTAGGATAAAGGGAAGTAACTTCTGTACAATTCTCATCACAATTATGTTATATTTCGGGTTTTATGCCAGCATCAGCACCATGTTGGGCTATATCGCAGGCAGGCAGTTTACCAAACAACAACTTTCCTGGGCAGGCTCCAGCGGTTAACGAGTACTTGGGTGCACCAACCTCCGTAAGAAACTGCCAACTTTTTCATATAAATGAGACACGGCCTGAGCGGGGCTCGAACCCGTGACCATCAGTGATGATAGGTTACAGTGGTATACAAGTCAGCGACCTTAACCACGGAGGCGGACTCTCATCACAAGATTATATAATATTTATTTCGCAGAAAATAACATACAGTTACTCTTGTGTTGTTCTCAAGTTTACCTTAACTTGCCGCATAAATTGGACGGAATGTGCAAACAACATAAATCCAGATCATCTTTACGCCACATCTGATCAGGATCTATGTTGTTTGCTATTCAGACAAGTGTCTTAACTCCACTATCCGAATAGGAAACAGCATAGAGCCTGATCTGACAACACGCTGTTTGCAAAAGCACTTTAGTCGTGATTGGCAGGTTACGGGTTAAAATAGATTTTCATACAGTACAGTGTAATCTATGAAATTCATTACACACAAAGTTATTTCTAGTTCAACATTGATACAGTACCTTTATTATGTTTTTGTTTTTCATGTTCACGTAAGTCATCGTCGGGTATTCCTTCCATACCATATATTTCTATTTCTATGTTGTGTCTTCCTGGCACCGAGTTTGGTACTTTGTCGACCTTCTCTTTGTGAACCTGATGGACAACCACAAATGCATATGAACCACCATTATAAGTAGTAATTTGAGGCGCATTATGCGAGAACAAAAATTTGTGTTTTACATTTATTTATCGTCGCTACCGGTTGCCCATATGATCAATGCCTCCTGAAGAGATTAGTCATTTTAGATTTTTGGAGGATAGTGCAACGATACAGAGAGAGACCCATTACAGAGTCTCCTCTGGTTATTTTATGTGCACGGTGTAAAGCACCAACACGAGACCTCGGATTACCAGTCCAGCGTGTTACCACTAGACTACAGATCCGTCTGTAAGAGAACTAAAAGTGGGTTAAAATAGTATTTATAAATTACAGTGATTGAGTGAGGCAGCAAGGCAGATCATATTGGTGAAAAGGGTGTAAACGTTATGTCTGCCCACACCTGTGGAGGCTTGCACCTTTGTATATACATGTACATAAAAAACATCATTATTTTTAAAAAGACAAGAGGGCGGAGCTAATGTGCAAAAAAAGGCAGGGTGTCACGCCATGCCATTCCACTCTAGAATATACCCTATAAAATATATATCTTCCACTTTCACTATAATTTAATATTATAAAACTATTCTGCAAATCAACTCCGAGCAATATTGCAGACACGGTCGTGCACCCGGGTAGAACCACCGACCGACTAAAAAGGATACCCATAATATAACCAGGCTCAAATCCAAAGCAAGACGACCAGATAATGATCAGCCCAAGAGTGAAGACGGTATCAATGTCCAACGATAACCTCCAAATTTAGCAAGTATATACATGTATATTTCTACAAAAGACGATGGAACCTAAATTCCTAAGCAAGCATCATAGATCAGATTTTATTTCCGTTTGTAAAGTTTATAAGACATTCTTTCCTGTACAGACTTCGACGATCTAAGCGGCTAACAAGTACTAAGCAATGTGTGTGTGGTGGCTCGCTAAAGGACAGTCCATCCATGTGCCTTAACCCTTTCCTTCATAGAGATTTAGGTTAATATACTAAATTATATCTCCATACAAACAGCAGCCATTTAGCTATCATGTAGTGGATAAATAGTCACCATATCTATCCCACCTCCATAGATATTACTGGGACTACACAAGATTCTGGCCTTAATTATGAACATTGGTTTGGCTATTACATTATCAATGTATGTCGTATTGGTAATGGCATCAAGAGGTGCTTCTATGAGGGAAAGGGTTAACTGAGTAAAGTAGAGTATCAAACCCGGGACAACTCGATTCCAAATTAGACGCCATACCACGGGTCGCCACAAAATAATGCACACATTGGTTTATACAAATTCATTTTAGCTCGATTGCAATATAACTTCTAACTTCTTACAACTTATACTAATCACTCTCGAGACTTCTTTCCTGATGGAATCCATCGCAACGAGGGAGAGAGAAGAGGCAAAGTAGAATTTAAATGCAAAGGACAAAATCGCAAATGGCTCCAGCGGGGCTCGAACTCAGGGGCGTTTCTCACCTGAAGCGAACGCGCTACCACGACTTCCACTAATAATTCCATGAATACCGTGTATATATAATATGTACTAATCTTGTACTAATCTTACCTGCATGCAGTGAATAGACAAGCCTGGCCCTGTGTAAAGTTTCTTGTGACATATATGACATTTGAAGTGTTTCGCTTTCTGGTGCTGAATCAAGATCTTCTCATCATCAAACTCCCGGTTACAATACCTTTATTGTGTTAAGGATTTTTACTATGTGATAAAGCTATAGGAACGTTATTAGCACCAGCAGCTACGGGCCAAGTGACGATCATCGTGTACATGAATCTTAACCCTTTCAACACCACAGACCTCTAAATAGGCTTACAAAAAGTGTAGATCCAGATGAGCCGGCTCATGACGAGCCGTCTCAGGATCTGCACTTTTTGCCAGTGATATGACTATTTTTAGACATAATTACCCATTTTGATAAATGAACTTGTCCAAATGTGATTTTCTGATTCATTTATTGGTTTATGAATATCATGGACCAGTCCATGTGAGTTACTTGGTGTTGAATGGGTTAATCATTGAATAATGTAATGGACACGGTTCATTGTCAAGTGATGACCATGTACATGAATCTTGATCATTGAATAATGTACTGGACACGGTCCATTGTCAAGTGATGACCATGTACATGAATCTTGATCATTGAATAATGTACTGGACACGGTCCATTGTCAAGTGATGATCATTTACATGAATCTTGATCATTTACATGAATCTTGATCATTGAATAATGTAATGGAGTACATGAATCTTAATCATTGAATAATGTAATGGAGTACATGAATCTTAATCATTGAATAATGTAATGGACACGGTTCATTGTCAAGTGATGATCATGTACATGAATCTTAATCATTGAATAATGTAATGGAGTACATGAATCTTAATCATTGAATAATGTAATGGACATGGTTCATTGTCAAGTGATGACCATTTACATGAATCTTAATCATTCAATAATAATCAAGAGGCCACATGGCGATTTTGCAATAGAAATGGCTCCTACAATTTCATAAATAACGTTTGTGCCATATAGTAACCTTTCGTACTCGATTGGTTTTATTTACCATTGATGCCGGTGCTTTCCAGTTAATGACAAATGGATACACAGTCTGTGTTCATTGTATCTTTGACTGGTTACAATTTTTTTTTGCTCTGGTATACGCTATCGTTTGGAGAAACAATTGATTTACAGTCAAAACAGCTGTGTACATGTGCTGGAGGCATATGCGCTTCATAAATTGCAATCAAGACAAAGTTTTACATTAGCGGTATATGATCACACATTTATAGTTTTGTATAATGGGAATGATTCGATAATTGAGGTCCTTTATGAAAACCACAGTATCGGTGAAATGATATCATTTGAAGATTATGTAAATATGATCGGATGACCGAATGACTGTAACTTGTGTAAATAATTAGGTAATAATTATTTGCGTTGTTTTTCACAAATAAGACCAAGGGTAGTAGTTGTGAAAAATATGATTTTCGTGTACTCGACTATAAAAGGTGAATGAAACTTGTCCAAATTGCCCGCTCGCCCATATGGTTCGCCGGAGGCGAGGGTAAATAAGCTCAATCATCACCATCATCCAAATCGCTACTTTCGGTTTTAAACCCGAAATGGACTTGAAACCTAGACAACCTAATGAAAATTTCCATCGACGGCCTACTTCAAATCGGCATTTGAAATGTGGGCCAAGAAGAAACGCATTATGAACTGAATGTTGTGCGATTTGTTAGACATAGTGGATATTTGTACATGTATAAATATATGTAATTCTGGTGTTGTATTTTAAAATTATTATGACCAAGACCAGGCCACTAATCAAGATTAATTAAAGTGAATGCATTAAATAAATCATTCCGCATTTTCGATGATTCCAACGGTGGCACTTATCGCAGCTAAGAGCATGCATACGGCTGGAAATGTGACGAGAGCAAAAAACGCATGGAAAAATAGACGCCATGATTGTAATGAAATTGATGTGAAGAGCATGATATTTATACATGATTCAAGGGCTGATAAAACATGGGCATACAAGCCAGCATCACAAATGTTTGAGCCGACCAATCAAGGTGTGAAAAATAATATATTCTCCAGTAATTGATTAATTTGTCAACAGCCCATCTCATAATAGACGTAGGTGTGAAGGTTATTTCTCTAAAGTACAGATATATTTAACGGGTGAGGACGTGCTAAGTGTTCGTGGAAAATGCTTGCGCAGTCAACGGAAGAGTGAGCAACCACATCGTGTCAACTTTGACATCAAAAGAAATGAAATATGCCACCGTCTTGAGAGACTCGACCCTATGCCTCCTAGAAGACTCGAACATTAGGCCCAAAAACTGAACACCAGTATGTTCACTGAGCTAATATGGGAATCCCACAGCTCTGCACATGCATGGGTACTATTACTACTATCTGATCCCTAGTCCACCAACCACGACAATATGTATGAACCACATGTATAATCACCACTATACTCACATATCTCTTATGAACGGTAGATCTATTAATGCAGAATATATTTTTTCGAAATATTTTATTATGCATAAATAAATTAATTTCAACTTACTTTTGTGCAAATATATCTGTTTGCATTAATTTTGGATGTATTCAGCTGGTCGTTTGGTCGTTAATCCACCTTAGACATTTTTTCAAGATTTGTCTTAGGTTTTGGAAATGGCACGAATTTAACATCACCTATCAATCGATCTGGATATCTACTATCACTGTCACACAGCCCGTAACTACATCTTTTCACCATTGTCAATGACAGACAGCATTAATTAATTTGTAATTATTTTTCAAAAAATAATTTCAGATCACGATCACTCGTTATCAGATTTGATTAAAATTTTACTTCATAACTCGTTTGTCTAACAGAACGATAAAACAATGACTCGGTGTAGTAATCAATTATATAATTATGTGCACACATTTTATAATTGACCAATTAGCACAATCAGTGCTAAATTCCGATGTGAAATACTTTGATCTTGATAATAGCAGTAGGCCCCTATCGGGTATTATAAGTCGGCGGTCTCTGTGATGTACCGTTAGTCGGTAAGTTGTTGATTACTCCCAATAAACAGTGTGACACGCTTAAATTTGATTGCTGTGTTTGTGAGAAAAGAATGACTATATGAGGTCAGTCGGTGTTTTTATAGATGCATTGTTTTTAAAGCAGCTGTCTGGTATTTTGTGGTTCATATACACACTTTTAGATTTGTCCAAGGATTTTGAAATGGGTTGAATTTAACGTCGATCACCAGGATATCGACTAATTTTGTACTATAACTAACCCACACACCAAAGCTACACATTTTCAACATCATTAAAACAATTTTAAACCCGTATTTTCGATCAAATTCACGCCTTTTCAAATTTGTCTACTCGTTACTAGTGTGTCTAATATGCATTGTTTGTCTAACAAGATGGCGGCGATAAACCGTTGCCGGGGGTGTGCGCGAATGGTGCGATGCAATTGGCTAATGCCATGTCAATCAAAATCGGCAGAAAGGTCAATTAAAGGCATGTTATACACTCAGTTTTTATGTAATTTAGTGACATAGGATTAATTTTCAGGCTAGTTTGAGATGACGTAATATACCTGTAATGCACAGAGCAGATACAGGGGAGTGAATGAACTAAATTTAGAATGTAATTAGTCAACCAATGAAATGAGTTGCAATAGGTATTTCTCGATTCAGTGGAATTCCCAATAGAGTCGATGTGATATTTTGACACTAAATAAGCGTAATAAGCATAATTTCTCGCGTTGAATATGTAGAAAAGGATCTATTTATACAGATAATACACTATTTACAGGAGTTCATTCGTTTTATGTTATCAATGTCATTGTTGATTCTTCGCTTAGGACATTAGGTGGACAGTGGACGCCTTCAAGGCCCTGATCCCTGTGTCTGTCCTTACCCCAATATACTTTGCATAAATTGCCACAAGTATGTATCCCGGTGTTACTGGTTTTCGACGATGTAGTACATAACAGACTCCTATAGGGTTAGAATGTCCATATACTGGAAACAATTTTACGTCACCAAATAAACAATATTTTACCTTTCATTCACAAAAGTCTCTAAGAAAACCGATTATTTACTTTTTGAGAAAAGTTGACAAAATAGCGGTACCTCATTCGCAGTAATCCGGAATGACGTCACATGTTTTCGCCTAACTGTGGAAATTGCCTACAGCGCGAGTATTAGTATGTAAGCAACAGTTCTTTTTTAACAAAACAATATAAATAAGGAAGACTTACTTTAATAACAGGCTTAATTTATCATTTTCACTCAAAATTAATTCGTTGGACAGCATTTTGTCTATATACTGTATCTGAACACTAACATTTAGTTTAACTTAGACAAACACACGGGGCATAAGAAGTCGTCACCCCTCCTAATTACTCTGACTGAGTGCAGAACCGTAAATGGACCCATCCATCGAACATTGACTGAGTGCAGAACCGTAAATTGACCCATCCATCGAACACATCACACGGTGCCTAACAGAGAATAACTAGGTTTACACAACCATGTATATCAGTTGGAGAACCTCTGTGACAACACATGGACCTGAAGGCGAAAAACGGTGAAAATCGATTGTTCATAAGGACCCCTTGTGTGTAATAACGGACAGAACTCATAAACACGGAGCAGTGAGACTATAATGACATTTTTATTCGTAAATATATTGGTGTGGCAGACGATGTCATTTTGGGGGGAACATTGCTAATTTCTTTAAAAAAATGATATTTATGGCGACATAAAACGGATATAGTGAAATTAGTGAAAACTGGGGTAGGTTTAAAGTTTTCACCACTAATTTACATGTTTGATCTCTATGATCGGTTAGAAATAGATTGGAAGTGCACAAGGTATGTTTATTTATAATTCCGGTAGCTGGATCGTGAAATATTGCGTGATCTCTCGCGACATGCTATTCCCATTTAGGCGAAAACCTGTTCTGGGCGAAAACTCTTCACGCCGGGATGTATGTATGTACCATTAATGTCAAACCCCTTGCGGGGACCTACCTTGCGGGGGTAATGGGACAGGTGTGACCCTGGACAGGTGTGACCCGACAGGTGTGACCCCGTTTAGGGACAGGTGTGACCCCATTTTGGGACAGGTGTGACCCCGGTTTGGGACAGGTGTGACCCTGTGTGGGACAGGTGTGACCAGGTTATATGATAGGTAGGACCACATTATTTTAGACTAAGGTGTACTTTTAACATGTATATTTACTTTGAATTTTGAATTTAATTGTATATTTGGTGAGATTTGTAGTGATATGCCAGTGTATTAACCAAGAAATTAGCCAGTTATAGAGGCTCGCCATCTGTGCCTGTAGGCATGAATGAGTTAATCCCCTGGGTAATTATCTAATTTCAGTCCATTCAAGTATGCAGCAATGTATGAATTGGACTGCAATTTCAACAGTATTTTTCTCATTTCTACATTAAATGGTGTGGATTTTCATGGAGATCAGAAAGAAATACTTTGGGAATGTAGTCTACTGATATGACAAAAATATATTTTTTCTATATTATTTATTGGGATCTATAGCATAATTGTTTAACAATGCACAACATTAAATATAAATGTTAAGAATATAATCCTAAAATATTTTGCCACTGATAGTTCAAATGGGTCCATAGAGCCTTGCACACTGGCTTAGTAACTGGCTGGTCGTTATCTCCTGGCGGTCATATTGTCCCCAAACTTGAAATAGTTGTCGCTGCACTCTCTTTGATGCCTTGGACTGATGTCGTCTTAGTTTCTTCTCCTTCAACAGTTTGCATTGTACAGGTATGTCATTCGCCTCGCTGTATAGTAATGAGACCAAAAGGTAGAATGGCAAATTTCCCTTCTTGGCGCGTTGGTTTAGACGGTTATGCCACCCCTCTACATCATTGTTGGTCCTGATGGATCTACCGTAGACAGACCATTCTCCAACGGAATAAGCCCTCCACCATAGCAGATGTGTTCTTCTCTTGTAGTTTCCTGAATGCTGGCTCTATGTCGTCTGTTGGAAGTAGAGGCAAGGCAAACAGTTTTCGTAATATTCGATTCACGTCGTCCCTCAAGGTGTATGCAGTCTGCAATCCACTCTCCTGGACCTTTCTCCATACAGCTTGACCAAAGTGGAAAGCGCATCCCTTGATGTTCGGGTTGTCGAAGACGTCACGGAGACCTTGCCAGATCCCAGCCTCGAAGTCTGTTACAAATGTATCCACTTTCACTTCTGGCATTAAACTCCTGACTGCTTCAAACACCTTTTTGTAGTCTTTTTTCTTCTTTCCTGACATGAGACAGAAACACAATGGAAGCTGCTTGATGCTGTCCTCAGAACGAATGAAGGCGTGGATGGAGAGAAGCTGAGTAAATGGTTTTCGTACCACCTTAAACGTACCATCAATATACCATGTCTTCGCTTGGCTCAACAATTCCAGCTGTTTGTCTGTGGCGAAAATGAGATGTCTCCTCTCTCGAGCTTGAACTGACTTCCTGTAAAATGTCTCCTGACATGTTGCATCAATGAAGGCGTCATTTACTTCAAAAGCTAGATCAGTTGGTTCAGTAGGCCTTGCTCCTTTTCTGACACGGTTGCATAGCTTTTGTAGTGCAGCTCGACTCTGACGGGAACCAGGTGGTAATTCGGGGTCATTGTGGAGGTCTGTTACTTCTTTCACCAATGCGGAGGCTGGTTCAAACAAATGCCACTTGGAAGACGTCTTGATCTCTGTTCTAACCTGAACAGCGGTGAGCAGTCCTGGTTGGGACTCATGTATGTGCGCACTGCCGGCCGTTCTGAACTCATCTCCTGATTGCTGGATTATCGCAGGACAGCCTTTTCCCTTCTTCTCCCGTGTGCTGCATCGCCAATATACCGTCCCCGAAGCTAAGGTCCTCTTGTATACGAAAGCATATCCATCAGAAGATACCAATTTTCTTCCACCCCTGATGTTGCCTTTGTTAACTATAGTGAAGGTTACTGGCTGATCGTCTAGCACATCATTGATGGTATCATCTGCGATAGATGTTTCTTGTGGCTCGGCTAGTAGCGATCTGTCTGGTCGTATTATGTCGAAATCATCAGATTCCATACCCTCTTCTATTCTGGATACCTCGTCTTCCAGAGTGATGGCCGCTACAGTAACAGCAGACGGTCTCCCAGGCATGAGTATGAATTCATGATCAGTTGCCACGTCCATAGGTGATACTTCGACGTCATCGTTGTCAGCATCAATTGATATGTCCATTGGAGGTAAAGCGAAGTCACATGGCCCACAAATAAAACCGAGTTCTCTCTCATTCTGTACGGCATCTCTGTACTGAGGTACGGTGATACCTACAATGACATAAAAAAGGGCAAGATCAGCATAAAATACATATCCCCAAACATTTCCTTTCATATAACACTGACACAAACGGACACAAACACACAACACAAGACAACCTTCTTGATTCTACCGCTGTTTGGTGGGCCTAAAAATGCAGTATGTATACATACATACTGAAGTACAATACACCTTGTTCTATAACCTATTATATGGTACATATTTATTTATATATCTGAACATTACTATAATATGAATTCTCCTGAATAGCGAATTCTTGCCCATATTAAAACACTAACCTGTTTCACCGCATAATAAGTGCTGCCATCTTCCACACAGGTCGCATTCCACTGCACGATGGTTTTTATAAACTCCTTTATCACAGAAAATACACGGATTAGCAGGCATTCTGCTCGTCAACTTAACAGCTTCAAGAAACAAAATGTTATGAGGTTGGTGGGAATGTCCAGTACATTTTATAGGGAGAGTTGGCTTACAATGTGCCAATTTGAAAACATATCACCTAATTAATTATATTTATAATTAATTAATATGTTAAATTCAGTTCAGTAATTTTGGGAAACATCAAAGCCGGTAGGGTGCTGCAGTTAAATTAATTACCTTGATTACTTAATTAACTAGGCATTCAGGCATTAGCTCATTTACAGGCTTGCTTTAATTGGTCCAACATAATCTAATTGATATCTGACATACTGAGTAAATACAATCATCAACCAACCAGTATTAAAACATATCACCTAATTAATTATATTTATAATAAATTAATATGTTAAATTCAGTTCAGTAATTTTGAGAAACATCAAAGCCGGTGGGGTGCTGCAGTTAAATTACATACTGAGTAAATACAATCATCAACCAACCAGTAACAACCAATTGACTTGAATGGACTGAAATTGGATAATTACCCATGGATAATGCCAGAGCTATTAACTGCCATTAACTGGCCAATTTCTTGTCCAATACACATAAATATACATGTTAAAGTACACCTTAGTCTAAAATAATGTGGTCCTACCTATCATATAACAGGGTCATACCTATCCTATAACAGGGTCACACCTGTCCCACACGGGGTCACACCTGTCCCAAACCGGGGTCACACCTGTCCCAAAACGGGGTCACACCTGTCGGGTCACACCTGTCCAGGGTCACACCTGTCCCATATTCCTTGCGGGGACCTAGACATGTTTTCCTGGGCATGCTTAGCCGACCATAGTTAGTTAACCAGTACTAAGCAATGTGTGTGAGGTGCATTGCTCAATGACACTACATACGTGGCCTGACTGAGTATCGAACCAGGACTGTTCGATTCAAAATCCGACGCTCTACCATTGGACCACAGACGCCACTTAGTTTTATAAAAAAACACTTAAAAACAATTCTATTCAATGTATCCTTTCTAATGAGCACTTAACACTTTTTGTTACGGCGCCAGCACCTAATCTTCATAAGTGAAGGAGTGCATGAAGAAGAGTAACTCTGTATTCATAATTCAAGGTTTATGCTTCAGCAGTTTCTCAAGTGTGACCTTGTTGTTGCAATGCTGGTCAATAGATCAATGGGTATGGAATACGGCAAGGTCATTATCAATCAAATATCGCACCCTTTCCTTACGACCTCCCCCACAATCACCGGATGGCAATGCATTGTTCGTTTAAAAAAAGGTTTTGTAATTTGTTGCATTCCATCCATAAAAGAATTTTAAATTAGATCTGGGAACATGAAACTATTTTGGGTTTATTTACTGGTTAAAGGATACCAACACCACGGCTTCAGTTGCTTCTTCTTCTTTCTTCCCATTATTTGTTAAAGCTAATAATAAAAAAACACTCTGTGGCTTGTTTTTTCTTCGGTAATGGCGTGTAGAGTGCCCGTATGTAGTTAACTAGTTGTAAATCCTGTACAATACCGTGCTCGATCGGATTCCGGTACGCCTCTTGAGAACGTGTTCTTAAGAAAATTGCCAGTTAAAACACAGTTCATAGCTTCAAGTTCGTTGAAATCGATGCATAGGTATGAAACCATAAAACATAAATAGGAGGAAACGAAATTATGTCATATATCCTATTATATAACCACAATTCTATTAAGAGACGCTTAGTAGTTTAAAAACGTGAGCTACTTTTAAATGTGCTTAAAAATCGATGCCTGTAAATGTGTAGGCCTACACGGCAAAATGGAGCGTACTTTTCTTAAGAAAAGGGCCAATTAAACATAGTTCTTTGACACAAATTAGTTAAAATCTTAGCCCAGTGATGCATACCAATAGTATACTAGATAGTAATTGGAAGGAAACCAAGCTATACAACATATTCAGAAAGTAGTACGGTGCTATATAGCATATATATTATATGCTACTATAACATGACAGAAAAGGACGAACAACTATTAAGAAAAGGGCTTGTTTCCTATGGAATAAGCCAGTTAAACATATTTCATTTTTTGGAAATTAGTTGAATTCGATGCATAGAAATTATTTCGATCTCACTAATTAGTTTCTGAGGATAAGCTCATAGGATAACAATTATCAAGACAAATAATATCATGATATAATTTAACTGATCATATAAGTATCATATAATTCCTTAACATTGAATGGCTATGTACATGTACTATTGATTATTGTTTATACTCTGTTTTATTCGATTTAACCATATTGTATTGCATATGTAATTCATTCGACAATACAATATTACATACGAGCACGAATCAGATGTGAAATAAGTTAACAGATTATAAGGCACATAATTATATACATTTACGTAACAGCAAAACGGTCAGGCCACAAGTCATAACCAACATTAGAAAACGACCATTCCCAATAATCAAACTTTATTTAACAAAATGTGCAATATCGTCTCTAGCACTATTAATGATACATGTACTTTATCTATGTTGATATTGATTAACTGGAAACGAATGTTTTATGATATGCTCTGTACATAGACGATGCTATGATAAAGATTGAAACTGGATGCTAATAATTAAAATTAAGATCTTTGATGCAATGATGTGTGTGTTTTACGTTTATTTATCGTCGCTACCGGTTGCCCATATGACCGATGCCTCCTGAAGAGATTAGTCATTTTAGATGTTTGGAGGATAGTGCAAGGATACAGAGAGAGAGACCCATTCCAGAGTCTCCTCTGGTTCTTTTACGTGCATGGTGTAAAGCACCGACATGAGACCTCTGTTTACCGTTCCATCTGAAAGACTGTTGATTTTATTAGGGTCAGACGGGGGATCGAACCTGCGATCTCTGGATTACCAGTTGCAATGATTATACCTTATGATTATTGTTTTTATAAAGGTTCTGATGTCTGCACACTCTCACATATGTTGATAAATTACATTTGGTTTAAACATATTTATTTATCAGGATACATGCATTGAGAAATATACATAAGCATACATTTATATCGTGATATGTGGATTGAACCGAAAGCTAAACGCTTACGGTAATTTTTTCAACACACGAAATGTAAACACGCACAGCCCGCATGCGTGAAACAACAGAGGATGTAGAAAACAACGTATATATTTTGAACATGAAAGACTATCTATCTATTTTCCTCTAATGTCGAATCCCTCGCGGGGATGTAGACATGTCCCTAAAGACTTAGCCAACAGAGGTATGAATCAACATATCAAGTAATTTAATTACAAAAGACAACGTGGGAAAAATGGGGACAATGCATTCAGAATGTAAACAAGCGCGGACGATGCGTTCCGGATGTAAACAAGTGCGTGACCGACCGACTCGGAATGTCCTACTTTCGGTTTCGAGTTTGTTTTATCGCAAGAAAACACTGTTTACCAAATGAACATAAGCATACACAGTAGCCTATAATGTTAGAATGTGTAGCAGCATTGCTACCCATACGTACATATTTGAATTTTTCAAATATCTTTTATTTCATACGATGTAATGCTGCTTTAATATACACGTTATTTATTCTACAACGATTGCGAACTAATCTTTAACAACTTATATTAAGCGCTCTCATTGGGGCGGATTAAATCGTATATGTGGTCATCATTCGTGTTGGAGGAAACTGGAGTACCCTGGTAAAACACACGTGTCCGATCTGGCCACCACCATACTATCCCAAATACTTCCCAGTCCGAGTATCAAACCCGTGCTGTTCATTTTGAAATAGAAAAAAATAATTAGATTGTTTAAAAATAACAAGTCATGTGGATTCGACACACTTGTAAATGGACAAATTAAACCATCGTACCATGTTATTAAAGATCAATACATTAAGTTATGTATCATTGTACTGGGCAGCGGATTTGAAGCTATGGACTGGTTTTAATTGGTTATTTTCTTAAAAACATGGGTCCTTTCTCAAGAGTGTCTGAGTTTTTGTCATGTTACAGACGCATATATGTATAGCCGTTATAATATTCTTCTAAATATGTTGTATATAAAGCTGCAAAACAGAACTTAATGTGCTTAATTACCCATTATCTTAAGTAAAGTACGCCCTGTTCTGTCCCTTTCTGCCCTTTTCTTGAAAATTGCCCTTTTCTTACTTTAGTCATACCCCCTGAAATACGAAATGTAATATTGTGTGCGAAATGGACGAAATGTACATCTCGTGTGCATAATAGAATTTAAATGTTTTAATTTAAACATAATAAAAATAATTACTTCATTAAATTTTATTTTTATTTTATTTAAATTTTAACTATGTAATAATCATTACTTCATAAATGCGAATAATTTCAACAAGCATATGACCGATCATCGATGGTCTGACTGAATGTGTTATTTATATTTGACCGTTCGTTAAGAATATATAGGCCTAACGCTATTTACGCTCGCCCATATGGTTCGCCGGAGACGAGGGTAAATAAGCTCAATCACCATCATCATCATCAAGAATATAACGTACAAGTTATGTATATGGCGATGAACATCAGTTTTAGATCTGTTCATAGTTATAGTTATGTCCGCCTCCGTGGTCGAGCGGTTAAGGTCGCTGACGTGTATACCATTGTAACATATCATCACTGATGGTCACGGGTTCGAGCCCTGCTCAGGCCGTGTCTCATTTATATGAAAAAGTTGTCAGTTTCTTACGGAGGTTGGTGCACCCAAGTACTGGTTAACCGCTGGAGCCTGCCCAGGAAAGGTGTTGTTAGGTAAACTTCCCGCCGGCGATATAGCCCAAAATGGTGCTGATGCAGGCGTAAAACCCGAAATATAACATATATTGAATGGACAACTGCAAGCACATGTACAAGACACAGTAAGTAATTAATATTAAATAGTATTTAATGTTTACTGAAAGCAACCAACGGAAATGAAACATGCATGCACCGCTTCCTAACCGATATGGTAACATTGATCCGCTTCCCAACCGATATGGCAACATTGATCCGCTTCCTGATCTGGTAACATTGATCCGCTTCCCAACCGATATTGTAACATTGATCCGCTTCCCAACCGATATGGAGTCCGCCTCCGTGGTCGAGTGGTTAAGGTCGCTGACTTGTATACCACTGTAACCTATCATCACTGATGGTCACGGGTTCGAGCCCCGCTCAGGCCGTGTCTCATTTATTTGAAAAAGTTGGCAGTTTCTTACGGAGGTTGGTGCACCCAAGTACTGGTTAACCGCTGGAGCCTGCCCAGGAAAGGTGTTGTTAGGTAAACTGCCCGCCGGCGATATAGCCCAAAATGGTGCTGATGCAGGCGTAAAACCCGAATCATAACTATAACCAACCGATATGGTAACATTGATCCGTTTCCTGATCTGGTAACATTGATCCGCTTCTTGATATGGTAACATTGATCAGCTTCCCAACCGATATGGTAACATTGATTCGCTTCCCAACCGATATGGTAACATTGATCCGTTTCCCAACCGATAATGTAACATTGATCCGCTTCCCAACCGATATGGTAACATTGATCCGCTTCCCAACCGATAATGTAACATTGATCCGCTTCCCAACCGATATGGTAACATTGATCACTTCCTAATATGTTAACATTGATCCGCTTCCCAACCGATATGGTAACATTGATCCGCTTCCTGATATGGTAACATTGATCCACTTCCCAACCGATATGGTAACATTGATTCGCTTCCCAACCGATATGGTAACATTGATCCGCTTCCCAACCGATATGGTAACATTGATCCGCTTCCTGATATGGTAACATTGATCCGCTCCCCCAACCGATATGGTAACATTGATTCGCTTCCCAACCGATATGGTAACATTGATCCGTTTCCCAACCGATAATGTAACATTGATCCGCTTCCCAACCGATATGGTAACATTGATCCGCTTCCCAACCGATAATGTAACATTGATCTGCTTCCCAACCGATATGGTAACATTGATCACTTCCTGATATGGTAACATTGATCCGCTTCCCAACCGATATGGTAACATTGATCCGCTTCCCAACCAATATGGTAACATTGATCCGTTTCCCAACCGATATGGTAACATTGATCCGCTTCCCAACCGATCTGGTAACATTGATCCGCTTCCCAACCGATATGGTAACATTGATCCGTTTCCCAACCGATATGGTAACATTGATCCGCTTCCCAACTGATATGGTAACATTGATCCGCTTCCCAACCGATCTGGTAACATTGATCCGCTTCCTGATCTGGTAACATTGATCCGCTTCCAACCGATATGGTAACATTGATTCGCTTCCTGATATAGTAACATTGATTCACTTCCCAACCGATATGGTAACATTGATCCGCTTCCCAACCGATAAGGTAACATTGATCCGCTTCCCAACCGATCTGGTAACATTGATTCGCTTCCTGATATGGTAACATTGATCCGCTTCCTGATATGGTAACATTGATCCGCTTCCCAACCGATAAGGTAACATTGATTCGCTTCCTGATATGGTAACATTGATCCGCTTCCTGATATGGTAACATTGATCCGCTTCCCAACCGATATGGTAACATTGATCCGCTTCCCAACCGATATGGTAACATTGATCCGCTCCCCCAACCGATTTGGTAACATTGATCCACTACCCAACCGATATGGTAACATTGATCCACTTCCCAACCGATACGGTAACATTGATCCGCTCCCAACCGATATGGTAACATTGATCCGCTTCCTGATCTGGTAACATTGATCCACTTCCCAACCGATATGGTAACATTGATCCGCTTCCCAACCGATATGGTAACATTGATCCGCTTCCCAACCGATATGGTAACATTGATCCGCTTCCCAACCGATATGGTAGCATTGATCCGCTTCCCATCAAATATTGTTACATTGATCCGCTTCCTGATCTGGTAACATTGATCCGCTTCCCAACCGATATTGTAACATTGATCCGCTTCCCAACCGATATGGTAACATTGATCCGCTTCCCAACCGATATGGCAACATTGATCCGCTTCCCAACCGATATGGTAACATTGATCCGCTTCCCAACCGATATGGTAACATTGATCCGCTTCCCAACCGATATGGTAGCATTGATCCGCTTCCGATCGGTAACATGATCCGCTTCCCAACCGATATGGTAACATTGATCCGTTTCCAACCGATATGGTAACATTGATCCGCTTCCCAACCGATATGGTAACATTGATCCGCTTCCTGATCTGGTAACATTGACCCGCTTCCCAACCGATATGGTAACATTGACCCGCTTCCCGATATGGTAACATTGATCCGCTTCCCAACCGATATGGTAACATTGACCCGCTTCCCGATATGGTAACATTGATCCACTTCCCAACCGATATGGTAACATTGATTCGTTTCCAACCGACATGGTAACATTGATCCGCTTCCCAACCGATATGGTAACATTGATCCGTTTCCAACCGATATGGTAACATTGATCCGCTTCCTGATCTGGTAACATTGATCAGCTTCCTGATATGATAACATTGATCCGCTTCCCTACCGATATGGTAACATTGATCCGCTTCCCAACCGATATGGTAACATTGATCCATTTCCAACCGATATGGCAACATTAATCCGCTTCCCAACCGATATGGTAACATTGATCCGTTTCCCAACCGATATGGTAACATTGATCCGCTTTCCAACCGATATGGTAACATTGATCCATTTCCAACCGATATGGCAACATTGATCCGCTTCCCAACTGATATGGTAACATTGATCCGCTTCCTGATATGGTAATATTGAGCCGCTTCCCAACTGATATGGTAACATTGATCCGCTTCCTGATATGGTAACATTGATCCGCTTCCTGATATGGTAACATTGATCCGTTTCCAACCGATATGGTAACATTGATCCGTTTCCAACCGATATGGTAACATTGATCCACTTCCCAACCGATATGGTAACATTGATCCATTTCCCAACCGATATGGCAACATTGATCCGTTTCCAACCGATATGGTAACATTGATCCGCTTCCTGATCTGGTAACATTGACCCGCTTCCCAACCGATATGGTAACATTGATCCGCTTCCTGATATGGTAACATTGATCCGCTTCCCAACCGATATGGTAACATTGATCTGTTTCCCAACCGATATGGTAACATTGATCCGTTTCCCAACCGATATGGTAACATTGATCCGCTTCCTGATATGGTAACATTCATCCGCTTCCCAAACGATATGGTAACATTGATCCGCTTCCCAACCGATATGGTAACATTGATCCGCTTCCTGATATGGTAACATTGATCCGCTTCCCAACCGATATGGTAAAATTGATCCGCTTCCCAACCGATATGGTAACATTGATCCGTTTCCAACCGATATGGTAACATTGATCCACTTCCTGATATTGTAACATTGATCCGCTTCCCAACCGATATGGTAACATTGATCTGCTTCCTGATCTGGTAACATTGATCCGCTTCCCAACCGATATGGTAACATTGACCCGCTTCCTGATATGGTAACATTGATCCGTTTCCAACCGATATGGTAACATTGATCCACTTCCCAACCAATATGGTAACATTGATCCACTTCCCAACCAATATGGTAACATTGATCCGCTTCCCAACCGATATGGTAACATTGATCCGCTTCCTGATATGGTAACATTGATCCGCTTCCTGATCTGGTAACATTGATCCGTTTCCAACCGATATGGTAACATTGATCCACTTCACAACCGATATGGTAACATTGATCCACTTCCCAACAAATATGGTAACATTGATCCACTTCCCAACCAATATGGTAACATTGATCCGTTTCCAACCGATATGGTAACATTGATCCGCTTCCTGATCTGGTAACATTGATCCGCTTCCAACCGATATGGTAACATTGATCCACTTCCCAACCGATATGGTAACATTGATCCGCTTCCCAACCGATATGGTAACATTGATCTGCTTCCTGATATGGTAACATTGATCCGCTTTCTGATATGGTAACATTGATCCGCTTCCTGATATGGTAACATTGATCCGCTTCCCAACCGATATGGTAACATTGATCCGCTTCCTGATATGGTAACATTGAACCGCTTCCCAACAGATATGGTAACATTGATCCGCTTCCTGATATGGTAACATTGATCCGCTTCCTGATATGGTAACATTGATCCGCTTCCTGATATGGTAACATTGATCCGCTTCCTGATATGGTAACATTGATCCGCTTCCTGATATGGTAACAATGATCCGCTTCCTGATATGGTAACATTGATCGGCTTCCTGATATGGTAACATTGATCCGCTTCCTGATATGGTAACATTGATCCGCTTCCCAACAAATATGTTAACATTGATCCACTTCCTGATATGGTAACATTGATCCATTTCCCAACCGATATGGTAACATTGATCCGCTTCCTGATATGGTAATATTGATCCGCTTCCTGATATGGTAACATTGATCCGTTTCCAACCGATATGGTAACATTGATCCGCTTCCTGATCTGGTAACATTGATCGGCTTCCTGATATGGTAACATTGATCGGCTTCCTGATATGGTAACATTGACCCGCTTCCCAACCAATATAGTAACATTGATCCGCTTCCCAACCGATATAGTAACATTGACCGGCTTCCTGATATGGTAACATTGATCCGCTTCCTGATCTGGTAACATTGACCCGCTTCCTGATATGGTAACATTGATCCGTTTCCAACCGATATGGTAACATTGATCCGCTTCCCAACCGATATGGTAACATTGACCCGCTTCCCAACCGATATGGTAACATTGATCCACTTCCCAACCGATATGGTAACATTGATCCGTTTCCAACCGATATGGTAACATTGATCCGTTTCCAACCGATATGGTAACATTGATCCGTTTCCAACCGATATGGTAACATTGATCCGCTTCTCAACCGACATGGTAACATTGATCCGTTTCCAACCGATATGGTAACATTGATCCGCTTCCTGATATAGTAATATTGAACCGCTTCCCAACCGATATGGTAACATTGATCCGCTTCCTTATCTGGTAACATTGACCCGCTTCCTGATATGGTAACATTGATCCGTTTCCAACCGATATGGTAACATTGATCCACTTCCCAACCAATATGGTAACATTGATCCACTTCCCAACCAATATGGTAACGTTGATCCGCTTCCCAACCGATATGGTAACATTGATCCGCTTCGTGATATGGTAACATTGATCCGCTTCCTGATCTGGTAACATTGACCCGCTTCCTGATATGGTAACATTGATCCGTTTCCAACCGATATGGTAACATTGATCCGCTTCCTGATCTGGTAACATTGATCCGCTTCCAACCGATATGGTAACATTGATCCACTTCCCAACCGATATGGTAACATTGATCCGCTTCCTGATATGGTAACATTGATCCGCTTCCTGATATGGTAACATTCATCCGCTTACCAACAGATATGGTAACATTGATCCGCTTCCTGATATGGTAACATTGATCTGCTTCCCAACAGATATGGTAACATTGATCCGCTTCCTGATATGGTAACATTGATCCGCTTCCCAACAGATATGGTAACATTGATCCGCTTCCTGATATGGTAACATTGATCCACTTCCCAACAAATATGTTAACATTGATCCACTTCCTGATATGGTAACATTGATCCGCTTCCTGATATGGTAACATTGATCCGTTTCCCAACCGATATGGTAACATTGATCCGCTTCCCAACCGATATGGTAACATTGATCCGCTTCCCAACCGATCTGGTAACATTGATCCGCTTACCAACCGATATGGTAACATTGATCACTTCCTGATATGGTAACATTGATCTGCTTCCCAACCGATATGGTAACATTGATCCGCTTCTTGATATGGTAACATTGATCCGCTTCTTGATATGGTAACATTGACCCACTTCCTGATATGGTAACATTGATCCGCTCCCCCAACCGATATGGTAACATTGATCCGCTTCCCAACCGATATGGTAACATTGATCCGTTTCCCAACCGATATGGTAACATTGATCCGCTTCCCAACCGATATGGTAACATTGATCCGCTTCCCAACCGATAAGGTAACATTGATCCGCTTCCTGATATGGTAACATTGATCCGCTCCCCCAACCGATATGGTAACATTGATCCGCTTCCCAACCGATATGGTAACATTGATCCGCTTCCTGATATGGTAACATTGATCCGCTTCCTGATCTGGTAACATTGACCCGTTTCCTGATATGGTAACATTGATCCGTTTCCAACCGATATGGTAACATTGATCCGCTTCCTGATATGGTAACATTGATCCGCTTCCCAACCGATATGGTAACATTGATCCGCTTCCCAACCGATAATGTACCATTGATCCGCTTCCCAACCGATCTGGTAACATTGATTCGCTTCCTGATATGGTAACATTGATCCGCTTCCTGATATGGTAACATTGATCCGCTTCCCAACCGATATGGTAACATTGATCCGCTTCCCAACCGATATGGTAACATTGATCCGCTTCCTGATATGGTAACATTGATCCGCTTCCCAACCGATATGGTAACATTGATCCGCTTCCCAACCGATATGGTAACATTGATCCGCTTCCCAACCGATATGGTAACATTGATCCGCTTCCTGATATGGTAACATTGATCCGCTTCCTGATATGGTAACATTGATCCGCTTCCTAACCGATATGGTAACATTGATTCACTTCCCAATCGATCTGGTAACATTGATTCGCTTCCTGATATGGTAACATTGATCCGCTTCCCAACCGATAAGGTAACATTGATTCGCTTCCTGATATGGTAACATTGATCCGCTTCTTGATATGGTAACATTGACCCGCTTCCTGATATGGTAACATTGATTCACTTCCCAACCGATATGGTAACATTTATCCGCTTCCCAACCGATAAGGTACCATTGATCCGCTTCCCAACCGATCTGGTAACATTGATTCGCTTCCCAACCGATATGGTAACATTGATCCGCTTCCTGATATGGTAACATTGATCCGCTTCCCAACCGATATGGTAACATTGATTCACTTCCCAACCGATCTGGTAACATTGATTCGCTTCCTGATATGGTAACATTGATCCGCTTCCCAACCGATAAGGTAACATTGATTCGCTTCCTGATATGGTAACATTGATCCGCTTCCTGATATGGTAACATTGATCCGCTTCCCAACCGATATGGTAACATTGATCCGCTTCCCAACCGATATGGTAACATTGATCCGCTTCCTGATCTGGTAACATTGATCCGCTTCCCAACCGATATGGTAACATTGATTCGCTTCCTGATATGGTAACATTGATTCACTTCCCAACCGATATGGTAACATTGATCCGCTTCCCAACCGATAAGGTACCATTGATCCGCTTCCCAACCGATCTGGTAACATTGATTCGCTTCCTGATATGGTAACATTGATCCGCTTCCTGATATGGTAACATTGATCCGCTTCCCAACCGATATGGTAACATTGATTCGCTTCCCAACCGATATGGTAACATTGATCCGCTTCCTAATATGGTAACATTGATCCGCTTCCAACCGATATGGTAACATTGATCCGCTTCCCAACCGATATGGTAACATTGATCCGCTTCCCAACCGATATGGTAACATTGATCCGCTTCCTGATATGGTAACATTGATCCGCTTCCTGATATGGTAACATTGATCCGCTTCCTAACCGATATGGTAACATTGATTCACTTCCCAATCGATCTGGTAACATTGATTCGCTTCCTGATATGGTAACATTGATCCGCTTCCCAACCGATAAGGTAACATTGATTCGCTTCCTGATATGGTAACATTGATCCGCTTCTTGATATGGTAACATTGACCCGCTTCCTGATATGGTAACATTGATTCACTTCCCAACCGATATGGTAACATTGATCCGCTTCCCAACCGATAAGGTACCATTGATCCGCTTCCCAACCGATCTGGTAACATTGATTCGCTTCCTGATATGGTAACATTGATCCGCTTCCTGATATGGTAACATTGATCCGCTTCCCAACCGATAAGGTAACATTGATTCGCTTCCTGATATGGTAACATTGATCCGCTTCCTGATATGGTAACATTGATCCGCTTCCCAACCGATATGGTAACATTGATCCGCTTCCCAACCGATATGGTAACATTGATCCGCTTCCTGATCTGGTAACATTGATCCGCTTCCCAACCGATATGGTAACATTGATTCGCTTCCTGATATGGTAACATTGATTCACTTCCCAACCGATATGGTAACATTGATCCGCTTCCCAACCGATAAGGTACCATTGATCCGCTTCCCAACCGATCTGGTAACATTGATTCGCTTCCTGATATGGTAACATTGATCCGCTTCCTGATATGGTAACATTGATCCGCTTCCCAACCGATAAGGTAACATTGATTCGCTTCCTGATATGGTAACATTGATCCGCTTCCTGATATGGTAACATTGATCCGCTTCCCAACCGATATGGTAACATTGATCCGCTTCCCAACCGATATGGTAACATTGATCCGCTCCCCCAACCGATATGGTAACATTGATCCACTTCCCAACCGATATTGTAACATTGATCCACTTCCGAACCGATATGGTAACATATATCCGCTCCCAACCGATATGGTAACATTGATCCGCTTCCTGATCTGGTAACATTGATCCGCTTCCCAACCGATATGGCAACATTGATCCGCTTCCCAACCGATATGGTAACATTGATCCGCTTCCCAACCGATATGGTAACATTGATCCGCTTCCCAACCGATATGGTAGCATTGATCCGCTCCCCAACCGATATGGTAACACTGATCCGCTTCCCAACCGATATGGTAACATTGATCCGCTTCCCAACCGATATGGTAACATTGATCCGCTTCCCAACCGATATGGTAACATTGATCCGCTTACCAACCGATATGGTAACATTGATCCGCTTCCCAACCGATATGGTAACATTGATCCGTTTCCAACCGATATGGTAACATTGATCCGTTTCCAACCGATATGGTAACATTGATCCGCTTCCCAACCGATATGGTAACATTGATCCGCTTCCTGATCTGGTAACATTGATCCGCTTCCCAACCGATATGGTAACATTGATCCGTTTCCAACCGATATGGTAACATTGATCCGCTTCCCAACCGATATGGTAACATTGATCCGTTTCCAACCGATATGGTAACATTGATCCGCTTCCTGATCTGGTAACATTGATCCGCTTCCCAACTGATATGGTAACATTGATCCGTTTCCAACCGATATGGTAACATTGATCCGTTTCCAACCGATATGGTAACATTGATCCGCTTCCTGATCTGGTAACATTGATCCGCTTCCCAACCGATATGGTAACATTGATCCGCTTCCTGATCTGGTAACATTGATCCGCTTCCCAACCGATATGGTAACATTGATCCGTTTCCAACCGATATGGTAACATTGATCCGTTTCCCAACCGATATGGTAACATTGATCTGTTTCCTGATATGGTAACATTGATCCGCTTCCCAACCGATATGGTAACATTGACCCACTTCCTGATATGGTAACATTGATCCGCTTCCCAACCGATATGGTAACATTGATCCGCTTCCCAACCGATATGGTAACATTGATCCGCTTCCCAACCGATATGGTAACATTGATCCGCTCCCCAACCGATATGGTAACATTGATCCGTTTCCAACCGATATAGTAGCATTGATCCGCTTCTCAACCGATATGGTAACATTGATCCGCTTCCTGATCTGGTAACATTGACCCGCTTCCTGATATGGTAACATTGATCCGTTTCCAACCGATATGGTAACATTGATCCGTTTCCAACCGATATGGTAACATTGATCCGCTTCCTGATATGGTAACATTGATCCGCTTCCCAACAGATATGGTAACATTGATCCGCTTCCTGATATGGTAACATTGATCCACTTCCCAACCGATATGGTAACATTGATCCGCCTCCTGATATGGTAACATTGATCCGCTTCCCAACCGATATGGTAACCTTGATCCGTTTCCAACCGATATGGTAACATTGATCCGCTTCCCAGCCGATATGGTAACATTGATCCGCTTCCCAACCGATATGGTAACATTGATCCGCTTCCTGATATGGTAACATTGATCCGCTTCCTAATATGGTAACATTGATCCGCTCCCCAACTGATATGGTAACATTGATCGGACTCTTGAATGTGGACATGAATGTGTTTCTGGGTTTCTAATGTTCTATATTTGTTTGTCGTTGGATTTAAAGTTACATCAATAGCTTAGATATGGAGACTATCCAGCTAGTATTGGCGGAGGAAGACACATGGTGCCCCTCCCACCCGAGATGTATTTCAGGCACGGACGGACACCCGGGAAGAACAACCGACCTGCCGATAGCCATCTGGATAGCTTCCTCACTTTGAATAATTGGACCACACAGCGGAATTCGAACCGCGATTAGAAGTCAACGACCTTACAACTCGGCACGGGGAAGCCGTAGATAATAGAATTCGTGATAGCGCGGTGGTAGCGTGTTCGCTTCAGGTGCGAACGGTCCGGAGTTCGAACCCCGCTGGGGCCGTTACGAGTGTGTCCATTGACAAGACATTTAAATTCCACATGCCTCTTCTCTCTCCCTCGTGGTAATGGATTTCACAAGTCTCGAAAGTGATTAATATAAGTTGTTTCGCAATCGAGCTAATATAAATGTGTATGAAAAATAGAACTACAATAGATGTTGTCATTTTTTATTGTTATTATTATATAAGTATCAAACTGACTGCTGTATATATATATTCATGCACACATTAGTTTGTTAATATATAAACTATGTATAAAAACGATTGCATGGTTCATATTGCAGCTTTCTTGTATACTGGATCACAGGGATTCGGCATGTTTGGTGGTACTAGTATATATATTTAAGTACAGGGATTCTACTCTGTGGGATGTCAGATTTCGCATCGATCAGTAAAATGGCCCTATCTGAAACAATTTTGTACAAATCTGTCCAAATATAACACCTATCCTGAGTCTTTATATTGTTCTTCAAATAAAACACAACTTTGCCAATGTCTGTGGCAATAGTTTGCAAAGTATACATGCACGCAGCTTAAAGTTGTGTTTTATTTGAAGAACAATATAAAGACTCGGGATAGGCGTTGTATTTGGACAGATGTGTACAAAATTGTTTCAGATAGGGCCAATTTACTGATCGATGCGAAATCTGACATCCCACAGAGTAGAATCCCTGTACTTAAATATATATACTAGTACCCCCAAACGTGCCGAATCCCTGTGTACTGGATGGAAAGCCATGCATATATATTCACATATGCTAAATTGAAAAATTGCGACAAAACAAATATGTGTGTTACATACACAACATCATTGTCAAAACATAGAACGTATATCCGTCTTATATACCCATAACCGTGACGGCCACTCGCCCAAATGCCTCGGCGGTGGCGAGTAAAACAAAAATATTGAAACCATTGGCGGATTACCCAATAGGGCTCCCAGCCGAACACATATTTTATACCAAATTCCGAAACTATTGTCGGGAAAGTCCGGAAAAGTGCTGAGAAACAGTTCACTATGTAACGGTTTTACTTGTTGAACCAGATCATCGCTGTCCTTAAGCAGGAACTGTAATTATTTAATTTGGAGATTGTACAATGTTGTAAGTATGATATATACCATCAATATTGTTCTTGCTGCAACGATTGTTAAGAACACATAAATTAATAGAGAATATGTATTACACAATTAATTGTCAATATAATATTATGAAGGAACATTTAAAGCGACACTACATCGGTGGGAAAATACCAATTCTAATGTAAGTTCATATACATTGTATTTTTCGCTCAAAATTAATAGTTGCCATAGAAACGGAATGTTTGAAATAATAATCAAACGTCGTATACGTTATTGAACTAACAAAATAATGTAAATAATGTTAACATTCATCCGTAATACCACGCGCATATCCTGAATAACAACACAGTTTATAAATGTATTGCATATTTATTTTTTAGACTAATCGGATTGAAATTATCTCTAAACGAAAGTATCACGCGTTTAGCATAACCTCCAATAATAAATAAATGTGTATTTGACTGTTTGCGGTGTAGTACCGCTTTAATGTAAATGTACATATATAAATGAATGTTTTTGATATCTTTATAATATCACAGATTTTCAAACGGCACTAATGCTGTTTTATACATTTTACTTTCACCAAACAAAATATCTTATGGTCACAATCATACTTACAGTGTACACGAGTATCTCATTTATTATGCCCAGGTGCGAAAGGTCCGGAGTTCGAGTCCCGCTGGAGCCGTTAATAGTGTGGCCTTAGGCAAGGCATTTAAATTCCACGTTGCCTCTTCTCTCTCCCTGGTGGCGATGGATTACATTAGGAATGAGGTCTCGAGAGTGATTAATATAAGTTGAAAGAACTTGTTTCGCAATTGAGCTAAAATAAATTTGTATAAACTAATAGTATGCCCTAACTCTTAATTAGTAAAATATGCTGTGTCTATGAACGAAAGCACACTGTCCACGTGCCGTCCATGATTGTAAATTCTCCTACCCCGATTTCAACAAATCATCAATCAATTAGTATTAACCTTGTTTTACAGATCCACACACATACACACCTGTATCTATTACAGCTTACTAATTACAAAAACGTACGAATGCAAACAACAAAACGTCACAATGTCTGTAAGCTCCTACAAATAAATTTGTTGTAAGGGTAACACATACATATATAATTTAATTGTCACTACCCCCCACCCATCTATTGTTTAGTATAGTATTAAATTTGATGATATATTGTGTGTTTTACGTTTATTTATCGTCGTTAACGGTTGCCCATATGAGCGACGCCTCCTGAAGAGATTAGTCATTTTATATTTTTGGAGGATAGTGCAATGATACAGACAGAGACCCATTCCAGAATCTCCTTTGGTTCTTTTACGTGCACGGTGTAAAGCACCGACACGAGACCTCGGTTTAAAGTCACATCTGAAAGTCTGTTAATTTTATTAGAGTTAGAATGGGGATCGAACCTGTGATCCCTGGATTACCAGTCCAGCGTGTTAACCACTTTGGCTGGGTATTTTACCCGGCAGGCCGAGTTAAGCACGTGTGTGTAATACTGTTTTTGTAACGAATTCAATTAGATAATAACAAACTCTTTTTGTTTAGAAACTGTGACACGGATTATGACTTTAAAGCTGAACTACCTATGCTTTACTTGAAAAATCGTATACGACATTATCAAAAAAAATGTTTATATGGATTATATCGGCAAGATGAAGGAAAAAGGTCCAGCACTGTTATCTTGTCTACTGCTTTGTACTGATATGTGTTTGTTTGTTCTCATTATTTTTAGTGTTCTTTGGCATCAATGGTGACCATCCAGGTATTCCTGGTGGAGGAAGACCCTGCATGTGGTTTAATGTGGCACCAACAATTTAGGTCATATGGTGATCTTTCAGCTATTACTGGTGGAGTAAGACCCTGCATGTGGTTTAATGTGGCACCAACAATTTAGGTCATATGGTGATCTTTCAGCTATTACTGGTGGAGGAAGACCCTACATGTGGTTTAATGTGGCCCCAACAATTTAGGTCCTATGGTGATCTTCCAGGTATTCCTGGTACAGGAAGACCCTGCATGTGGTTTAATGTGGCCCCAACAATAGGTCCTATGGTGACTTCCAGGTATTCCTGGCCCCAACAATTTAGGTCCTATGGTGATCTTCCAGGTATTCCTGGTACAGGAAGACCCTGCATGTGGTTTAATGTGGCCCCAACAACTAAGGTCATATGGTGACCTTCCAGGTATTACTGGTGGAGGAAGACCCTGCATGTGGTTTAATGTGGCCCCAACAACCTAGGTCATATGGTGATCGTCCAGCTATTACTGGTGGAGGAAGACCCTGCATGTAGTTTAATGTGGCCCCAACACCCAAGGTCATATGATGATCATCCAGCTATTACTGGTGGAGGAAGACCCTGCATGTGGTTTAATGTGGCACCAACAACTTAGGTCATATGGTGATCGTCCAGGTATTACTGGTGGAGGAAGACCCTGCAAGTGGTTTAATGTGGCACCAACAACTTAGGCCATATGGTGATCTTCCAGGTATTACTGGTGGAGGAAGACCCTGCAAGTGGTTTAATGTGGCACCAACAACTTAGGTCATATGGTGATCGTCCAGGTATTACTGGTGGAGGAAGACCCTGCAAGTGGTTTAATGTGGCACCAACAACTTAGGCCATATGGTGATCTTCCAGGTATTACTGGTGGAGGAAGACCCTGCAAGTGGTTTAATGTGGCACCAACAACTTAGGTCATATGGTGATCGTCCAGGTATTACTGGTGGAGGAAGACCCTGCAAGTGGTTTAATGTGGCACCAACAACTTAGGCCATATGGTGATCGTCCAGCTATTACTGGTGGAGGAAAACCACAGGCTCCCAGACGAGCAGTATTTCAGGCATGTATGGATAGGACACCCTACAGTCTGCAGGCCAGATGGATAGCTCAGTGGTAGAGCATTCGCTTCACGTACGAAAGGCCCGGAGTTCGAGCCCCACTGGAGCCGTTACGATTGTGTCCTTAGGCAAGTGGCAAGTGCTTTGAAGTTACCAAGATCAACCACACTTCATCTTCAACGTGGTTACTCGGCACGATCAGTAAACTCGGCTACGGACACCCCTCTGTAGAGATGATGATTCCGTTTATTAACCCTCGCCGCCGGTAAACCGTATGGGCGAGCAGAAGAGATCTGTAGAGATATTACTTGTACATGTTATATATACATAAAAATCATCACTTTCTTTGTATTAAATTAACATAATAATTATACTGACACCAAAAAGAAACTGTGTACTTGCTTTAAAGGTAACATTTATATCCTTTTAGAAACAAAATACAGGCAAATTTAGTATCAAAATGTGCGAAATATTGGATAAATTAGTGCAAAATTTGAATGATTATTTTCTTCACTCATGATAGTAAAATCCATAATTCTAAAATTTGTAGCGAAAAGGTAACGCTCAATATAAAAGTGCATAGTTATTTTATGGCGTCAGTATATATTATTGCCATACTAGTATAGAGTCAAACCTGTGCTAGGCAGCCAGCCAAGGGAATCATAGAACGTGCATGCTTAGCATAGACCAAATTTATAATAAAACAACTGATTTGGAATCGGGAAACTGGCTGCTTAACAGAGGTGACAACTAACCCAGGTTATACTGTACATGTATTCATATCATTGACAACAGTAATTGCACAGTGGTATAGGTCCACGCCGGTACACCTGATGTAGTACGAAGCCCTGAGATAACCTCTTTGCTTCTGATATGCTTATACTGCGGTGCTATACACTTGGTTGTTCTAGATTCTGCACTCGTATTTCACGTATTTCACGATATGTCGTCTATAAATTAATGTCGTAATCTGTGAAAAGACAAACATCTAGTTTTAATAATATATGTAGTTGCGAAACAAGTGATCTGGTTAAATTAAAATCTTAATTGTGTATTACTATAATTAAAATGAAAATGTGTACTCAATTGAATTAAAAATATACTAATAAATATACACTCAACACCATTCCTAATCTGTCACCTGGTGTTTTACAGGACATGGAGCAAACTAATACCCATACAGGGTCCACTCTCGGTCAGAAGTTTTGGGAGAAGTGAGAAAGTGTGTGTTTTACGTTTATTTATCGTCGCTACCGGTTGCCCATATGAACGACGCCTCCCGAAGAGATTAGTCATTTTAGATTTTTGGAGGATAGTGCAATGATACAGAGAGAGACCCATTCCAGAGTATGCTCTGGTTCATTTACGTGCACGGTGTAAAGCACCGACACGAGACCTCGGTTTAACGTCCCATCTGAAAGACTGTTAATTTTATTAGGGTCAGACGGGGGATCGAACCTGCGATCCATGGATTACCAGTCCAGCATGTTACCACTGGACTACATATCCGTCTGTAGTGAGAAAGCGCGCGATCGCGTCCTTAAATGGTGTTATTTAATAAATGTCAACACAATATGGTTAAAATGCACAGTATGACCATTAAATGCAACAATTGAGTGCTTTATAATGGGCCAGCGTATCTTACTGGACAAAATCGTGTATGAAAATTGTAAAAAAAAAAACTTTTTTAGGGAGAAGTGCCCCCCCATAGGGCGAAGTCAGAGTCCCTAGGGCGACTATTTCGCCCACATCGCCCCTGTCATATATATTAACATGCATACCATCTTATTTGATATATTTTATTACAGATCTTTATGCAATACATTGCTGTATAATCTGGAATAAAATGCATATTATTATAATTTATCACATAACTTTGCTTGTATTCAGTGTAATACAGTCATCTCATAAATCATTGTATTGCCACACGTTTAATATCACCTGGACGGATTCTGATTGGTCGCGGCATGACATTGACAGCTTGCAATATACATGACAAGCTTTATTTGTTGAACATCAACTGCTAAATCAATCAAATGCTAAATATGAACTAGCAGATTACAGTGATTAAAAGCAGTGTGTCGATGATTTGCGTGAAGTTGTTTAATTATCAGGGACTATTTACTACGGTGTATATGTAGCTGTAACAAGGCTCAACATTACTGACAAACAGAAACGTATTATTTCCTTCAAATTTATGGTTGTTGTTACTATGGTAATGTTATAAAAGGATCTTACACTCGTTGTGATGTCATACAATATTTGATGAAAGTCGTTTTGGACTTTTGCTATAGAGCTTGCCAAAAAGGCTTGCTTTAATAATATCAAAATGCCAAAAACTCGTTTCATAAAATATGGTATGATTTTACAACTCGTGTAAGATTTTATATGTATGAATATAATACTTAGTTATTCAGTTTATTATTACTCGACTTGACTTGAATTGGCTCCAAATATTACAAAACACCAAGTGATAAAACTTTTCTCCAATCTCAAAACTCAGTGGAGAGGAATTAATATAAGTTTTCTGAAAACTTGTTTTCCAATCCAAACCATTCACAATTTATGTAATTTGTAACATTTTGTGTGTTATACATGTACGTTTATTGGAATAAATACTGTTTAAACCAACACTCAATCTCAAGAGTCTGATTGGTCCAGCTGACAGTAAAACTCAGAATCAACCAATCAGATCAGTTGAGCTTGAGTAAAAGTTTTATAACCTTGTGACCGATTATGAATTATATTGAGTGTAGTTCAATCGACGTATTTTTAGCATTTTTAAAACAAGGCTATGGACATTATGTTGATATTTGAAGTCCGGGTTATTCTGTACAATGACCAGTGCTACTGAGGCGTATGCGAAATTTGACCTGGGTAGGATTTGACGGCGTATACTATTTAATATATGTATAGGATATAAGCCGAAAACGATCCAATATGTAAACTATATTAATATATTTTACATATTGGATCCGTTTGAGGTTTAAATCTTACTTAAAAGTTAAAAGTTAAAACACACACTTATATAACAAGATCCTATTTATTAAAATTATTAGTTTCGTACATTTACGCGTAGGAATTAATATTATACTCTGGCCTTTTGTCACCAGTCCAATATTAATAATAATGGACTGCAAGTATAAAGGTATGACGTCACAGTCGTGTTTTTGCATGGGGCGTATCTAGGCAAGCGGCTGCCAATGCATAACAGTACACCATATGTCCATTCTTGCATGGGGCGTATCTAGGCAAGCTGCTGCCAATACATAACAGTACACCATATGTCCATTCTTGCATGGGGCGTATCTAGGCAAGCGGCTGCCAATGCATAACAGTACACCATATGTCCATTCTTGCATGGGGCGTATCTAGGCAAGCGGCTGCCAATGCATAACAGTACACCATATGTCCATTCTTGCATGGGGCGTATCTAGGCAAGCTGCTGCCTATGCAAAACCGTACACCATATTAGTCAGTTTTCATAATACAGTAGGGTTATAGGTAAATCTTCATGATGCTTAATGTACGAGCAAGTAAACATTTGGTACACATGGGTTTGATGTGGGACCAACAGCTAAAGTAATATGGCGACTCTCCCACTATCAATGGTGGAGGCTCGCACTGGTGCCTCTCCGAGCAGTACATCAGGAACGGACTGGTACCCGGGCACATTCTGCAATCCAGCTTGAAAAGCAAAATCGACGCCCCGGTGGGATTCGAACCAGCAGCGGTGAGGGGCAAGTAATTTGGCAAGTCAATGACCGTAACCACACGGCTATAAACAGGGCATAAAGGACTGATTGGGTGGGGCAAAAGTACGAATGCGCATGCTGTGCACATACTAATGAGAGGAAATCATGTCACATTAATATGGCCACTCTGTTGCTGTTAATGGTGGAGGAAGATTCTGTGTGCCCCCACGAACAGTATTTCAGGCATGAACGGGTACCCAGGCAGAACCACCGACCTTCCGCAATCCACATTGAAACAATTCGATACCCCCAGTGGGATTCGAACCAGCAGCAGCGGTGATGGGCAAGTAAATTTAAAGTCAATGACTTTAGTTTAAACAGTATGTATTCCAATAAGTTTACATGTATAACACAAAAAATGTTACAAATTACATACATTGTGAATGGTTTGGGTTGGAAAACAAGTTTTCAGAAAACTTATATTAATTCCTCTCCAAAAATGACCTTAATCACCAGGCGGCCCAAAACAGGGCATACAGGACTGATTGGGTGGGGCAACATTACGGAGGCACTCCGTGTACATCATGAGAGGAAATCATGTAACATACCATTGGCTATAGTCGGTGTATTGCTTCCACTATCAACATAGTCTGTACCCTCACCGTCAGAGTAACCATCAAGGAATTCAAATGCTTGCGCTGTGATCACATTCACTAAAATATGTTTAAAGACAATCGTATTGATGAGCACATAAATGCAATAATGTTCCAATATCCGGAATGAATCTCCGAAAGTAATCATAAACTGTTCCATTGCATACGAACATATTTCTACTTCATTGAAGTATAAGGCGATTTAAAGATAACGACATATATACTACTGGTAGTATTTAACTGATAGTACTACTTTCCTCTAAAATCTCGTGCAAAAAATACTTTAATAATCATTGAGGCTCATGAATGAAATTACACAACGACCTACACACGACATCTTTCATACCGTTTGATTTTTCATACATATGAATGAGCTAGCATGAGAAATACTCATATATCATTCATTTATTTGCTTTCAAATTATCCTTTTCAAAGTTCATGCGTACACGCTTCTCCGAAACTACTCCATTAAAAACCATGTTTTCACTTTTTCACAATACATGTATATGTATTTTATCTGTATAATTATGCTATAAGAATCATCTGATGTCTTAATGCAATAAATGTTGTTGTTGTTGTTGCATACATCAAATAGTATTAGTTAGATAATATGACTACTTCCTGCTTTGTGTGTTCTATTTATGACATATTGGTACTCTGCACGCTGGGTAAAATAAAGGCTATAAATAGGTCAAATAATTGTAGCAGACGACAATCCATTTAATGTGTTTTACTGATTTGTAACTGAAAATTCAGGAAATACGTCATGGAATTTCATTAGAATTGTGTCATTACGTCACAATTCTAATGAAATTGCCTGTCACTATTTGACTGTTTTTATAGTGTGAGTATGAATACAGAATATAGTTCTAAATATGGCGGACACCGGTACATAAAGCATGAATTACGCAATTCAAATATTATTAACAGTCTTTCAGTTGGGACTTTAAACCGAGGTCTCGTGTCGGTGATTTACATCGTGCACGTAAAAGAACCCGAGTAGACTCTGGAATGAGTCTCTGTCTGTATCATGCACTATCCTCCAAACATCTAAAATGACTAATCTCTTCATGAGGCGTCGCTCATATGGGCAACAAGTAGCGGCGATAAATAAACGCAAATATTATTATTTTAAGTTTTCTCATAAATTAAAATATCCAATAGCGATGATATGAATGTACATGTTCATACAACATACATTTAATATACAGGTATATTATTATGTATTCGTTAGTGTGAAATAATACAAAACATATATCCACTGAAAGCTTTCCAACCATGGTGAGATGAAAAATAAATAGTTTATGAAGAAATCCAAATGACGCTACTATAAATAATATAATATCTGATAACCTTTGCCAAACAAAATGGCAGCCACAGATGATGTCACATGAGAACTATATATTGTATTCCTATATATGCAGTGAGTTATTATTTTAAAGTGATATTAGACAGTACCCGGAAATAAACGCAAACACATTTCTTAGAAGATACATAATCTCCATTTTAGTGAAAATTTGAAAATCGTTGATAATAAATACTAAAAGAATAGAATAAAAAGATTATTTAATTTTTATGAACATTTATTTGAGCTCGATTGCGAAACAAGTTATTACAACTTATATTTATCACTCTCTAGACCTCATTGCTGATGGAAGCCATCGCCATGATGGAGAGAGAAGAGACAATGAGGAATGTAAGTGCATTGTCTAAGGGCTCAATCGTAACGGCTCCAGTGTGGATCGAACTCCGGGCCTTTCGCACCTGAATATGGCCATAAAACCTGGCCCTGAAGAGCCCCATGCAGACGAATTCAAGCAATTACCTTTCAAAATGGAATGAAAAAATATAATTATTAACATACATCTGAAGGCGTGGTACCGATTAACAAGTGGTCAATGAAAAATAAACGTATAAAATAAACAAGTTTCTCTCACCATCTGGATCCGTCATGCTGGATCCTCTCCTAGATAGACGTTTTGCTTTGGCACTTGTTGGTCGGCTTGCTCTGGAATGGTTCCCTGTAGATGTAGCTACTGGTCCTTCAGTGATATCTAGATGCGGACCATTTCCATCCTGAAGTTTTTCTAATTTCTCAGAAACCTGTGCGTGGAAAGCATCTGTGGCTGGTTTATTGTTAGATTTGCTGGAATTGTCAGTAATACTTTGTCTATTGGCATATGTAGCCTTTGGTGTTTCAGTCATCGCTGCCATTTTAGCAACAATTGAACTTTCGTATATGGAAGGTTTACCCTCGTAATTGTAAGATCTAACATTGAGATCATCTGCTGTTCCTGTGTCACCTATAAATCCTCGATTATCACCAATGTATTCACTAGTATATGTATGATCATCGGTCCTCTTGCTTTCCGTTAACTCACTTCCTCTGTTGCGTTCTCGTTCTCTATCTAATGCTCTAAGTTTAGCACTGTCAGTTGCGGATTCCGAAATCTCTGCATCATGAAAATCGATATGTTTTGATTGTATTTCTTCCCTTTTCGGTTTCGGATTAGGGGCAGGTGGGGCGGCCTTTTTCTGTTTATGAATATCTGCTACTACAGTTCTACCACGATCAAGTTCGCGATCGTTACTTTGACTCCTACGAGGTCTGTGTTCATATTTATCACTGCTGTTTTTGTCTTCACTATCACGTGACCTATCAAAAGGCGCTTCTTTGCGTTGTTTTCTATTTTTAACTCTCCTCGTGGAATGAAGAGTAACGTCACTTTGAGAACGCCGTACCTTTTTGCCAGTGCGTCTCACTTCACGTTCTCTGTACCTGTCCACGTAATATTCTTCGTGGTCAGGATGATTCATTAACATAGCTCCAGAATTATTCATATCTGAAAAATATCAACAGCACTCCATGTACAGGCACGTAGCTACTATACGGCATTGAAGGCCCGGGTCTGCAGAATGTCCCAGAAAAATGAAAACTCTAAAAACACAAAAATGGCACAGAAGCATGGGCTCAATGCTAGAGACGTAATTAATTAATCACTCTCGATACCTCATTCCTGATGGAATCCATCGCCGCGACGGAGAGAAAAAGACAATGTGGAATTAAAGTGTCTTGCCTAAGGACACACTCGTAACGGCTACAGATGCGCTCGAACCCCTGGTATATCGCACATGAAGCGAACGCACTACCACTGCGCTATTAATGAATTACACGATTGGGGTTAAAGTCGCACAGGCAGTTCGTATGGTTGAGTTAGATTCCTGTGCCACCGTGAACTATTGCTCGGAAGGGCACCCGGGGTCTTCATCCACCAATAATAGTTGATCATATGATCTAAACTGTTTAACAGTTTATACAAATTTATTTTAGTTCTTTCAACTTATATTAATCACTCGAGGGAGAGACCTCATTCCTGATGGAAACGATCGCCATGAGGGAGAGAGAAGAGCCAATGTGGAATTTAATGCCTTGCCTAAGGGCACAATCGTAACGGCTCCAGCAGGGCTCGAACTCCGGACCTTTCGCACCTGAAGTGAACGCGCATCATCCACTGCGCTATCACGACTTCCACTAAACTGTTTGTGTGGCTTTAAACACACAACAGAAACACATATAACAATACTGGCGAGAGTGAATAAAAACACACAGGCCCGTAAGTACATGTAGTAGTTTTCATAGAGCATTGCGTACTTTTTTCAGGGGTGAGTCTAATAACGAGCGCGTTTGGGTTGAATTTGTAGCAATACTGTGGTATTTGGGCTTCATAGCTTGGATTTTCGAAATTTAAATTGTAATAAGTTTATCGACAAAAAGCGAGCCTCGGCAGATTTAGTAGTGTGTTACGCACCCACCACACCCCACTTCGTTTAAACATTATTTATTGTACAACGATTGCGTAGCAAGTTTTAACAACTTATATTAATCACTCTCGTTGGCGCCGATGAAAGCGTATATGTGGTCATTCGTGTGGGATGAAACCGGTGTACCCGGAGAAAACCCGCTTGTCCGATCTGGCGACAACCGTACCATCTCACATACTTCCCGGTACCAGGATCGAACCCGGGTTGCATTGATGAGAAGCGAGCGCGCTAACCACTGCGCCAATCGGACAGCTCGTACGAGCCTACAGGTTGTGCTCAAGGGAGGAAACCCGTATTTTTTACTCTTAACACGCACTTCCTGTCTGAACAGGTCACGGTCAAATAGCATGGTAATGTCGGTTTGTACTCCGCATCGCTGTAATGACAGGGAAGACAGGATACTGATGGTAAATAGCATGTGCGTGCATATATCTGTCTATATTTAGAGACGATGTCTGGCAATCCTGCATGATGTATGTACAGATGATTGCACGAGGACATCAATTAAGTCGTCGTAGAACGTAATTAACAGTGCAACTGCTATTCTTTGTTGTAGTGTGCGCAACCCTAACATGTTCAACATAGTAGTTACACTGTCATGGGTGTAGCAATGAGCAACACTGATGCTTTCCTCCCACCATTACCTCCCTTTGCAGATAAAGTCCGATTTATCCCGAAATGTAGTTGGTCTCCTTTGTTTTTATTGTTCCTCCCTATACCAGATTTTGCGATTTCATCAACATCATATTCATTAATTGATAACACATTTGTACGTTAACGAATGAGAAACATTACTGGTTTTTTCTATTACCTCCCTTGATGGATAAATTCAGATTTATCCCTAAATGTATATTGGTCCTTTTAATTGGAATCCTTTTGTTTTTACTGTTGTGGAATAAACAGATGTTGCGCTAGGATAAATGTAATTTTATCAAAATCGTGTTAATTAATTGAACACATTTTTACAGTAAGGTATCGAGATTTAATAATTTCATAATTATAAGACTAGAATACGGATAAGAATGGAAAACATGTGGTGCAAAGGGAACAACGATAAAAACAGAGGAAACCAATTAAGAGGACCCATTTACTATTAGGACTATTCAGTGGCAGTAACTGACTAATGCTTCTCATTCATTTACATTCCTTGGATATCTGTCAAGAGGAGAACATGATTGCACGTAGACCTACTGCAAAGGAAACAAAGATGAAATTAAACGAAACCCAATTAAAACGACATATCCTCCTTAAAGCGACACTAAATCTGTGAACACGCACATTTATAAGTTTATTCCAAATATTTGCCTTAAAGTCTGAGTATTTCAACAAATAAACAAGCGTCGTATACGCGGTTTGTTGACATAACAACATAATGTAAACAGGGTCGACATCCAAGCGTAATACAACATGTGTATCTCGAATAACGAGATTTATAGTACAGATTTACCGTTATATCTCACATTTGTGCCTATGCATATTTATTTGTAGACTAATCTTAGTTAAATTTAGTATCTCTAAGCGACAGTGTCAAGCGTTTAGTATTGACTACAATGACAAAAGAAATGTCAATTCAGGAGCGTGGATGACCGGTATATGAAATCCTTCTTTCAATTTTGAAAGTGTGTAGACCACAAACACACTGTTTATTGATTCAATATAATATGTTCGAATGTATTCGGAAGAATTAGTAGTAGCAAAGCATGTGCACGTGAACAATGCATTTTTTTGGCTTTTTGCGATCCAATGTCGCTTTAAAGAGTATTCAGGGACAGTAGGCAAGTAGCAACGTCCTCCCGAGAACATGCCGCTACTGCTATTGCTGCTGCTGCTACTACTACTGCTAATACTATTGTTAATAATGCAAATACTAATAAGTTAATAACATGTAGCTGTGGTAAACATGCATTCTGAGTTGACATGTAGAGCTAACTTTAAACTTTAAACTTTATTTATTTTACAACGATTGCGAAGCAAGTTTTAACAACTTATATTAATCACTCTTGTTGGCGCGGATGAAAGCGTATATGTGGTCATTCGTGTGGGAGGAAACCGGAGTACCCGGAGAAAACCCACCTGTCCAATTTGGCGACCACCGTACCATTTCACATACTTCCCGGTCCGAGGATCGAACCCGGGTTGCATTGGTGAGAAGCGAGCGCGCTAACCACTGCGCTAATCGGACAGCCCGGAAGATCTATCTACGTACCTCTATAAGGGTCATGGTTATACGGGTACGAGTAGAGATCCATATAACTTCCTGTCCGCTGGAGACGGTAATCAGGTTCGTATGTCGCCGGGACTACTTGTTGACTGTGGTAGATTCGGGATACGTTGGGTCCCTGATACACCACATGACCCGGATGTCCTGTAATAAACGGAATGAAAGCTATTAATTTACCAAGACAATAAAATGAATATAGGTGACTTGTAAGTAAGAATGGGAGAGGGGGATCTTATTATACCAAGAGCCTCCGTATGTCCATAACTTCATTCGTGATACAAAACGATTCTTTGAGTGAAACCCCATGCATATAAGACCCCATGTATATAAGACGTGTACTTGATGACTTTACCCCTGTCTGCCTGCGCTACATTCTCAAATATCTTCTCTTTCTTCTGCTTTCTTACGGTATTATATTCCTATCATTTCTAAGCAATATGCACATTTGGTATACATGTATTAGCTCCACACCGTCCACAATAGTACTGTGTATTTTGAACTGCAAGGAGAGAAACTATATAAGCTCTGCTTCCGTTTTCATCCTTTCCTATTCTTTGATTTTGTGTGCATGTATTGTTTTGTGAATGTATATAGTGGAATATATATGTTTAAACCAAGAGCCTCCGTGACCGAGCCGTATATATCAGGTATTTGACTTCAAATCACTTGCCCGTCAACACTGTATATAGGCTAGTTTATACAAATTTATTTTAGCTCAATTGCGAAACAAGTTCTTATAACTTATATTAACCACTCTCGAGACCTCGTTCCTGGTGGAATCCATCGCAACGAGGGAGAGAGTACGAGTAATGTGGAACTTAAATGCCTTGCCTAAGGGCGATCGTAACGGCTACGGCGAGGCTCGAACCCCGGGCACCTCACACATGAAGCGAACGCGCTACCACTGCGCTTCCACGATTTCCACATAGACATGTACATAGGTTCGAATGACTTTAAATATTATTTTAAACTTTCAGTGGGTCAATATGATCAACGCTATACAGCAATATACAGATGTTGTGAACAATAGAAGTGAGGCCAACATATGCACCGAACTCAAATACAGTGCAGCAATTTGCGTTTGTTGTTCAGAATAGTACAATTTTATTGCAACGACAATCGAAAAATCTCGTGACAGAAAGTAATTTACGATCACGTGAATTATCTAGATCTATTTGCACTGAATTTCCATAATAATTGAAATCGATACAGCTTTAAAGCTAACAATGGCATGATAACATGCACCCTAAGTATTAAAAAATAATAATTAAAATTTGAGCTGCGCCATAGCGAACTGGTTAGTCTGGCTTCGATGTTATATAACTTTTCTCCAATCCGAAATACAATCTCAAGCCCTCTGATCTGTTCAGAGGCAACCAAATCAAAACACTTGAGCTTGAGTGTGTGTGTGTTTTACAGTTATTTATCGTCGCTACCGGTTGCCCATATGAGCGATGCCTCCTGAAGAGATTAGTCATTTTAGATTTTTGGAGGATAATGCAATGATACAGACAGAGACCCATTCCAGGGTCTCATCTGGTTCTTTCATGTGCACGATGTAAAGCACCGACACGAGACGTCGGTTTAAAGTCCCATCTGAAAGACTGTTAATTGTATTAGGGTCAGATGGTGGATCGAACCTGCGATCCCTGGATTACCAGTCCAGCGTGTTACCACTGGACTACATATCCTGCTTTGTGTGTTCTATTTATGACATATTGGTGCTCTTTGCACGCTGGGTAAAATAAAGGCTATAAATAGGTCAAATAATTGTAGCAGACCACAATCCAATTAATGTGTTTTACTGATTTGTAACTGAAAATTCAGGAAATACGTCATGGAATTTCATTAGAATTGTGTCATTACGTCACAATTCTAATGAAATTGCATGTCACTATTTCACTGTTTTTATAGTGTGAGTATGAATACAGAATATAGTTCTAAATATGGCGGACACCGGTACATAAAGCATGAATTACCCAATTCAAATATTATTAACAGTCTTTCAGTTGGGACTTTAAACCGAGGTCTCGTGTCGGTGCTTTACAAAAGCTATAAAACCTCTGACCCTGATGTAAATCAGCATGGTAATTATGACATGTATTAATGTTGCTACTGCAAATTCAGGGATCACATGTTCGATCCCCGTCTGACCCTAATAATATTAACAATCTTCCAGATGGACCTTATACCGAGGTCTAGTGTCCGTGCTTAATACCGTACATGTAAAAGAATCAGTGGAAACACTGGAATGGGTCTCTGTCTGTATCATGGCAATAATCCCCACAATCTAAAACTCAAGAGTGGTCGCTCAAATGGGCAAACGGTAGCGACGATAAATACATTAAGATATTACGTTGTGTACATAGGCTGTATGTATATCAGGGAAATGGAACCCATAATTCGTCATTGTATTGGTTTGGTAGTAAAAATATTAAAAGTATGCTAAAGTTAAAACAATAATTTGATATATCGTCTACATCCGTTATGTCGAATTCCGCCGGACAAAATACTTCGACATAACCGGAGTTTGATTTAACGAAATTCGATATAAACGGAGCCTGTTTAAAATGATAGTGTCTGAAACGGGACTTTGATCCGACAACGAGATAACTGGAGGATTCGACATAACCGACTTTGACATAGCGGATGTACACTGTAAACATGTTTCGTTTATTATCGTACAACGCAGGTGTGCTGCTTAAAGCATGTACGGTCTGAGATCTTTGGCCTTCGGCCCTCACACACATTAAGCCGCAGAAATATTTTGTATACATCACTAAGTCCGCCTCCGTGGTCGAGTGGTTAAGGTCGCTGACTTGTATACCACTGTAACCTATCATCACTGATGGTCACGGGTTCGAGCCCGGCTCAGACCGGGTCTCATTTATATGACAAAGTTGGCAGTTTCTTGCGGAGGTTGGGTTGGTGCACCAACGTACTGGTTAACCGCTGGAGCCTGCCCAGGAAAGGTGTTGTTAGGTAAACTGCCCGCCGGCGATATAGCCCGAAATGGTGCTGATGCAGGCGTAAAACCCGAAATATAAATAGAATAAAAATAAAGTATACATCACTAAACACAACACATGTTGATTTTATTCCATATTACAAAGAATTCTAATAATACGGTATAACTGCGGGAACAAAATGTATTACTTTGTGTGTTTTACGCTTATTTATCGTCGCTACCGGTTGCCCATATGAGCGACGCCTCCTGAAGAAATTAGTCATTTTAGACTTTTGGAGGATAGTACAATGAAACAGAAAGAGACCCATTCCAGAGTATCCGCTGGTGTAAAGCACCGACACGAAACCTCGGTTTAAAGTCCGGAAAGACTGGTACTTTGCGTAGGGTTAGACGGGGGACAGAACCTGCGACCCCTGGATTACCAGTCCAACGTGTTAGCCATTGGACTACAACTCCGTCGGTATTACTTCATAGGCCTACAGCAAATAGTTTATGCATGCAAACAGTACATGCATGCATACTTTCGTTATTGTAATCCATACGTGAAGATTAGGTATAGGATATAAGCCGAAAACGATCCAATATGTAAAACTAGTGGACTGTGTGAGGAACTTAGCGCCGAAGACAGTACCGGTATTTTACATATTGGATCCGTTTGAGGCTTATATCTTATTTAAAACAAACTTATATAACAAGATCCTATCAAATAAAATTGTTAATTTCGTACATATACACGTAGGATTTAACATTATACTCTTGCCTTTTGACAGCAGTCCAATATTAATAATAATGGACTGTAATTACACAGGTATGACGTCACGAGAGTTTTTTAAACATGTGATATACACAAAATATGAGCTGAATGTTCAAGCTGAATGTAAGCACAACAATATGCGGGTATATAATTTCTCTACATCCCATGAGTTTTGGAAAGTTTATTTAGACATGTCCTCGGCAGGCTTTAGCGGTAAACCAGTACTTGGTGCACACACTTCCGTAAGAAACTGCTCAACGTTTTCATATAAAGAGACACGGTCTGCGCGGGGATCGAACCCGTGACCAACCATCAGTGGTGATAGCTTACAGTCCGCGACCACGGGGCAGGCCCCCCCCCCACATCCTTCTTCTCGAGACAGACATACAATTGCCTGCATCATATCATGGTCTGGTGGGTAAAAATAGTATTTCCACATGTGACATGATGACAATTTCCCTACATTATGAATTGTGACATCATTTGTGACGAGTGACATTATGTATAGGATATAAGCCGAAAACGTAAAATGTAAAATATTGGACTCTGTGAGGCGCGTAATGAAAACTATTGGATCCGCTTGAGGTTTTTAATTATCTTACTTAAAGCGACATTACATCGCAAAAAGCCAACACAATGCATTGTTCACGTATAAATGCATTGCTACTACAAATGCTTCCGAAAACATTCGAACACTAACATTGAATCAATAAACAGTGTGTTTGTGATCTATAAACATTCAAAAGTGAATGTAGGATTTCATATACCGGTCATCCACGCTCATGAATTGACATTTCTTTGTCAGTGTAGTCAATACTAAACGCGTGATACTGTCGCTTAGAGATAACAAATTTAACTAAGATTAGTCTACAAATAAATATGCATAGGCACACATGTGAGATATAACGGTAAATCTGAACCATTAACCTCGTTATTCGGGTAACACAGGTTGTATTACGTATGGATGTCGACCCTATTTACATTATTTTGTTATGTCAATAAACCGCGTATACGACGCTTGTTTATTAGTTGAAATACTCAGTTATTGAGGCGTCCATCTCTGGCAAAATGACAGCCTGGGGAAACTTGATTTCCGATCGTAGCGCCATCTACTTACATCCGCATTATTAAGGGTGTAGATTTGAAGAACGACAACTCTTCTCTACAAGATACCATCGCTAAATATAGAACAGAATTCTATCGGAAATCCCCGAACAGGCACGATTATACACGATCATTTCCGAATATCCACGAATTCTCCCGTAGCCTCATTTGTATTGCAAACATATAATTTCCCGTTTCTGTGTTATATCGACGAGATGGCGGATTTGAACTATTACGTTTAGGTGGTAATTGGTCAATTCGGCGTAATTGAAGTAAGGACGACTTAAATCTTGAGTAAATAATGTCAAATCAGACGCACATTGTACTTTTAAAACTATTTATCGTTCCGTTGACCCGTAAACAATGGCGGCCAATTATAAAGATTTATCAACATTGCAATGCCTCGCTTTCGATTCAAGTACGTCATTAATTAAGTCGCGTGCTAATATGCCTATTAATAGGATTAATGATAATCAATAATTTCACGAAAAACCCGCCGAGTTTCCCCAGGCGTTGATACGTCCAGAAACTCAATACGGCCCAATTAATAGTATCAGTGTTAAAATATATTTATTTGACAGTCCAGGCAAATATCGACGCCTGTTCCCAGGCTATGTCACACTGTGCATTTTAACCATATTTCGTTGACATATATTAATTTCTCATTTCTCCCAATAATTCTGACCTAGAATGAACCCTGTCACATGAAATAATTGGACATGCCCAGTGAGATTCGAATCTACAGCGGTTAGTGGCAGAAGTCAACAACATTAACAACTCGGCCATGAGTAAATAGCTATATCATATCATTTAATAACCGCTGTCTCTCATAAGTCATTTTGACTAGTTGTCTGATCTGGTCTGGTCTGGTCTGGCCGGGCCTGCTCGGTGTGTTGTGTTGTGTTGTGGTGTGGTGTGGTGTGATGTGATGTGGTGTGGTGTGGTGTGGTGTGTTGTGGTGCGTGGCGTGGCGTGGTCTGGTCTGGTGTGGCGTGATCTGTTCGGTGTGGTGTGGTGTGGTGTGGTGTTTGTGTGGTGTTTGTGTGGTCTGGTGTGGTGTGGTGTGGTGTTTGTGTGGTGTTTGTGTGGTGTGGTGCGTGGCGTGGTCTGGTCTTGTGTGGTGTGGTGTGGTCTGGTCGTTGTGGTGGGGTGTGGCATGGTATGGTATTGAGTGATGTGTTGTGGTGTGCTGTGTTGGGGTGTGGTGTGGTGTGTTGTGGTGTGGTCTAGCCGTGTATGGCCTGGCCTGGCCTGGCCTGGCGGTCTGGTGTGCTGTGGTCGGTGTGGTGGTGGCGTGGCGTGGCGTGGCGTGGCGTGGCGTGGCGTGGCGTGGCGTGGCGTGGCGTGGCGTGGCGTGGCGTGGCGTGGCGTGGCGTGGCGTGGCGTGGCGTGGCGTGGTGTGGTGTTTGTGTGGTGTGGTATGGTATTGAGTGATGTGTTGTGGTGTGCTGTGTTGGGGTGTGATTTGGTATCGTGTGGTGTGGTGTGGTCTAGCCGTGTATGGCCTGGCCTGGCCTGGCGGTCTGGTGTGTTGTGGTGTGTTCTGGTATGTTAGTTCCCGTTCAGTCAGACCTCTCGGCCCTTAGACGGTTCACTAGATCTTTAAAAAAACTATGTTTTCTTCTTTACCCGTTCTTTTCGAAACAATTATAATGGCTGAAACAATGGATAAGTTCATTAATCCTTCTGTGCAACAGAACTGCAGCCCGTCAAATAACTGAACACAGTAATTGCGCAATTACTGAATAAAACTACCGCGCACGCAGGTTATGACATAATTATTGATCCTGGAAATACATCATGTTGCAGATTTAATTACCGGACAATTGGAAATTGCAGGAGAATAATAATTATTTTACGTTTTTGTTTTTGTCATTTTTACAGTTAAGAGCAACTACAATAGAGACACAATACTATTATACTTTCTTGTTGCGACACATGTTTATCTATCGACGCTACCGGTTGCCCATATGAGCGACGCCTCCTGAAGAGATTAGTCATTTTAAATGTTTGGAGGATAGTGCAATGATACAGACAGAGACCCATTCCAGAGTCTCCTCTGGTTCTCTTACGTGCACGAGAGAGACCTTGGTTTAAACTTTAAAGTCACAATTGAAAGACTGATACTTGTATTAGGGTCATGCGGGGGATCGAATCTGCGACCCCTGGATTACCAGTCAAGCATGTTAACCACTGGACTACAGATCCGTATGATGTATGATACTCACATGTACTGTACAAGCAAGAGTGGATGTCGCATAACCACATAACCCACACATAATAACGATTCACATACATGTATATAATTTATAATTTATATTATGGGGTTGCAAATATTATTATTTTGGTAGAACATTGATCCAGGGACAAGTGTATATATATATAAATATATACGACTGAGATTACTACTTTATACAGGGATCGCAGTTTCGATCCCCGTCTGACACACATGTATATCCCTTACACGAATGACGTAATTGTGCGCTACGCTAGTTATACAAATACACCTACCATGGACGACGTAATTGTGCGCTACACTAGTTATACAAATACCCCTGCCATGGACGACGTAATTGTGCGCTACACTAGTTATACAAATATCCCTAGCATGGACGACGTAATTGTGCGCTACACTAGTTATACAAATACCCCTGCCATGGACGACGTAATTGTGCGCTACACTAGTTATACAAATATCCCTACCATGGACGACGTAATTGTGCGCTACACTAGTTATACAAATAACCCTACCATGGACGACGTAATTGTGCGCTACATTAATTACACAAATAACCCTACCATGGCCGACGTAATTGTGCACTACATTATACAAGTATCCCTACCATGGACGACGTAATTGTGCGCTATAATTAATTACACAAATATCCCTACCATGGACGACGTAATTGTGCGCTACATTAATTACACAAATATCCCTACCATGGACGACGTAATTGTGCGCTACATTAATTACACAAATATCCCTACCATGGCCGACGTAATTGTGCGCTACACTAGTTATACAAATATCCTACCATGGACGACGTAATTGTGCGCTACACTAGTTATACAAATATCCCTACCATGGACGACGTAATTGTGCGCTACACTAGTTATACAAATATCCTACCATGGACGACGTAATTGTGCGCTACACTAGTTACACAAATATCCCTACCATGGACGACGTAATTGTGCGCTACACTAGTTATACAAATATCCCTACCATGGCCGACGTAATTGTGCGCTACATTACACAAATATCCCTACCATGGACGACGTAATTGTGCGCTACACTAGTTATACAAATATCCCTACCATGGCCGACGTAATTGTGCGCTACATTACACAAATATCCCTACCATGGACGACGTAATTGTGCGCTACATTACACAAATATCCCTACCATGGACGACGTAATTGTGCGCTACAGTATACAAATATCCCTACCATGGCCACGTAATTGTGCGCTACATTATACAAATATCCCTACCATGGCCGACGTAATTGTGCGCTATATTACACAAATATCCCTACCATGGCCGACGTAATTGTGCGCTACATTACACAAATATCCCTACCATGGACGGCGTAATTGTGCGCTACATTACACAAATATCCCTACCATGGACGACGTAATTGTGCGCTACACTAGTTATACAAATACCCCTACCATGGACGACGTAATTGTGCGCTACACTAGTTATACAAATATCCCTACCATGGACGACGTAATTGTGCGCTACACTAGTTACATAAATATCCCTACCATGGCCGACGTAATTGTGCGCTACACTAGTTATACAAATATCCCTACCATGGACTACGTAATTGTGCGCTACACTGGTTATACAAATACCCCTACCATGGACGACGTAATTGTGCGCTACACTAGTTACACAAATACCCCTACCATGGACGACGTAATTGTGCGCTACACTAGTTATACAAATACCCCTACCATGGACGACGTAATTGTGCGCTACACTAGTTATACAAATACCCCTACCATGGACGACGTAATTGTTCGCTACACTAGTTATACAAATACCCCTACCATGGACGACGTAATTGTGCGCTACACTAGTTATACAAATATCCCTACCATGGACGACGTAATTGTGCGCTACACTAGTTACCTACCATGCACGTAATGTGCGCTACCTAGTTATACAATATCCTACCATGGACACGTATTTGCGCTACACTGTAAGTACAAATACCCCTACCATGGACGACGTAATTGTGCGCTACACTAGTTATACAAATACCCCTACCATGGACGACGTAATTGTGCGCTACACTAGTTATACAAATACCCCTACCATGGACGACGTAATTGTTCGCTACACTAGTTATACAAATACCCCTACCATGGACGACGTAATTGTGCGCTACACTAGTTATACAAATACCCCTACCAGAGAAGATAAAACATGTTTGCAATGTACTATGAATGTAATCGATAATGAATTTCACTTCCTACTTGTCTGTCCAAAATACTATAATTTATGTAGAACATTTTTTAAGCCAGAGTTTTGTCATTGGACAACACTACAAAAAATCGATAATCTAATGAGCTCTAGAAACCCAAAATCAATCAATCTATCAAAATATTTGCATTTCGCTTCTAAAGAAAGAGAACGAACCATTAATTAATTCATATGAAATATTAATAGTTTTTGCTTTAAAGATCATCATGTACTTTTATTTAGCAATAGAAAATAATGGAGAACACAATATTATTTAAACTTCTCTGTAAATTGTCTTTGCACTTTACATATTTGTTAATTTTGTTGGCTATAGATGTGTTTTGTACCATTTCATGCCTAATACAATATATGTTATGTTATGTTATAAAAATTATGTACCTTGCAGACCAGTGTATCCCGGCTGTGGACGGTTATTCCCAGTTCGTTTCATATCCTGATATACTTGTGATACACTGTACATAGACGGGCTTCCAAACCACAGGCTATTGCTGCCAACTTTAGGGAGATGTGAATCGTGTCTGGGGTCCATTCTAGGGTCCAGCCTCGGGTCCAGCCTCGGATCAGACAACACTCGTGGGTCGCCATGTTTTATTGATGGGCCGCTGTTTTTACTTAGACTGGTATCCGGTGTTAGATGATGGTGACGGAATGATTTCTTATCAGATTTTCGAGACGATTGATTTATGGGATGTCTGAAATTATTAATAGTTTAAACTTACTAATAAGTTAATAACATGTAGGTAATGGTAAACATGCATTCTGAGTTGACATGTAGAGCTAACTTTAAAGTTTAAACTTTATTTATTTTACAACGATTGCGAAACAAGCTTTAACAACTTATATTAATCACTCTCGTTGGCGCGGATGAAAGCGTATATGTTGTCATTCGTGTGGGAGGAAACCGGAGTACCCGGAGAAAACCCACCTGTCCGATCTGGCGACCACCGTACCATCTCATATACTCCCCGGTCCGAGGATCGAACCCGGGTTGCATTGGTGAGAAGCGAGCGCGCTAACCACTGTGCTAATCGGACAGCCACTGATATTTAGATTTAGTTAATACAAACTTATTTGAGCTCGATTGAGAAACAAGTTTTCTCAACATTAGTTAAATCGCTCTCGAGACCTCATCCCAATGTAACCCATCGCCGTGAGGGAGTGTGTGTGTGTGTGTGTTTTACCTTTATTTATCGTCGCTACCTATTGCCCATATGAGCGAAGCATCCTGAAGAGATTAGTCGGTGCTGTGTACACCGTGTACGTAAACGAACCAGAGGAGACTATGGAATGGGTTTCTGTCTGTATCATGCACTATCCTCCAAAATCTAAAATGACTAATCTCTTCAGGAGGCGTCGCTCATATGGGCAACCGGTAGCGACGATAAATAAACGTAAAACACACATAAACAAAAGTGTAATCTGTACATACAATCAATACAAACGGATACAATACAACATCCCGTGACATAGATAGAGATAGAGATAGATTTCTTTATTTATAGAGGGTGACCTAATTAGTTTTGAACTAATCCTCCTTAGGGCCCTCTTCAATTTGTTAACACTATAGAATAAATGTACATACACAATAATTATAACATAGTTACGCCGTACAATATACATGCATAATGTTGTACAATGTAACTTAAACAACAGCCTAAATAAATCAGGTACTTTGATAGAAATACAAAACGACATAAGCATATTGATTTACAATCATTATATATATATATATAACTGTCTAGTGTCTACCGATTAAAACGTTGTATCCATACTTTACATTTTGTCTTGAATATATTTAAAGATCTGGACGTCTTAATTTCAAATGGTAGACAATTCCATATCTTTGGACCAGAGTATTCTAATGATTTCTTATACATTTCGCATCTAGGTCTTGGAATATAGAGATCCATATTTGAAACATTTCTCAATGTCATATCTGAAGTAACTGAATTGCAATGTCTTAATTGGAAATGTTCATTCAAATAATTCGGTACAAGAGTGTTCATAATTTTGTACATTGTTACTGCTTTTTGAAAAATAATCCATTGGTCAAAAGTCATTATATTAATTTCAGACATTGATTCACGGCCTTAAGATGCACTAACATGTAATATCATAATCAGCACAATGAATGGGCAAACCAAAATAGAATATATTTAAGGATGGCCTCCGTTGCCGAGTGGTTACGGTCGTTGACTTCTAATAACTTGCCACTCACAACTGTACGTTCGAAGCACACTGCTGGTATCGAATTATTTCATATGAGGAAGCGGTCCAGCTGGCTTGCGGAAGGTCGGTGATGTTATCCCGGTGCCCATCCGTGCCGGAAATACTGTTGGGAGGCTGCTGGGAGACTGCTGGGGGGGCACACGGGATATTCCTTCCACCAATACTATAGCTGGAGAGTCGTCACATTACATATATATATATATGTCATGTGGCATATACATGTACATATAAACAAATATGGCGATAGCAATTCACTATGTCAATATATCTAATTAATTATGTAACACTAAAGCAAATATTTATATGCGATATGTCACATATGATCACATATAAATATTTGCTTTAGTGTTACATAATTAATTAGATATATTGACATAGTGAATTGCTGTCGCCATATTTGTTTATATGTACATGTATATGCCACATGGGTCTGAGACCTTCTGGATTTAAACAAATAAACTTTGAAACATTACCTAAGCTGTTGGTATGACGTACCTAACACAACAGTAGAATATTGCAACTTACTGTATACACATTCATGTGCGGAAGCTATCCAGCTAGCTTGCGGAAGGTCGGTGGTTCTACCCAAGTACACGTCCGTGTCTGAAATACTACTCGGAATGTGACCTGTGCCCGAGGTTATAACGCTTTTCTCAGATCTCAAACTCAAGCTGAAGTGATTTGATTGGTTGATTCTGAGCTTACTGTCAGCTGAACCAAGTAGAATCTTGAGACTGAGTTTTGAGCTTAGAGAAAGCTTTATAGCCCACAGGCCAGGGCTCTTTCCTCGAATCAATAATAGCTCGAGAGTCGACATGTGACCCAAGCTGCTGACGCGGCTCTAAACCCCAAACCCCAAACAAACGAACGTACCTAATACAACAGTAGATTATAGAAGCCAGCACAGAAAAGAACACTATGAGACCGGAAATGGACCCTGCTACAATTGCAATCGTCTCCTCCGTCGTAAGGGCCATATTTTATACGTTGTCACTCTGTAAATATAAATATAAAGACTATTAATATCACATTTCAGATGTGAGAGGCCCGGAGTTCGAGCTCAGCTGGAGCCATTACGATTGTGCCCTTAGCTAAGGCATTTCAATCCCCTTCTCACTCACTCCTGAAGCGAATGCGCTATCACGGTGCTATCACGACTGCCACGCCCTACATTTAGAGATGGAAGAAAGTAAGATATATGAAATGCGCTTGGTGACTTGGTCTACTAGAAACTAATAGGACAAGTGTTTGTAGTACCCTTAAATGTGAAAATATTCACAAATGTGAACATTGTGAACAAAATGGTCATATATATATTATAATAACAGTTGTTGTCGTCGTCGTCGTTGTTGTCGTTGTTGTCGTTGTCGTCGTCGTCGTCGTCGTCGTCGTCGTCGTCGTCGTCGTCGTCGTCGTCGTCGTCGTCGTCGTCGTCGTCGTCGTCGTCGTCGTCGTCGTCGTCGTCGTCGTCGTCGTCGTCGTCGTCGTCGTCGTCGTCGTCGTTGTCGTCTGTCGTTGTCGTTGTCGTTGTCGTTGTCGTTGTCGTTGTCGTTGTCGTTGTCGTTGTCGTTGTCGTTGTCGTTGTCGTTGTCGTGTCGTTGTCGTTGTCGTTGTCGTTGTCGTTGTGTCGTTGTCGTTGTTGTCGTTGTCGTTGTCGTTGTCGTCGTTGTTGTTGTTGTTGTTGTTGTTGTTGTTGTTGTTGTTGTTGTTGTCGTTGTCGTTGTCGTTGTCGTTGTCGTTGTCGTTGTCGTTGTCGTTGTCGTTGTCGTTGTCGTTGTCGTTGTCGTTGTCGTTGTCGTTGTCGTTGTCGTTGTCGTTGTCGTTGTCGTTGTCGTTGTCGTTGTCGTTGTCGTTGTCGTTGTCGTTGTCGTTGTCGTTGTCGTTGTCGTGGTCGTTGTCGTTGTCGTTGTCGTTGTCGTTGTCGTTGTCGTTGTCGTTGTCGTTGTCGTTGTCGTTGTCGTTGTCGTTGTCGTTGTCGTTGTCGTTGTTGTTGTTGTTGTTGTTGTTGTTGTTGTTGTTGTTGTTGTTGTTGTTGTTGTTGTTGTTGTTGTTGTTGTTGTTGTTGTTGTTGTTGTTGTTGTTGTTGTTGTTGTTGTTGTTGTTGTTGTGTTGTTATATTATGTGAAAACGACACTTTTCACGTTTGAGAGTCCTACATCAAGAAGATTAAGAAACTAGAATGCTCTTCTAAAAATGTATCCATGTTTTTCCATTGTATTTATTTAATACATTGTTTGCTATAAAAATGTTGTCATATTTAAAGCAATAAATAATTACTCGCCCAGATGCATGTATGCTTTGGCGAGTATGTATAAACTTAAAGGAGCAATAAATAGTTAAATGAGTTCTCTCGTAAAATAAAGTCATTATTGAGTTTATGTACAGGGATATTGTAATACGATCATTATATAATAGATTTTGGAGTAATATTTCCATTATTTTATTTTATTCATTACAACATTGTAAATTTGCATGAAATTGATTTCAATGTACACAAAGGTAAAGGGTAAAAATAAATTAATTATTTGAAAATAATATTTATGTCATACGCCATGTGTATGCATGTTTTCTCAAAGTCCGTAATATTTAGATTCATATTGCACGAATTTTTACTCAGTGTACATTGAAACATTTCAAAATAATTCTGTAACCTTCTCCATTTAGTTAAATCAGTTATTAACATGCATGAATTGTTTACTATATTTATTTGTTAATTCACTGTCTGTTCATTTATATCATGCATACATTATCCTCATGGGCTTTTAAGCCTAATGGAATTGAAAATAAACTATCTATCTATCTATAATCATGTTGTATTGCATACTTTGCCTTCTCCACATAATTGTCACAACTATTTGTTAATAGTATGCATATTAATATTATTATTATTATTATTATTAATTGAATATATATATATATTTTTTGTTGTTGCCAAGAAACAAGTTTTTATACTCAATTTATATATTCCAAATATTCTGATAAACACTGGGGCTCGATACAATCCTCTCAGCTAGATAACTGTCCAACACTAAACTTAATAACATATATATATATACTATATACATAAGGTGTGTTAAAATAGTATAGTTTCACTACGTAATACTTCAAATGACTTATGTTCTATTCAATACACAATCCATAAAAGTTTTATTACTGTTCGAGCCAGTTTGACAATCAAACATACAACAAAGGACTATCTAGGATACTTCTACGTTTCATTATATTTACATTATGATGTATTTGATCAGTTTGGCTATTTCTTCAAACGAATAATGATTTATATGCGGCGATTTGAGGTCTTTGCATTACCCGTTAGCGTTGTCTGAAATGAAAACTAGACGAGATATATACAACACCATAAAGATTGCCTGGGGATGAACACTAATCTTCGTTATGTATAATATTATAGGTTATTTGGTCATAAATTTTATAAGATTATAGGTTATTTGGTCATTTATAAGATTATACGCGTGCAATAGCGCGTTAGCACTCAAAAGCAATTACGTGTATGTTTTTACGTTTATTTATCGTCGCTACCGGTTGCCCATATGAGCGACGCCTCCTGAAGAGATTAGTCATTTTAGATTTTGGAGGATAGTGTAATGATAGACAGGGACCAATTCCAGACCGACCGACCGACCGACCGACCGACCGACCGACCGACCGACCGACCGACCGACCGACCGACCGACCGACCGACCGACCGACCGACCGACCGACCGACCGACCGACCGACCGACCGACCGACCGACCGACCGACCGACCGACCGACCGACCGACCGACCGACCCGACCCGACCCCCAGACAGACAGACAGACGTGGCCAAATAATAATGGCCAATCTAACCATAGGCGATCTGGCCAATACAGTTCCATCAAAGTCCATCAGAGGCAGACATCTAACGAATATATAGCTCCCTATCTACAGGGAGCTATTCGCGTATTAATATAGCTACATGGGAACTACATTCTTACTCCGGAGCTTAGCTGCCCCACTGTAGAGTGTATCTTGTTTTTCGCGGATCGTCTAGTATCAAAAAAGGATCATTTCCACAGAAATGATGATACTATCCGATGCATCAACTATTTCCGACCTACCCTCAAAACATGATACAACAATTTGAAATAGCTACCCTATACTTGACGGTATCGTTATACATATATGTTCCTCTGGAATGTATAAAATCTAAAATCACACACCCTGCTTACAACAATTAAAGCGCACAATAGCGCAAATAGTCTCACATGATACACCAACAAACACTTTTGACAGCGCTTACGTTTAATGATCATTTGTGTTCGTCAATATCTGATAACAGCCTAATATTACCCCCAGCAAAACCATTGCATTCAATCCCTATACTTCCTGTTCCTTTGTTCGTTTTTGTGTTCGTATTGGGGGTTTAAGGTAGCTTAACACAGTATCGTGACGTCATACCGTTTACTATTAATATTGAACTGCTTTCAAAAGGCCAGAGTATTATATTAAATCCAATGCGTAAATGTATGACATTAACATTTTTAATAAGTAAGATCTTGTCATTAAGTAAGATATAAGCCTCAAACGGATCCAATATGTAAAATATTGGGACTGAGTTCGACGCTACGCGCCTCACACAGTCCACTATTTTACATATTGGATCCTTTTCGGCTTATATCCTATACATCAACAGCTTAGGTAATGTGGCACGCCCCCAGCTGGTATTGGTGGATTAAGAACCATCAGAGAGGTTCTAACCTACAGCGGTGAAGGGAAGTTTTAACACTTCACATAGTAGCCTATATCTCACAAGCCTAACGTAGCAATCATGGAACTGTTAACTTCACATAATAGCCTCTATCTCACAAGCCTAACGTAGCAATCATGGAACTATTAACTTCACATAGTAGCCTATATCTCACAAGCCTAACGTAGCAGCCAGGGAACTATTAACTTCACATAGTAGCCTATACCTCACAGGCCTAATGTAGCACACATGAAACTATTAACTTCACATAATAGCCTATATCTCACAAGCCTAATGTAGCAGACATGAAACTATTAACTTCACATAGTAGCCTATATCTCACAAGCCTAACGTAGCAATCATGGAACTGTTAACTTCACATAATAGCCTCTATCTCACAAGCCTAACGTAGCAATCATGGAACTATTAACTTCACATAGTAGCCTATATCTCACAAGCCTAACGTAGCAGCCAGGGAACTATTAACTTCACATAGTAGCCTATACCTCACAGGCCTAATGTAGCACACATGAAACTATTAACTTCACATAATAGCCTATACCTCACAAGCCTAATGTAGCAGACATGAAACTATTAACTTCACATAGTAGCCTATATCTCACAAGCCTAACGTAGCAATCATGAAACTGTTAACTTCACATAGTAGCCTATATCTCACAAGCCTAATGTAGCACACATGAAACTATTAACTTCACATAGTAGCCTATATCTCACAAGCCTAATGTAGCACACATGAAACTGTTAACTTCACATAGTAGCCTATATCTCACAAGCCTAATGTAGCAGTCATGGAACTATTAACTTCACATAGTAGCCTATAGCTCACAAGCCTAATGTAGCACACATGGAACTATTAACTTCACATAATAGCCTATAACTCACAAGCCTAATGTAGCAGTCATGGAACTATTTCACATAGTAGCCTATACCTCACAAGCCTAACGTAGCAGCCAGGGAACTATTAACTTCACATAGTAGCCTATATCTCACAAGCCTAACGTAGCAATCTTGGAACTATTAACTTCACATAGTAGCCTATATCTCACAAGCCTAACGTAGCAATCATGGAACTGTTAACTTCACATAATAGCCTATATCTCACAAGCCTAACGTAGCAATCATGGAACTATTAACTTCACATAGTAGCCTATATCTCACAAGCCTAATGTAGCACACATGAAACTATTAACTTCACATAATAGCCTATATCTCACAAGCCTAACGTAGCACACATGAAACTATTAACTTCACATAGTAGCCTATATCTCACAAGCCTAATGTAGCACACATGCAACTGTTAACTTCACATAGTTGCTTATATCTCACAAGCCTAATGTAGCACACATGAAACTGTTAACTTCACATAGTAGCCTATATCTCACAAGCCTAATGTAGCACACATGAAACTGTTAACTTCACATAGTAGCCTATATCTCACAAGCCTAATGTAGTAGTCAGGGAACTATTAACTTCACATAGTAGCCTATATCTCACAAGCCTAATGTAGCAGTCAGGGAACTTTTAACTTCAAATAGTAGCCTATATCTCACAAGCCTAACGTAGCAGTCATGAAACTATTAACTTCACATAATAGCCTATACCTCACAAGCCTAACGTAGCAGATATGAAACTATAAACCCCATATACTAGCTTCTTTATGACAATCGTAACTTAGCAGTCCTGAAAGTGTCAGCTCCTCACCGAAGCCTCGATCTGGCAATCCCAAATTGCAGTTGTGAATGAAGCTACATGTATGGCTATGCATTTCGTATGCGTGATCACGGTCTCAATAACCCACACATTAATTTAATAATATTTCACAACACATACATGGAACATCTGATGCTCAAACTTGTTATTTCTTTTAAAAATAATCAGTTTAACTCTTTCACCGCCAATGTCTCATATAAGCGACTTTGCAAAAAGCAGAGAACCCGATGAGACAGAAGAGAACGTGCCGTCTGATAGACTGTATGCTGATTGCTCTTCAGACAGTGTAGCTTAAGCATATTTCCTAATAGCAACCAACATAGATCCTGATCAGACGCGGCGTTACGCCGCGGCTGATCTGGATCTATGTTGTTTGCACATGCTCTGAATGTATTCGGCGCTGAAAGGGTTAATGAAACATGATCCCACGAAGAATAATAAAATGAAACGCCACTATTTCAATATATTAAGTTATTATCACAGGACTACCGGCTTTGTAGGCCTATATACAAATCAAATGACAACATTATGTATGCATGTTCCATTAATGTCAAACCCCTCTCGGGAACCTAGACATTTTCCCTGGACAGGCTTAGCCGACCTAAGCGATTGATCAGTACTAAGCAATGTGTGTGAGGTGCCTTGCTCAATGACACTACATACGTGGCCTTTTCGAGTATCGAACCCAGGACCGTTCGAGTCTAAATCCGACGCTCTACCACTGGACCACGGACGCCACACATTATTACCTTTCTCTACAAAATTAAGAAAATGTCAAACATATGAAATAGGCCGATAGAAGGTCGTCGTTGACGAACGTGCAGTTGAAATTAGTCTACGTCACGAACATCATGTCACGCGACATGATTGATTTAACAAACACATATTAAAGTCGTTATGCATACAAAAAGTCATGTTCATTGCGTGATTCGTCTTACATTTAGAAAAAACAAATGTTGTTGTTATCGTACACTGGGCGACTTTTTCTATCTGGTATTTCTAATACTTCCCTTTGCAGATAATGTCCGATTTATCCCGAAATGTATATTGATCCTTTTAGTTGGAATCCTTTGTTCCCTAACCAGATGTTACGGTATGATGAATGAGATTTTATCAAGACAATATTAATTCATTCTTTACCATAACGTATCCATTGGATATACTGTAGGGTATCTGTCGAGATTTATTACTTTAAGGGAGTAGAACTTCCATTTATTAGAATGACCGATTCTCCAACACGGAGTGTTCATGCTGAAAGTGGTCATAGTACATCGCAACACGGAGTGTTCATGCTAAACGTGGTCATAGTACATCGGAACACGGAGTGTTCATGCTGAACGTGGTCATAGTACATCGCAACACGGAGTGTTCATGCTGAAAGTGGTCATAGTACATCGCAACACGGAGTGTTCATGCTGAATGTGGTCATAGTACCTCGCAACACGGATTATTCATGCTGAACGTGGTCATAGTACATCGCAACACGGAGTGTTCATGCTGAATGTGGTCATAGTACATCGCAACACGGAGTGTTCATGCTGAAAGTGGTCATAGTACATCGCAACACGGAGTGTTCATGCTGAAAGTGGTCATAGTATATCGCAACTTCGCAACACGGAGTACACCCATATACTGAATGTGGTTACAGTACATCGCAACACGATGTGTTCATTCTGATTGTTGCCATAATACATCTTATCACGGAGTAATCCACTGATCGCAAGTTCGATCCCCCGTCTGACCCCAAACAAATTAACAGTCTTTCAGATGGGACATTAAATCGAGGTCTCGTGTCGGTGCTTTACACCGTGCACGTAAAAGAACCAGAGGTGATTCTGGAACGGGTCTCTGTCTGTATCATTGCACTATCCTCTAAACTCTAAAATGGCTAATCTCTTCAGGAGGCGTCGCTCATATGGGCAACCGGTAGCGACGATGAATAAACGTAAAACACACACACGCACATATAATTATATGTTCCACCCACTCACGCTACACGAATAGGGAGGAGAACTATATAAGTTTGATTTCGTTCTAATCACTTTCAGTCTACTGCTGTTAAATTATATGTAAACTGTTCATTTCTTGAATAGATATACACATACTGAAATAAATAATGTTTAAACTAATTTGCGTCGACAAATCATGACACAATTTGTGTTCATTTGTTTTTAAAGTTTATTTATCGCCGTTACCAGTTGTCCATTTGTGCCTCCGTTGTCGAGTTGTTACGGTCGCTAACTTGTATACCACTGTTATATTTTTTTATTTTTTATTTTATGTTATATTTCGGGTTTTACGCCTGCATCAGCACCATTTTGGGCTATATCGCCGGCGGGCAGTTTACCTAACAACACCTTTCTTGGGCATGCTCCAGCGGTTAACCAGTACTTGGGTGCACCAACCTCCGTAAGAAACTGCCAACTTTTTCATATAAATGAGACACGACCTGAGCGGGGCTCGAACCCGTGTGACCATCAGTGATGATAGGTTACAGTGGTATAAAAGTCAGCGACCTTAACCACTCGACCACGGAGGCGGACTTATACCACTGTAATATATCATCATTGCTGGTCACGGGTTCGAGCTCAGATCAGACCGTGTCTCTTTATATGAAAAAACTTGGCAATTTCTTACGGAGGTTGGTGCACCAAGTACTGGTTAACCGCTGTAACCCAGGAACGATGTTGTTAGGTAAACTGCTCGTTTCTCAAATTGGCAACCGGTAGCGACGATAAATAAACGTAAAACACACACAGCATAATATTGAGGAGAAGAATACACATGTAATGTCAAGTCTAGGATATTGCATGGCTTGTTTTATGCATAGTTCGCGTAATTAATTTACCGACGGTACTAACAATAACGGGGGTGACCGATAATTTCCAACCATATAGCCGTCATGACACTGTCCGGACATTTACAATGACAATCGTGAGGGAACGCGCCACGTTGACTACTAGTTACTCCGGTGTTAAGCACCCGTTAGCGACAAGCATGCTATTATATTTGACACACGTGCATTTTTAAGTGTAATAACGCGCATGTGAGTGCGTTCAGACAAGGAACGCATTAATTGCGCATGAACGTTTTTGTTTTTTGAAAGTTGATTAGGTTATGTATATATTTAGTTAGATGGTTTCTTTCTTCAGTTTTTCGTCAAATACAATGCACGCAGTTTTATTGTTTTATCTCTCTCATGTCAAGAAACATTGACAATAGATGAGGTGAAACGTAAATAAAACGAAAACAAGTTATACTAAGATAAAATAAGATAAGATAAGAATTTAGGGATGGTAACGAATAGCGATTGTGGTATTCGAATATTCGATCAGGAAGGCATTCGAATAATCGATAAACTTCTATCAAAAACCCAAAATAACTCAAATTCTTATAAAAATTGCCAAATTAACCTAATTTCTGTTTTACGCGTAACCGTAATCTTCTTCCTGTAAGACCATGCAAATATGACGACGACTCATTCAGTTATTGTTATCGGCCACTGTACATTCATGGGTGTTTTCACAAATGAAACCATTGTCACTTAAACTGCATACACTCCTCATCTATACCATACACGCATTAATTATCTATGCCATACACTCCTCATATATACCCTACATTCCTCATATATACCCTACACGCCTCATCTATGCCATACACGCCTCATCTATGCCATACACTCATCATATATACCCTACACGCCTCATTTATGCCATACACTCCTCATATATACCCTACATTCCTCATATATACCCTACACTCCTCATATATACACTACATTCCTCATATATACCCTACATTCCTTATACCCTACATTCCTCATATATACCCTACATTCCTCATATATACCCTACATTCCTCATCTATACCCTACATTCCCCATCTATACCCTACATTCCTCATATATACCATACACTCCTCATATATACCATACATTCCTCATATATACCCTACACTCCTCATATATACCCTACATTCCTCATCTATACCCTACATTCCCCATCTATACCCTACATTCCTCATATATACCATACACTCCTCATATATACCATACATTCCTCATATATACCCTACACGCCTCATATATACCATACCCTCCTCATATATACCATACATTCCTCATATATACCCTACACGCCTCATATATACCCTACTCTCCTGATATATACCCTACATTCCTCATATATACCCTACATTCCTTATACCCTACATTCCTCATATATACCCTACATTCCTCATATATACCCTACATTCCTCATACATACCCTACATTCTTGGATATGGCCTAAATTGTATGCACAGTGTCAAACCTATGGTTTATCAAAATATTCTTAAATAAAAAAATAAAAATTGGTATTGAACCCGAAACCATTTGTCGAGACCCCAAGCGTCTGTGACAATTCCGGTTACAAATGGTCTAGCTCATAATACCGGTAATGATACATAATAACAGAGAAGTGGACCACACTAGACACTATAAGGAGAGACAGTGATACATCTAAACACGGAGAAGCGAAAGGTGATATCGTTTATCATTAAGCGCGTGTTTATCTTTGCAAACGCAATTTCTGGGCGATGTCTCCAGAACTATATAAGTCATTATTTGTTTTTGGAGGACAGTACGTGATACGGAAAACGTCCCCAATGCTAGTGACTTCCCTGGTTCGTGTACATGTCCGGTGCATAGCACTGTTACATGCGATCTCGGTTTATAGTCCCATCTGATAGATCAAACTTACGACCTATGGGTTACATATTGGTTACTGGTGTGTACACAAACAATGGTTACTGGTGTGTACACAAACAATGGTTACTGGTATGTACACAAACAATGGTTACTGGTGTGTACACAAACAATGGTTACTGGTGTGTACACAAACATATTGATTATTGGTGTGTACACAAACATATTGGTTACTGGTGTGTACACACACATAATGGATACTGGTGTGTACATACACATATTGGTTACTGGTATATACACAAACATATTGGTTACTGGTGTATACACAAACATATTGGTTACTGGTGTGTACACAAACATAATGGTTACTGGTGTGTACACAAACATATTGGTTACTGGTATATACACAAACATATTGGTTACTGGTGTGTACACAAACATAATGGATACTGGTGTGTACACAAACAATGGTTACTGGTATGTACACACACAATGGTTACTGATGTGTATACACACAATGGTTACTGGTGTGTACACAAACATATTGATTATTGGTGTGTACATAAACATATTCATTACTGGTGTGTTCACAACAATGGTTACTGGTGTGTACACACACACTGGTTACTGGTGTGTACACACACATACTTGTTACTGGTGTGTACACAAAGATATTGGTTACTGGTGTGTACACAGCCATAGTGGTTACTGATGTGTACACAAACACAATGGTTATTGGTGGTGTACACAGACATAGTGGCTACTGGTGGTGTACAAAAACAATGTTTACTAGTGTGTACACATACAAACAATGGTTACTGGTGTATACACAAACACAATGGTTAATGGTGTGTACACAGCCATATTGGTTACTGGTGTGTACACAGCCATAGTGGTTACTGGTGTGTACACAAACACAATGGTTATTGGTGGTGTACACAGCCATATTGGTTAATGGTGTGTACACATCCATATTGGTTACTGGTGTGTACACAGCCATATTGGTTACTGGTGTGTACACAGCCATATTGGTTACTGGTGTGTACACAGCCATATTGGTTACTGGTGTGTACACAAACACAATGGTTAATGGTGTGTACACAACCATATTGGTTACTGGTGTGTATACAGCCATAGTGGTTACTGGTGTGTACACAAACACAATGGTTACTGGTGTGTATACAGCCATAGTGGTTACTGGTGTGTACACAAACAAAATGGTTACTGGTGTGTACACAGCCATATTTGTTAATGGTGTGTACACAAACACAATGGTTAATGGTGTGTACACAGCCATATTGGTTACTGGTGTGTATACAGCCATAGTGGTTACTGGTGTGTACACAAACACAATGGTTATTGGTGGTGTACACAGACATATTGGTTACTGGTGTGTACACAGCCATATTGGTTACTGGTGTGTACACAGCCATATTGGTTACTGGTGTGTACACACACAATGGTTACTGGTGTGTACACACACAATGGTTACTGGTGTGTACACAAACATATTGATTATTGGTGTGTACATAAACATATTCATTACTGGTGTGTTCACAACAATGGTTACTGGTGTGTACACACACACTGGTTACTGATGTGTACACACACATAATTGTTACTGGTGTGTACACAAATATATTGGTTACTGGTGTGTACACAGCCATAGTGGTTACTGGTGTGTACACAAACACAATGGTTATTGGTGGTGTACACAGACATATTGGTTACTGGTGTGTACACAGCCGTATTGGTTACTGGTGTGTACACAGCCATATTGGTTACTGGTGTGTACACACACATAATGGATACTGGTGTGTACATAAACATATTGGTTACTGGTATATACACAAACATATTGGTTACTGGTGTATACACAAACATATTGGTTACTGGTGTGTACACACACAATGGTTACTGGTGTGTACACAAACATATTGATTATTGGTGTGTACATAAACATATTCATTACTGGTGTGTTCACAACAATGGTTACTGGTGTGTACACACACACTGGTTACTGGTGTGTACACACACATAATTGTTACTGGTGTGTACACAAATATATTGGTTACTGGTGTGTACACAGCCATAGTGGTTACTGATGTGTACACAAACACAATGGTTATTGGTGGTGTACACAGACATAGTGGCTACTGGTGGTGTACAAAAACAATGTTTACTAGTGTGTACACATACAAACAATGGTTACTGGTGTATACACAAACACAATGGTTAATGGTGTGTACACAGCCATATTGGTTACTGGTGTGTACACAGCCATAGTGGTTACTGGTGTGTACACAAACACAATGGTTATTGGTGGTGTACACAGCCATATTGGTTACTGGTGTGTACACAGCCATATTGGTTACTGGTGTGTACACAGCCATATTGGTTACTGGTGTGTACACAGCCATATTGGTTACTGGTGTGTACACAGCCATATTGGTTACTGGTGTGTACACAGCCATATTGGTTACTGGTGTGTACACAAACACAATGGTTAATGGTGTGTACACAGCCATATTGGTTACTGGTGTGTATACAGCCATAGTGGTTACTGGTGTGTACACAAACACAATGGTTACTGGTGTGTACACAGCCATATTGGTTAATGGTGTGTACACAAACACAATGGTTAATGGTGTGTACACAGCCATATTGGTTACTGGTGTGTATACAGCCATAGTGGTTACTGGTGTGTACACAAACACAATGGTTATTGGTGGTGTACACAGACATATTGGTTACTGGTGTGTACACAGCCATATTGGTTACTGGTGTGTACACAACCATATTGGTTACTGGTGTGTACACACACAATGGTTACTGGTGTGTACACACACAATGGTTACTGGTGTGTACACAAACATATTGATTATTGGTGTGTACATAAACATATTCATTACTGGTGTGTTCACAACAATGGTTACTGGTGTGTACACACACACTGGTTACTGGTGTGTACACACACATACTTGTTACTGGTGTGTACACAAAGATATTGGTTACTGGTGTGTACACAGCCATAGTGGTTACTGGTGTGTACACAAACACAATGGTTATTGGTGGTGTACACAGACATATTGGTTACTGGTGTGTACACAGCCATATTGGTTACTGGTGTGTACACAGCCATATTGGTTACTGGTGTGTACACACACATAATGGATACTGGTGTGTACATAAACATATTGGTTACTGGTATATACACAAACATATTGGTTACTGGTGTATACACAAACATATTGGTTACTGGTATGTACACAAACATAATGGTTACTTGTGTGTACACAAACATAATGGATACTGGTGTGTACACAAACAATGGTTACTGGTATGTACACACACAATGGTTACTGGTGTGTACACACACAATGGTTACTGGTGTGTACACAAACATATTGATTATTGGTTTGTACATAAACATATTCATTACTGGTGTGTTCACAACAATGGTTACTGATGTGTACACACACACTGGTTACTGGTGTGTACACACACATAATTGTTACTGGTGTGTACACAAAGATATTGGTTACTGGTGTGTACGCAGCCATAGTGGTTACTGGTGTGTACACAAACACAATGGTTATTGGTGGTGTACACAGACATAGTGGCTACTGGTGGTGTACAAAAACAATGTTTACTAGTGTGTACACATACAAGCAATGGTTACTGGTGTGTACACAAACACAATGGTTAATGGTGGTGTACACAGACATATTGGTTACTGGTGTATACACAAACACAATGGTTAATGGTGTGTACACAGCCATATTGGTTACTGGTGTGTACACAGCCATAGTGGTTACTGGTGTGTACACAAACACAATGGTTATTGGTGGTGTACACAGCCATATTGGTTACTGGTGTGTACACAGCCATATTGGTTACTGGTGTGTACACAAACACAATGGTTAATGGTGTGTACACAGCCATATTGGTTACTGGTGTGTACACAGCCATAGTGGTTACTGGTATGTACACAAACACAATGGTTATTGGTGGTGTACACAGACATATTGGTTACTGGTGTGTACACAGCCATATTGGTTACTGGTGTGTACACAGCCATATTGGTTACTGGTGTGTACACAGCCATATTGGTTACTGGTGTGTACACAGCCATATTGGTTACTGGTGTGTACACAACACAAACACAATGGTTAATGGTGTGTACACAGCCATATTGGTTACTGGTGTGTACACAGCCATAGTGGTTACTGGTGTGTACACAAACACAATGGTTATTGGTGGTGTACACAGACATATTGGTTACTGGTGTGTACACAGCCATATTGGTTACTGATGTGTACACAGCAATAGTGGCTACTGGTATGTACACAGCCATATTGGTTACTGGTGTGTACACACACAATGGTTAATGGTGTGTACACAGCCATATTGGTTACTGGTGTGTACACAAACATAATGGTTACTGGTGTGTACACAAACATAATGGCTACTGGTGTGTACACAAACATAACGGCTACTGGTGTGTACACACACAATGGTTATTGGTGTGTACACAAACATAATGGCTACTGGTGTGTACACAAACATAACGGCTACTGGTGTGTACACACACAATGGTTATTGGTGTGTACACAAACATAATGGCTACTAGTGTGTACACAAACATAATGGCTACTGGTGTGTACACACACTGGTTACTGGTGTGTACACACACATAATGGTTACTGGTGTGTACACAAACATATTGGTTACTGGTATATACACAAACATATTGGCTACTGGTGTGTACACACACATATTGGTTACTGGTGTGTACACAAACATAATGGCTACTGGTGTGTACACACATATTTGTTACTGGTGTGTACACAAACATAATGGCTACTGGTGTGTACACACATATTTGTTACTGGTGTGTACACAAACATAATGGCTACTGGTGTGTACACACATATTGGTTACTGGTGTGTACACAAACATATTGGTTACTGGTGTATACAGAAACATAATGGCTACTGGTGTGTACACAAACATAATGGTTACTGGTGTGTACACAAACATAATGGTTACTGGTGTGTACACAAACACAATGGCTACTGGTGTGTACACAAACATAATGGCTACTGGTGTGTACACAAACATAATGGTTACTGGTGTGTACACAAACATAATGGTTACTGGTGTGTACACAAACATAATGGTTACTGGTGTGTACACAAGCATAATGGTTACCTGGTGTGTACACAAACATAATGGTTACTGGTGTGTACACAAACATAATGGTTACTGGTGTGTACACAAACACAATGGCTACTGGTGTGTACACAAACATAATGGCTACTGGTGTGTACACAAACATAATGGTTAATGGTGTGTACACAAACATAATGGTTACTGGTGTGTACACAAACACAATGGCTACTGGTGTGTACACAAACACAATGGCTACTGGTGTGTACACAAACATAATGGCTACTGGTGTGTACACAAACATAATGGTTACTGGTGTGTACACAAACATAATGGTTACTGGTGTGTACACAAACACAATGACTACATGTGTGCACACAAACCTAATGGCTATTGATGCGTGAACAAACATAATAGTTACAGGTGTGTACACAAACACAATGATTACTGGTGTGTACACAACCATATTGGTTTCTGGTGTGTACACAAACACAATGGCTACATGTGTGTACACAAACTCAATGATTACATGTATATGCACAACCAGAATGGCTACTGATGCGTGCACAAACATAATAGTTACAGGTATGTACACAACCAGAATGGCTACTGATGCGTGCACACACATAATAGTTACAGGTATGTACACAACCAGAATGGCTACTGATGCGTGTACAAACATAATAGTTACAGGTATGTACACAACCAGAATGGCTACTGATGCGTGCACACACATAATAGTTACAGGTATGTACACAACCAGAATGGCTACTGATGCGTGCACACACATAATAGTTACAGGTATGTACACAACCAGAATGGCTACTGATGTGTGCACAAACATAATAGTTACAGGTATGTACACAACCAGAATGGCTACTGATGCGTGCACAAACATAATAGTTACAGGTATGTACACAACCAGAATGGCTACTGATGCGTGCACACACATAATAGTTACAGGTATGTACACAACCAGAATGGCTACTGATGCGTGTACAAACATAATAGTTACAGGTATGTACACAACCAGAATGGCTACTGATGCGTGCACACACATAATAGTTACAGGTATGTACACAACCAGAATGGCTACTGATGCGTGCACACACATAATAGTTACAGGTATGTACACAACCAGAATGGCTACTGATGCGTGCACAAACATAATAGTTACAGGTATGTACACAACCAGAATGGCTACTGATGCGTGCACAAACATAATAGTTACAGGTATGTACACAACCAGAATGGCTGCTGATGCGTGCACAAACATAATAGTTACAGGTATGTACACAACCAGAATGGCTACTGATGCGTGCACTAGCATAATAGTTACAGGTATGTATACAACCAGAATGGCTGCTGATGCGTGCACAAACATAATAGTTACAGGTATGTACACAACCAGAATGGCTGCTGATGCGTGCACAAACATAATAGTTACAGGTATGTACACAACCAGAATGGCTACTGATGCGTTCACAAACATAATAGTTACAGGTATGTACACAAACAACACCGTAATCATAAAGTATACAGTTACCTCTGATGTAGTTAATTGTTGAATAATTAATTCCTTCGTCTGAATAACACACAATGTTGCACATTATACATACAGCTAATGTTTATTAGATTAATGTATCTTCATTTTTAGCTCTCTATATTCCCCTGCACACGGAAGTTAAAGTCCCAAAATCATTGTTATATTTATTATGTTGGCAACTAATTTGCAATCATTATGTACATTCACACATGTTAGTCCATTCACATGTCATACATTGGTACAGATAATATTTGGCCTCAAGTCAAATTAGTCAGAATAGTAAACCAATAGTGTGGCCTGATCCGTTCATACTCGCGGCCGATTTGAGGCGTAATTCACTTCTTATACCCGATAGAGGAGAATTAGCTAAAAGATATCCGATGTACGCGTGTAATACAATACTGCTAGATCGATAGAATGTGAAATACCGTGAAAGCTCTTTAACCACCATTCGACATTTACTGACTGACACAATGACATATATACAGCGTGTCCATTACTAACATATCTATCATTAAGGGGTTTTATTATTCGGGTAACAATGACTAACTAAAAGGACATGCGTGATTTACGGTACTTGGGCGATATATTATAATCTTTTAGTTGTTGCTATATGTTAACATCATTTCTAGAACACTATAAGTGATCAATACCTATTGTAAACGTGGCTAATTGAAGATTACAGGGTAGAACAATGGCGCTTATTGCTAAAATCGATAGGTAACATTGAAAACGCTATTGTAGAATGTATGGGGCGCCGTTTTGCTATTTATTCGTTATTTATGGATATCCATAATTCCAGGTGCGCCGTTTTGCTATTTATTCAGCATTTATGGATATCCATAATTCGATCTTTGGATATCCAAAAATGAACTGTATTTATGGATATCCATAAATCGAATTATGAATATCCAATTAATCGAATTATGGATATCCAAAACATCGACTTATAGATATCCAATAATCAGTTAATGGATTTCCAAAAATAGAAATATGGATATTCCAAAATGGAATTATAGATATCCATGAATCGAATTATGGATATCCAAAAATACTGAATAAATAGCAAAACGGCGTCCCATAAGAATGTATTGATATATCTGTGCTATCATATTTTAAAATGTTTATTGATCTTCAAGGTGATACATACGTATACGTATTTAGAAATGTTAGTGAGAATTATTATCTATTTTATCTGTACATTCTACCATCAATCACTCCTGACATTAAAATGAAGGAAGCTAGGTTTACATCGAGGGGATTTGATTTGCTTTTGAAATGGGCTTATAAATAATTCGTTGTTTACGAGTTAAGGATAAATGCACACATTGTTCGACACTGAATGACTGTCTATGGATTATTGGTGTCAAGCTGTGTTACAAAATGCTAAATTTATACACGAAAATGGTCTAAATAGGCCTAATGAAGTATCTTTGTTATTACTGAATTAGATGTATTCTATAGATACGGTAACATAATATTATCTTTAAAAAGTTGCTAATCACTAGCAGTTGTTTTAAAAATTGCCAAATTAAACAATGAAATAATCACAGAAAAAATATAAAGATCGACGAGGTTAAAGGCACACCCTGTCTACTTTCAAATCTCACAAGAAGAATGAAATAATCACAGAAACACTACGGAGATCGACGAGGTTAAAGGCACACCCGACCTACTTTCAAATCTCACAAGAGTGTGTGTTTTACGTTTATTTATCGTCGCTACCGGTTGCCCATATGAGCGACCTCCTGAAGAGATTAGTCATTTTAGATTTTGGAGGATAGTGCAATGATACAGACGGAGACCCATTCCAGAATCTCATCTGGTTCTTTTACGTGCACGGTGTAAAGCACTGACACGAGACCTTGGTTTAACGTCCCATCTGAAATACTGTTAATTTTATTAGAGTTAGTGGGGATTGAACCTGCGATCCCTGTATCTCACAAGAGTCATGCAATGTCACTTTTATAACTGTATAGTTGACGGAAAATGAAATGTTAGGATTTTCTCACCTTTCAAGTGAAACTCGATCATGTCTTTAAAGTAAACTAATACCAGTCGTGTATTAACATATTCCATAAATAATTATACACAATTAATGTGTTTTCTTTTTTAAGAAATGCACACAAAATGTATCACCAAAATGTAGTACAGTATATTAACAAGTACATTGATTAGCCTCTGATAGAACGTAAGCCAAAGATTAACTGTATTTTCTAGTGCATTTTTCATTCAATCGCGTACGCGTACAGAATTCACTCGGTCATTAATTTGAATGTCAAACAGCCAATCAGCTGTAACATACTGGACTAGATGTCATGCATGACGTATCTGACCATTAATTCAAATTCACAAAAGCTATCGTATTCCTTTCAGCGCTGTATAGTATTACATTTTTGAAAGGCGGCATAAAGATAGTATGGTTTCTTTTTTATGGAATGCAGATTGAATTGACACTAGTATATAGTATACTCTTACAGGAGTGTCAGTTTTTGACAGTGACGTACAACAAAATATGCATACTATGCAAACTATCCAGTTTCACCCAATCTGATTTACAGTAAAGTAAAACGTGGAAGTCATGATAGCTTAGTTCTAGCGCGTTCGCTTCTGGTACGAAACCCCGGAGTTCGAGCCCCGCTGGAGCCGTTACGAGTGTACCCTTAGACAAGGCGTTTCAATTCCATATTTTCCCTTGTACCGATGGATTCCATAAGGAATGAGGTCTCGAGAGTGATTTATATAAGTTGAAATAACTTGTTTCGCAATCGAGCTAAAATAAATTTGTATAAACTAATTCCACATTGCCTCTTCTCTCTCCCTCGTTGCGATGTATTACATAAGGAATGAGGTCTCGAGAGTGATTAATACTTGTAAGAACTTGTTTCACAATCGAGCTAACATAAATTTGTATAAACGAAGTAATGTATAAAATCGTATAATGTTTGTTTATAATTATAATATCACCCCTATTGAAAAGGTCAGCATGTACTATAGTAAACTTAGAAATAACGTATTGCTTTATTATAATTATAACATCACCCCTATTGAAAAGGACAGCATGTACTATAGCAAAATTAAAAATAACGTATTGCTTTTATTATAATTATAATGCAATGAAAGGGCCAGCCATTTCTGACTGATGAGACACCTCTTATGAACATCAGTACTTCCCGAATCATATCCGTGTAGGCAACACGCCATGCTGATGCACACCCCCATCTATAATGACGCATTATCATAAATTATGACTTATCCGAGAACGAGTCATCCATATACACGAGTTATTTACCACCAGGTGTGAGGGGCCACGGTTGTCCTCCACTCAAAGAAATCAACATACGTGCATTAAATTGCCAGTGGTCCTTTTCGTTACACGCATGGCCATTGAATGAACTGAGTTAATCAACACGAAATATATAATTATATATGTAGGGACATCCGTCCGTGGCCGACTGGCCGAGTAGTGATGGTCGTTGACTTCAAATCACTGTCCCTCACTGCAGTAGGCTCGAATCCAACTATCAGCACATACATTCCTCATATATACCCTACATTCCTCATATATATATATATACCATACATTCCTCATATATACCATACATTCCTCATCTATATATATACCCTACATTCCTCATATATATATATACCATACATTCCTCATATATACCCTACATTCCTTATATATACCCTACACTCCTCATATATACCATACATTCCTCATATATACCCTACACTCCTCATATATACCCTACATTCCTCATCTATATATATATACCCTACATTCATCATATATACCCTACATTCCTCATATATGCCATACACTCCTCATATATACCCTACATTCCTCATATATACCATACATTCCTCATATATACCCTACATTCCTCATCTATACCATACATTCCTCATATATATATATACCCTACATTCCTCATATATACCCTACATTCCTCATCTATATATATATACCCTACATTCCTCATATATACCCTACATTCCTCATATATACCATACACTCTTCATCTATACCCTACATACCTCATATATACCCTACATACCTCATCTATACCCTACATTCCTCATATATACCATGCATTCCTCATATATACCATGCATTCCTCATCTATACCCTACATTCCTCATCTATACCCTACATTCCTCATATATACCCTACATTCCTCATATATACCCTACATTCCTCATATATACCATACATTCCTCATATATACCCTACACTCCTCATATATACCCTACACTCCTCATATATACCATACATTCCTCATATATACCCTACACTCCTCATATATACCCTACACTCCTCATATATACCATGCATTCCTCATCTATATATATACCCTACACTCCTCAAATATACCATGCATTCCTTATCTATATATATATACCCTACATTCCTCATATATACCCTACACTCCTCATATATACCATACACTCCTCATATATACCATGCATTCCTCATCTATATATATACCCTACACTCCTCATATATACCATGCATTCCTCATCTATATATATATATACCCTACACTCCTCATATATACCATGCATTCCTCATCTATATATATACCCTACACTCCTCATATATACCATGCATTCCTCATCTATATATATACCCTACACTCCTCATATATACCATGCATTCCTCATCTATATATATATATACCCTACACTCCTCATATATACCATGCATTCCTCATCTATATATATACCCTACCCTACACTCCTCATATATACCATGCATTCCTTATCTATATATATACCCTACATTCCTCATATATACCCTACATTCCTCATATATACCCTACATACCCCCATCTATACCCTACATTCCTCATATATACCATACATTCCTCATATATACCCTACATTCCTCATATATACCCTACACTCCTCATCTATACTCTACATTCCTCATATATACAATACATTCCTCATATATACCCTACATTCCTCATATATACCCAACATTCCTCACCTAAGATCTACATTCCTTATATATGCCATATACTCCTCATATATACCCTACATTACTCATCTATGCCATACGTTCCTTATATATGCCTACATTCCTTATATATGACCTACAGTCCTCATGTATGTCATACATTCCTTATATATGACCTACAGTCCTCATGTATGTCATACATTCCTTATATATGACCTACATTCCTTATACATGCCATACCTTCCTTATATATGCCCCACAGTCCTCATATATACCATACATTCCTTATATATGCCCCACAGTCCTCATATATACCATACATTCCTTATATATGACCTACAGTCCTCATATATACCCTACATTCCTTATATATGCCATACATTCCTTATATATGCCATACATTCCTTATATATGCCCTACATTCCTCATATATGCCTATATTCCTCATATATGCCCTACACTTCTTATATATGCCATACATTCCTCATATATGCCCTACATTCCTCATATATGCCATACATTCCTCATATATGCCATACATTCCTTATATATATGCCATACATTCCTTATATATGCCATACATTCCTTATATATGCCTACATTCCTCATATATGCCTACATTCCTCATATATGCCATACATTCCTTATATATGCCATACAAACCTCATCTATTCCCTATATGCACTCCTCATCTATGCCCTACATTCACTCCTTATAGCTGCCTATATTGCTCACCTTTGCATTACATTCTTCATCATGCCCTACCCGATTAAAGTCTCGTATTTGGTAGTTTCTCATTGTACACGTATTTGCCTGTACCCGAGATTTATGTCCGTTTTATTGAGAACTTACCACTTACATGGTCGATACACACAAAACCAACAACGTTAACTATAGCTATTACAGAATCATAAAGTTTAAGGTAACGAAACAAACATGTTTTTATGTCAGGAATTTCGTTACCCTATCGTCCCGTATACCCGAAATGAATATACATGTACTTATATGTACTAACATATGTATAGTTTGATTGACTATATTGTATATACCGGTAATGGACTAGGACAACGAATGCGAACACTTTATTCTGTATGAAACATGTAACCGTAATACACCTCAAGTGACTACTCCATGAACAATTCCCATAGACCAACAATCAATATTATTTACTATTCGCTTCTGATCGGTAATTTTCGGTAATTTTGACTGCCTTTGGCTTCCAATCTAAATCAGTAAAACGCTCATGGGATATTACTAAAAACAAAGCGCCTCTCTCAAACGTAAAACGCAAACATACGTTCTATACATGCTTACGCATTTAATTTATTAAGCCATATTCAATACAATCTATTATTAAATTTCTAATTTTTGCAACATAGACTGAATAATTGCTTATACTAATTTATTATAGCTCGATTTAAGTATTATGCAACATTAGATTATTCGCTCTCCATACCTCATTCCTGATGGAATCCATCGCAATGAGGAACAGAAAAGGCTCCCGAGACCTCATTCCTGATGGAATCCATCGCAATGAGGAACAGAAAAGGCTCCCGAGACCTCATTCCTGATGGAATCCATCGCAATGAGGAACAGAAAAGGCTCCCGAGACCTCATTCCTGAAGGAATCCGTCGCAATGAGGAACAGAAAAAGCTCCCGAGACCTCATTCCTGATGGAATCCATCGCAATGAGGAACAGAAAAGGCTCCCGAGACCTCATTCCTGATGGAATCCATCGCAATGAGGAACAGAAAAGGCTCCCGAGACCTCATTCGTGGAATCCATCGCAATGAGGAACAGAAAAGGCTCCCGAGACCTCATTCCTGAAGGAACCCATGGCAATGAGGGACAGAAAAGGCTCCCGAGACCTCATTCCTGAAGGAACCCATGACAATGAGGGACAGAAAAGGCTCTCGAGACCTCATTCCTGAAGGAATCCATCGCAATGAGGGACAGAAAAGGCCCCCGAGACCTCATTCCTGATGGAATCCATCGCAATGAGGGACAGAAAAGGCCCCCGAGACCTCATTCCTGATGGAATCCATCGCAATGAGGGACAGAAAAGGCTCCCGACACCTCATTCCTGAAGGAATCCATCGCAATGAGGGACAGAAAAGGCCATCGAGACCTCATTCCTGAAGGAATCCATCGCAATGAGGGACAGAAAAGGCCCTCAAGACCTCATTCCTGAAGGAATCCATCGCAATGAGGGACAGAAAAGGCCCTCAAGACCTCATTCCTGAAGGAATCCATCGCAATGAGGGACAGAAAAGGCCCTCAAGACCTCATTCCTGAAGGAACCCATGGCAATGAGGGACAAAAAAGGCTCCCGAGACCTCATTTCTGAAGGAATCCATGGCAATGAGGGACAGAGAACTTCAAAATGAAATCTAGACTTAGTGTCGTTTCTAAGTAGACCTCCATTGTGGATCTGACGTGGTTCGATCTCACAGCCTCTCGGGTACAAGGCGGGCACAGTAGGCTCAACCGTAGGCTCAACGATACACATAACTGAATAATTTTATAGTTTATTTAGTTTACACAAATTTATTTTATCTCGATTGTGAAACAAGTTCCTACAACTTTAATGAATCACTCTCGAGACCTCATTCCTGATAGAATCCATCGTCACGAGGGAGAGAGAAAAGGCATGTGGAACTTAAATGCCGTGCCTAAGGGTTCAATCGTAACTGCTACAACGGGGCGGGAACTCCGGCCCTTTCGCATCTGAAGCGAACGCACTACACAACGCTATCACGACTTCCACAAATAATAATGTTATACTGTGTATACCTTATTTCAGAATGAAGTAATTCCAGTTTGAATTATCATTCCACGATGCTTATGCTACTGATAACCGGGAGATGAATTCAACCCTACACTCTCCTTCTAAACCGTGCACTGACACAACCAATACTATACAAATAAACAATATAACTTTATTGAATGACATAAACTTTGAATACTATGTCATACTATGTTAGAGCGTAGCTAGATAGCTATGCAGCGTAACCGCCCAAAGGGTTGGACGTTTACTATACGCGTGACTACCTAACGGATATAAAAGTTGACGGTGTCGATACAATCGTAGCGGATTGGACAGATACGGATGCAGAACGTGACACGGATGGTCGAGATAACAGCCTATACATAGACATATGGAGCGTAAAAACAACAATTTAATGTTTGATTGATGAGAGTATCCCAACGCGTCGCGTTTACTTCAGTGAAACTGTATAACAATTGTTCTCAATTCGAAATAAAAACTCCTGTTGTTGATGAAGCTAAGTGCACACATTATGATACAGCTAAACCTGTGAGTGTACTCCATTAACCAACTAACCGGTATTAAAACATTGTGTGTTTTACGTTTATTTATCGTCGCTACCGGTTGCCCATATGAGCGACGCCTCCTGAAGAGATTAGTCATTTTAGATTTTGGAGGATAGTGCAATGATACAGACATAGACCCATAACAGAATCTCCTCTGGTTCTTTTACGTGCACGGTGTAAAGTACCGACACGAGACCTCGGTTTAACGTCCCATCTGAAAGACTGTTAATTTTATTAGGGTCAGACCGGGGATCGAACCTGCGATCCTTGGATTACCAGTCCAGCGTTTTACCACTGGGCTACATATAATGTCTGTGTATTAAAACATTGTCGTGACTATAATAATAGTGATGCAAGCAGCGCCTGGGAATAGTTTAGTTTAAACATTATTTATTTCAGTATTTTACATGTACATAACATAATTAACATTTTACATATAAATTAACAGCAATAGACTGAAAGGGATTGGAACGAAAGAAAACTTATAATTATAGTTCTTCTCCCTAACAATTGGTTGTTATATAATAGGTCGGAGCATAATATATTTAACACTGAAAATACGTGAATCCTAATCACGATATATGCTAAACAATGTCTAATGTTTACGATACACTATTGATAATATTAATGTGGAAATATTTGCGGTTGTTAACAAGAAAATGGTTAACACCTAAATGAATATTTGAAGTCCAAGAACATAACATATCCAAGCTGAGCATGAAAAGAAGATGAGATTAATATAAATGGGAATAGTTCATACATTCTCTATATGCTGTCGTTTTTTTTAACTATGTACATATTGAAACCTCAGATAATTATGCCGTATTATGTGCTCCGTCATTGCCCAGAATGCAGGAAATGGCGTTTCATACCATCTAGATTTCAAACTTGTCAGTGGGGCATGCCTCCGGACCACCTAGCGGCCACGGTCCATTCAGGACCTCGAAGTCCCTTCTGGGCTCCGAAACGACCCTCATAAAAAAGCTGGCTACTGGTCTGATTCAGATTATACTATATATACAAGTGTATATATACATTATATATTTATTTCTAATCTAGCGTTTAGAACATACTACTTACTATAAGCACGGATGAAAGCATATACAAGTAAAGTAATAGTAAAGTAAAGTGTGTACAGACGGATCTGTAGTCCATTGGTTAACACGTTGGACTGGTAATCCAGGGATCGCAGGTTCCATCCCCCAACTGACCCTAATAAAATTAACAGTCCCGTGTCGGTGCTTTACATCGTGTATGTAAAAATAACCAGAGGAGACTCTGGAAAGGGTCTCTTTCTGTATCATTGCACTATCCTCCAACAATCTAAAATGACTATTCTCTTCAGAGGGCTTCGCTCAAATGTGCAACCGGTAGCGACGATTACTAAACGTAAAACACACAGTAAAGTGTTTGCTTCTTCTAGTGTCACCCCTATTTGGGCCAGCCATTTCTGACTTATGAGACACCTCTTTTAATGAACATTATTAACATTAAACACAGTTAACTTTCGGATTCGAACACTAATCCACGGAGCTATGAGCCACGAATTGTTGAAGTTATTTCAAATTGCGCTACGGTAAAGAAACATGCCTAGAACCTTTTCGAGTCGACTTTCGGATTGGAAAACTAAATAATGAAATGTTGACCCATTGTAGTGTTAACGCGTAATTTGTAATAATGACAATGACAACCAATTTGCCTACATGTATATTGTTTCCCAAAAGGATATACATTTTCCCTCTAAGGCAAGTGCACAATTTCTTTTTGCTGGTAGTATATATAGTCAAATGTAAAGAGCACACTTTCTTTTTGCTGGCAGTATAAATATATATTCGAATGTTAAACTCATTGCACTAATTAACTTTCTTTTGTTTTATTACAAATTGTGTCATTATTACAAATCGTGTAACGTATTTGTAATACTAGTAACTTCTCAAACAGTCGTTAATGTGTGTTGAAATCCTTTTGTGTGTTGTTTCCCCGTTTATTTATCCGTCGCTACCGGTTGCTCATATGGGCGACGCCTCCCGAATATATTAGTCATTTTAGATTTTTACGTGCACCGACATGAGACATGGGTTTTAAGTCCCCTCTGAAAGACTGGTAATATTTTTAGGATCAGACGGGGGATCGAATATACGATCCCTGGATTCGTGTGTGTTGGATTCCGAAAGTCGATTATCTTTATATATACACCCATATCTATATTCCAGGAGTACATTTGACGGGGGCATTGACCTTTAATGTTGTTATAGAAATTGCATCGTTATTAAATATTACGGGGGATCCTAGCCTTGGTTCAGTCTGTCGATTTTTCACTTCATCACTTCAAAAATACGTGATATTATCAGGAACTCAATACGGCTCAATTAACAATTTGTGTGTGTGTGTGTTTTACGCTTATTTATCGTTGCTACCTGTTGTCCATATGAGCAACGCCCCCTGAAGAGATTAGTCATTTTAGATTTTGGATGATAGTGCATGATACAGACAGAGACCCATTGCAGAGTCTCCTCTGGTTCTTTTACGTGCACGATGCAAAGCATCGACACAAGACCTCAGTTTAACGTCCCATCTGAAATACTGTTAATTTTATTATGGTCAGACTGGGAATTGAACCTACGATCCCTGGATTACCAGTCCAACGTGTTAACAGTTGGACTATATATCCATCTGTGTGTCTGTGTGTAACAATGTCGGTGTTAAATAAATATATACATGTATATAATTATGACGGACAAAGAAAACCACAGTGACTAACTAATCTCTTCAGGAGGCGTCGCTCAACTGGGCAACCGGTAGCGACGATAAATAAACGTAAAACACACACAAGACCACATTATATACCAACGCCTGTTCCCAGACTAGGGTGATCCAGCTAATCGCATCTTATTAAACACAATTAAGGATGTGAAACAGACGTTATAATGTTACTTGCTGTCTTTTTATTGTCCGTTCCCTTTTATTTTTAATTTATATTTATTTAACGTCGCTACCGGTTGCCCAGCTGAGCGATGGACAGTTTACCTAACAACACCTTTCATGGGCAGGCTCCAGCGTTTATCCAGTACTTGGTGCACGAACCTTAAAGCGACACTACATAAGTGAAAACACACATTTCTACAGAATGTATTTTCCTATTATATGGTACATTGTATAATTTTTTCCCAAATATTTACCTCAAATACTGAGTACTTTAAGTAATAAACAAACGTCGTATACGTGGCTTGTTGACATAACAACAATAATGTAAACATACATGCGTAATACAACTAGTGTATCCTGAACGACAAGATTTATGGTACAGATTTACCGTTATATCTCATATTTGACTATTCCTAGTTAAATTATCTCTAAACGCGAGATATGAGAAACAAACGTCAATTAAGGAGCATGGATGACCGTTATATGAAATCATACTTTCATCCACACAAACACTGTTTATTGATTCGAATGCAATCGGAACAATTTGTAGTAGCAATGCATTTATACGTGAACAAAGCATGTTATTGCTTTTTGCGATGAAATGTCGCTTTAAGTGTCTTACAGTCTCTAAGCATAGCCAAAGAAGAGGCAATGTGGAATTTAAGTGTTTTGCCTTATGACAAAATCGTAACGGCTACAGCTGGGCGCATTGTTTATATCTGAATGGCCCCGGACTCATGGACGCGTAATTCGATGAACACCCAAACTACTATGTACAACTATAACCACTGTAGCCGTTACGATTGTGCCCTTAGGCAAGGCATTTAAATTTCACATTGCCTCTTCTCTCTCCCTCGTGGCGATGGATTCCATCAGGAATTAGGTCTCGAGAGTGATTAATATAAGTTGTAAGAACTTGTTTCGCAATCGAGCTAAAATAAATGTGTATAAACTTACCGTGTTTAATTATAGTCAATCACTGGGACTTTAAATGAGAATGGGGCTCTGTGTAACGGGGCTCTGTGTAACGGGGCTCTGTGTAACGGGGCTCTGTGTAACTAACGGGCTCTGTGTAACGGGGCTCTGTGTAATGGGGCTCTGTGTAACGGGGCTCTGTGTAACGGGGCTCTGTGTAATGGGGCTCTCTGTGTGTATATCTTGCACTAATTAGTAATTACAAATACCTAAAATGACTTTTCAGAAGCGTATCTGAGTGTCTACAATAAGTAATGACGAAATTAAAAGCAAATTAACAACCTACCAGATTCTTACTAGCATAACACACACTCCACAGGAGTCTGCCTGGCTGTGCGGGCTATGTTGCTGACTTACAATCACCTTAAGCGTCGGGCTTGAATCCCACCAGGATTGTCGAATTATTTCATTTTAGGAAACTATCTAACTGGCATACGGAAGGTCGGTGGTTCTACTCGGGTACACGCCAAGTGGTGCAATATAAACGTAGCAAAACAAACTTTGATAACAAGACAAACAAGCCAACATCAACCCATGCTGTAATGGATTGTAATAGTGTATTCTCTGATGAGTGTCTTTCCCCCCGGGGCCTCCGTGACTGAGTGGTTATGGTCGTTTTCAAACAACGTGCCCCTAACCGCTGGAGGCTTACCCGGGTGCTCGTCAACCCGGGTGCTCGTCGGTACCTGAAATACTGCTCGGAGGAGTACCCGGGATCTTCTTGGAAGTCGTGATAGCGCTGTGGTAGCGCGTTGGCTTCAGGTGCGAAAGGTCCGGAGTTCGAGCCCCGCTGGAGCAGTTACGATTGTGCCCTTAGGCAAGGCATTTAATTCCACATTGTATCTTCTCTCACCCTCAGGAATGAGGTCTCGAGAGTGATTAATATAAGTTGTAATAACTTGTTTCGCAATCGAGCTAAAATAAATTTGTAGAAACTAAGCTAAACTAAAAAGGATCTTCCTCCACCAACAATAGCTGTAGAGCCGCCAGATTACGCAAGATGTCCGTGGAGTGTCAACCCCCAAAGCAAACAAACAAGCAAATATAACGATTGCATAAAGTTACGGTTGCGCCGTTCTGTCCAATTCTCTCTCGGTGCTCTTTAATAACAGTCAGTTTTAATAAAACATTGCAATAACCGACAGCCGTGGGCTATGTATGTATAATGTGATTGAGGTTTTATTCCTTTTTAAATGTATCATTCACAATGAAAACGACACCAACGTCCTCGTTAACGATATGCCCCATTATGTTTCGATAGTACAGTCAAGCCTGTGTTAGTGGTCACATTCATAACGCAAGTTGTGTCGTTATAGCGCAGTGGATGCGCGTTCGCTTCAGATGCGAACGGTCCGGAGTTCGAGCCCCGCTGGAGCCGTTACGATTGTGCCCTTAGGCAATGTATTTAAATTCCACGTTGCTTCTTCTCTCTCCCCCGTGGCGATGGATTCCAACAGGAATGAGGTCTCGAGAGTAATTAATATAAGTTGTAAGAACTTGTTTCGCAATCGAGCTAAAATGAATGTGTACAAACTATAACGCAATCAACCGCCTGTCTTAAGCAGCTAATTTTCAGATATTACATTGTTATATATTTGACCTCTATTGAGCAGCCACATGTGCAAAGCAGCCACTTTCTGTGATTCCCTTGGCTGGCTCCTTAATGAAGGTTTGAGGGTAAAATACCGGGTTGTCCGATTAGCACGGTGGTTAGCCTCCCATCGGTGCAACCCGGGTTCGATCCTCTGACCGGGTATTATGTGAAATAGTACGGTGGTCGCCAGATCGGAGATGTGGATTTTCCTCCGGGTAGTCCGGCTTCTTCCTACACGAATGACCACATATACGCTTTCATCCGCGCCAACGAAAGTGATTAATTATAAGTTGCTAAAGCTTGTTTCACAATTATTGTAAAATAAATAAAGTTTAAACTTTATTCTTATTATTACTATTATTCTTCTTCCACGTGGTCTCTAAATACACGTGATCTCTAAATACACGTGCTCTCTAAATACACGTGATCTCTAAATGCATTGCTCTAAAAATGCTCGTGATCTCTAAATACAGTGCTCTTAAGATGCTCGTGATCTCTAAATACAGTGCTCTCAAGATACACGTGAACTCTAAATACACGTGGTTTCTAATACACGTGCTCTCTAAGTATACGTGATCTCTAAATACACGTGATCTATAAATACAGTGCTCTCAAAATACACGTGATCTCTATATACAATGCTCTCAAAATACACGTGATCTCTATATACAATGCTCTCAAAATACACGTGATCTATAAATACAATGCTCTCAAAATGCACGTGATCTCTAAATGCAATGCTCTCAAAATACATGTGATCTCTAAATACACGTGCTCGCTAAATATAGTGCTATCAAAATGCACGTGATCTATAAATATAGTGCTATCAAAATGCACGTGATCTATAAATATAGTGCTATCAAAATACACGTGATCTCTAAATATAGTGCTATCAAAATGCACGTGATCTATAAATATAGTGCTATCAAAATGCACGTGATCTATAAATACAGTGCTATCAAAATACACGTGATCTATAAATATAGTGCTATCAAAATACACGTGATCTATAAATTCAGTGCTCTCAAGATACATGTGATCTCAAAATACAAATGATCTCTAAATACAAGTGATCTCTAAATACAAATGATCTCTAAATACAAATGATCCCTAAATACAAGTGATCTCTAAATACAAATACAAGTTATCTCTAAATACAAGTGCACTCTAAATACACGCGATCTTTAAACACACGTGATCTTAAATGCAAATGATCACTAAGCACAATTACTCTCTAAATACAAATGATCTCTAAATACAAGTGATCTCTAAATACAAGTGATATCTAAATACAAATGATCTCTAAATACAAGTGATCTCTAAATACAAGTGATATAGAAATGCATATGTTCTCTAAATACAAGTGAACTCTACAAGTGAGCTCTAAATACATTTTTTTTATGAGACCCCGTTTATTTTCATAATATATATTTTACATAGCATTATTAAATAATAAACATTTATTTTAAAAACAGTTATTTAGATTTCATACTTTATATACATATCTAATTGTCCCACATATGATATAATCATCACGGAAAAACGAAATGTGCTTCATATAATTATATAGAATATATGGAACATAGTAGTGATTCCAACAGAAGTGTGAACAAACATATGACACTCGACCGTGGGCATTTCAACCCATCTCCAACTCCACGTCTAGCGATATATGGCTAGAATGCCGTACGCTGTCCCCACCCACCCAGCTGATTCCATCATGTTAATACATGTGTGTTGTCCCTTGCTGTGTCCGGTGTCAAGTAGTATCTTAAGTCAAGTGGTATAATATTATACCCTAATATTACGGCTACAATACATGCTACGTTGTTTTCCTTACGGTTTAGCAGCGGTTGAAGATAATTAAGTCTTTATTAGACATCGACCAATTAAACGATTTTCGTATTATACGGTGGCTGTATGGAGCACCGCGCCATCACTGCGACAGATGTGCACGTGAGTAGATACGTGTGTACACGTGATCAATACTGTAATTATAGTGTGGTAGCAGGTGATTATCTGATGGGGACATTTATACTGTGGCATTAGGTACACCCCACTTGTAAGTGATCCAGTTGTTATAGCACATTGAACTGTGAATCCAGAGATCGCAGATTCGAGCCCCGCCTGACACATATACTATTCTCAGTCTTTCAGATAGGCATTTAAGCCGAGGTTTCGTGTCGGTGCTTTTCACCGTGAACGTATAAGAACCAGAGGAGACTCCGGAATGTGTCTCTGTCTGTACCATTGCACTAGTCTCCAAAATCTAAAATGACTAATTTCGTCTGTAGGCGTCGCTCATATGGGCAACTGGTAGCGACGATGCAATCTGAATGACTATTACAGATAGATAGGTGCTATAGGCAATTGACTGAAGACTGTTTTTGAAAACTAATCAATATCGTTGGCGTGGATGAAAGCATATATGTGGTCATTCGTGTGGGTGGAAACCGGAGTACCCGGAGAAAACCTACATGTCTGATCTGGCGACCACCGTACCATCTCAGATGGGTTTTCTCCGGGTGCTCCGGTTTCCGCACACATGCTATGTTTTGCCATGGCGGAGCAATGTTTTGGTTATTAAAAGGACACATACAATTTATTTTATCTTTTACAACGATTGCGAAGCAAGTTTTAACAACTTATATTAATCACTCTCGTTGGCGCGGATGAAAGCATAAATGTGGTCATTCGTGTGGGAGGAAATCGGAGTACCCGGAGAAAACCTACATGTCCGATCTGGCGACCACCGTACCATCTCACATACTTCCCGGTCCGAGGATCGAACCCAGGTTGCATTGGTGAGAGGCGAGAAATGTACTTTATAATAACAAACATCCAATATAATTGGATGCCTCAAGTTTAGATATTTCTGCACGGTTAACTAATATGAAAAGAAAATGTGTGTATGTACGTATGATGTGTTGATTTATACATAGTCCAAATTAGAATGAAATACGTTCACAAATAATCCAATTATACTGGATTATATAAGTGTCGGGTTACACGAGGACCTAAATGTATATCTGCTTGTTTTCATATGAATATCTAGTACACATGTATTGATTTCGGATTTATATGTTAAGTGTCACCAAGCCCCGATGAAGTTTATTTCTTGCTATAATTAAATGTATTGATCCCGTGCTTTGATGTGGCATTTCCAAACCTCATTACAAATCCGAAATGAGCACAAAATGAGAAAATATCATATAAACCATGTTACTTTATCAAAACGACACACAATAATCAACGCGTACGCATCGAGTATATACAAACACACAAATACATTCCACAAGAGGCTTTGATCTTTATGAATTTCTTCATCTTGAATATCTTCAACACGAATTTCTTGATCTGGTTGCTATCCCCATTGACAATTCCCCCAACTTAATTCCCCTCTCCCGTCACGCACGCCACCAACTGCCATTCCTTAAGCTATAGGTTGCTTACAGTGTATTACAAGCTCCCCCCCAAGAACATTAACATATCACTGGAATATATCTCCCCACGGATATTACCTAGAGACAAATAACCCAACAAATATAAATGTTTAATGAATTTTATTTTAGTTTTATTGTATTGGCAAATATTGGCCATGGCTGGTGATGCATTTAAAAGTAGATAAAGGGCATTAAATTAAAATTTATAAAAAAAATTAAAATGGCTACCTCATTCAATGTATGTGGAATCGATAAAAGATTGCACAAGCATGGTGCCTTCGCTTATATAGTTTGGGAGTCTGAAAATAGTTCCAAGGATATTCATGCGCATAGAAATTGTTATTTGGTCGTAGGTAAAAGGTTCAATCTTAATTTGATTAAACCAAGTATTGTCCATATCCCTACGATAGAGCAATTCAGTAAGATGTATCTGGTGCTGGCCGTTATCTAATGTTGTCAAACCTTGTGGCCCAAACCATTTGCATTGTCATACTGTATCGTTCTGTGCATAACATTAACTATTGATTTGCAACAAAATATGATTAAACTAAGTAAGATGTTTGCTGTATTGATCATGTCAGCCTCTAGTAGTTCTGCTGCCATTCCTTGAGCTATAAGCTAATTACAGCAACTATAGACTATTACACGTTTTCCTTTCCCCTCAAGAACAATATATCATTGGAATCACCCACCCCCTGAGATTGTCCATCTCCCTACCATAGAGCAATTTAATACGGCTGTTTGCTGTATTGGTCATGCCAGTCCCTAGTTGTTCTGTCTAGCTGCTATTAAACTATTCACCCAACGTATTGTTCATTACTTTCTTATATGTATGCTTTTAACTACTCATACTTTTAACTACTTTGCTGTTTGACGCACACCATGTCTACATTCCCGCGAGGGGTTTGACATTAGATGAAGATATAGTTAGATCTTATAGGAGTATATTTAAGTATATCAATTACTGTGTTAGTATACGAGAATCGAACCGAAATATAAGTTGTTTATACTCGCCACCGCAGAAAAGCGTCTGGGCGACTGAATAGTTCTAAGTTGATTGAATGTTGCAACTAATATATTACCGTGGCGCTGTATGTTTTTAGGGGGGGGGGGGGTGGGGGTAATTTATCCTCGCCCCCTGGTTAATCGGGGGCGACGCATCCGGAAGTAGATTAGTCAATTTATTTTTTGGAGGATTGTGAACGCTCCAGAAGTCGCTCCAATGAGAGACATTGGTCTGTTACTACCGCTGAATACTCCCTAAAAGTAGGTATGTCCTATTAAGTGTGTTCCTCTGTTTTTATCGTTGTATCCTTTGCACAGCATGCTAGCAATTTTATTCCACCATCGCTTTATATGATTATTAAATTACTATATCTCGACATATCTCGTACAGTATATACAATGGGTACTTATTTCTAAAAGAATATTTTCAGTTAATTAACACGATTTTGATAAAATCACAATTATCATACCGCAACATCTGGTTAGGGAACAACAGTAAAAACAAAGGATTCTAACTAAAGGGACCTATTCACATTTTGGAATAAATCAGACTTTATCTGCCAAGGGAGGTAATAGAAGATTAGAGATGTCTCTCACTCCAGTAGCATGATGACATACCTCCATGGTGGTTATATAGCACACTGTTATAACAGTATTTGCAATGGGCACATTTGGGGGATACTTAAATTTATATACAGGTACCTCCGGATCCCTGTGTTACCATGTGTTTGTATTACAATGTTCGTCCTTGTATGCAATAAGACTTTGTGTGTTTTACATTTATTTATCGTCGCTACCGGTTACCCACATGAGCGACTCCTCCTGAAGAGATTAATCATTTTAGATTTTTGGAGGATAGTTTATACAAATTTATTTTAGCTCGATTGCGAAACAAGTTCTTACAACTAATATTAATCACTCTCTAGTCCTCATTCCTGATGGAATCCATCGCCACGGATGATAGTGCAATGATACAGAGTCTCCTCTGGTTCTTTTACGTGCACGGTGTACAGCACCGACACAATACTTCGGTATAAAGTCCCATCTGAAATACTGTTAATTTTATTAGGGTCAGGCGGGGGGATCGAGCCTGCGATCCCTGGATTACCAGTCCAGCGTGCCACCTCTGGACTACAGATCAGTCTGTGCAATAAAACTAATAAATTAAATTTGTTTTATATTAATTTCCATTGCGTACTTAAGCGTGGGGTAAGTGAGGCCACTGGAGCCGTTACGATTGTGCCCTTAGGCAAGGCATTTAAATTCCACATTGCCTCTTCTCTCCTTCATGGCGATGGATTCCATCAGGAATGAGGTCTCGAGAGTGATTAATATAAGTTGAAAGAACTTGTTTCGCAATCGAGCTAAACTAAATTTGTATAAACTAAGCTAAGTGAGGCCACAGGCGCTTGGGATCTGGACACATGGTTTCGGGTTCAAAACAGTTTGATACACAATAGGCCTGACACTATACAACGTTAATATGCCATATCCGAGCAACCCGCCACTGTTAATATAATGATTAATATAAGTTATAAGAACTTGTTTCGCAAACTAAAATAAATTGGTACAAACTATTAGAGTAGTCGAGTGGTTAAGGTCGCTGACTTGTATGCCACCGTAGCCTATCATCATTGATAGTCACGGGTTCGAGCGCCACACAGACCGAGTCTCTTTATATGAAACGGTTGGCAGTTTCTTACGGATGTTGGTGTACCCAAGTACTGTTTAACAGTTGGAGCCTGTCCAGGAAAGGTGTTGTTAGGTAAACTTCCAGTCGCTCATATGGGCAACCGATAGCGACGTTAAATAAGCTTAAATACAACTATACATTAGAGCATTTATGTACATATGCCTGGTTATGGCCTAAATATGTAGCCTGTTGAAGTCGTGATAGCGCAGTGTTTGAGCGTTCGCTTCAGGTGCGAACGGTCCGGAGTTCTAGCCCTGTTGTAGCAGTTACGAGTGTGCACATTGGGAAGGCAATATACCACATTTCCTCTTCTCTCTCCCTCGTGGCGATGTATTCCACCAGGAATGAGGTATCTAGAGAGATTATAAGTTATATAACTTGTTTCGCAATCGAGCTAAATTAAATTGGTATAAAATAAAGATGTTTATGCATAGTGTCAAAGCTATGTGTAGTGTAGTGAATAAAAATGTTCTTAAAATATTGTTTTTATTTTGGACTCGAAGCCATTCAGTATCCAGACCCCAAGCGTCTGGGAGTAAAACAAGCCTTCACATATTTTTTGTTTTAAAACTTTATTTATTTTACAACGATTGTGAAGCAAGTTCTAACAACTTATATTAATCACTCTCGGTGGCGCGGATGAAAGCGTAAATATTGTCATTCGAGTGTGTGTGTGTGGGGGGGGGGGGTAACCGGAGTACCCGGAGAAAACCACCTGTCCGATCTGGCGACAACCGTACCATCTCACATACTTCCCGGTCCGAGGATCAAACCCGGGTTGCATTGGTGAGAAGTGAGCGCGCTAACCACTGCGCTAATCGGACAGCCAAGCCTATCGTGTGTCCGAAATGCTACACTACAATAAAGCGTATGTAATAAATGAGTATAGATAAATCACAGATTGTATTCATTCTGTCGCCCCAGTCAACGTAAGTATTGTAACATCAAAGTGTGCCGCCGGTGTACTTCAAATACTAAATTAATATGAACTATGATGCTGAGCGGATGACAAGGTGGCATAGTAACGGAGACATGTTCGTAGGTAACGCCCCGTTTCCTATTAGCAGATCGTACACCCATTACTCAAGTGTTTATAGTGAATTATTAGAATGTAATAAGCTCCACTGAGCTACCAGTGGCGTAGCTGGGCCTGGTTTGATGCGCGAACCAAATGTTATGCAGAGACACGTTCGTAGGTAACGCCCCCTGTTTCCTATTAGCAGATCGTACATCCATTACTCAAGTGTTTATAGTGGATTATTAGAATGTAATAAGCTCCACTGAGCTACCAGTGGCGTAGCTGGGCCTGGTTTGATGCGCGAACCAAATGTTATGCAGAGACACGTTCGTAGGTAACGCCCCCTGTTTCCTATTAGCAGATCGTACATCCATTACTCAAGTGTTTATAGTGGATTATTAGAATGTAATAAGCTCCACTGAGCTACCAGTGGCGTAGCTGGGCCTGGTTTGATGCGCGAACCAAATGTTATGCAGAGACACGTTCGTAGGTAACGCCCCCTGTTTCCTATTAGCAGATCGTACATCCATTACTCAAGTGTTTATAGTGGATTATTAGAATGTAATAAGCTCCACTGAGCTACCAGTGGCGTAGCTGGGCCTGGTTTGATGCGCGAACCAAATGTTATGGGGATGGGGGTCTCGACATTTTTCCTACTGGCATTAACAGTACAAATTTATTTAAGAATCAATGAAAATGTGCTAGTCCGGACGTTGTGGTGTAAAGGCATCTACGCCACTAGCTACTATGCTAGTGGCGTCCGTGGTTCAATTGTAGAGCGTCGGATTTGGAATCGAAAGGTCCGGGTTCGATACTCAGTCAGGCCACCTATGTAGTGTCATTGAGCAAGGCACCTCACACACATTGCTTAGTACTGGTTAACCGCTATGGTCGGCTAAGCATGCCCAGGAAAACATGTCTAAGTCCCGGCAAGGGGTTTGACATTAATGGAACGCGCGCACGCACGCACGCACGCACGCACGCACGCACGCACGCACGCACGCACGCACGCACGCACGCACGCACGCACGCACGCACGCACGCACGCACGCACGCACGCACGCACGCACGCACGCACGCACGCACGCACGCACGCACGCAGCACGCACGCACGCACGCACGCACGCACGCACGCACGCACGCACGCACGCACGCACGCACGCACGCACGCACGCACGCCCGCACGCACGCACGCACGCACGCACGCACGCACGCACGCACGCACGCACGCACGCACGCACGCACGCACGCACGCACGCACGCACGCACGCACGCACGCACGCACGCACGCACGCACGCACGCACGCACGCAAGCACGCACGCACGCACGCACGCAAGCACGCACGCACGCA
>CM026390.1:21811531-21845857 GCA_014843695.1 Archivesica marissinica
TATTTCTGATCAGCAGTCGAGTATTTCTGATCAGCAGTCGTACAGAAGTACGCTAACTAGTGCCTGTCATGGTCGGGATTCTCGTCTTCGTCGTCGTAATTTTCAGAGGTAGGTTACATGCTATTTACGTAGTTGATTTGTTTATTAGTGATTTGTGGAATCTTACCTATATTCATTTTCCATGTCGGTTGAAACGGGTTTTAGAACCTACAGCCGTTGTAAAAACATTATGACAGGCTACCTCTATATTGCCACAACATTCACATATATATGTGGATTTTTTTATACTTTCTGATTGAAAGAAAACTCCACCTTCGAATGTTTTCAATTAAGGAATGAATCGGCTAATAGTGTCCATCGGGATATGAACTCAAGTGGGCTTGTTTAAAGTGTCTGAAGGCCGAAGGCGACTGCAACTACAAAGGTATGACGTCACAACCGTGTTTTAAATACAGTTATAACGTCTTTAGACGGATCTGTAGTCCAGTGGTTAACACGTTGGACTGGTAATCCAGGGATCACAGATTCGATCCCCCGTCTGACACTAATAACATTAATAGTATTTCAGATGGGACTTTAACCTGAGGTCATATAATGGGTTAATTGTAATTCAATCGTATAATGGGTTAATTGTAATTCGTATAATAGGTTAATTGTAATTCATATAATTGGTTAATTGGGAGGAAACCGGAGTACCCGGAGAAAACCCACCTGTCCGATTTGGCGACCACCGTACCATCTCACACACGGTCCGAGGATCGAACCCGGGTTGCATTGGCGAGACGTGAGTCTACTATGTAAGCGATATATAAGTTGTTTATGAAGATAATGCATGATAAATAAAAGGAATATTCATAACGCGTTAAATAACAACTGCTCATACTGTTGCAAAATAAAACTCCCCCCACTGGAGCCGTTACGATGGTGTCCTTAAGCAAGGCATTTAAATTCCACGTTGCTTTTTCTCTCTCCCTCTTGGCGATGCATTCCATCAGGAATGAGGTCTCGAGAGTGATTAATATAAGTTATAAGAATTTATTTCGCAATCGAGCTCAAATAAATTTGTATAAACTAAAATAAAACTCATTTTCCACAAAGAACTCCGTACACTCATGTGAGTCAGTTACGGCCCTGAATACTCCCTAAAAGTATGTAGGTCCTCTTAAGATTGTATCTTGTGCGCAGCATGCTGCCAATTTTCTTCCACGTTCTCATATTATAATTAGTATGTTACTATATCTCGACAGATATTCTATATTATATACAATGGGTAAACAATTTGTAAACTTCCACACTATTCTGTTCCATTTGCAGCATGGTTTTAGAGAAAACCAGTCATGCGTGACCCAATTAGTAATGCTAGTCAATGCCCTGGTTACCCCTGTCTACAATAAGCATCAAGTAGATCTCATTCTATTAGACTCCAGTAAGGCTTTCGACAAGGTCAATCACAATAACGTATTACTAAGAATGCATGACTATGGAGTAAGAGGTCAAACCTTATGGTGGATTAAGAGTTATTTTTAGATAATTGACTCCAGTCAGTTGTCCTTAATGGTATTAGTTCAGAAGCCATTCCTGTGTCTTCTGGAGTCCCACATGGATCCGTATTTGGACCCCTGCTATTCCTAGCCTATATAAACGACCTCCCACAAAACATCGGTTCCACAGTCCGTATCTTTGCAGATGATACTGCAGTCTATCTATCACTGACATCTGCAAATGAGTCGGTCACACGCCAAAACGATCTTAAGAGATGTGAATAGTGGGAGTTCGAGTGGGACATGGAATTTAACCCCTTCAGATATCAAGTTATCCACGTCACCACAAGAAACATCCTATTTCCAGTCAATATAAACTTCATGGAGTACTACTTGAGTCGGTCACCTCAGGCACATACCTTGGCGTGGATATCTCAAATACCCTGTCGTGGCACGCTCTCATAAAAAGGTCAACAAAGAAAGCTAACCAAACATTAGGATTTCTACGTCGAAACATCCAGGTCAAATCCGAACCCCTTAAGTCCATGGCTTACCAGACACTAGTGAGACCCCAGCTGGAATATGGCTCCGAGATTTGGTCGCCCCATACCCAATCATTGATATACCAAATTGAAAGTGTCCAGCGAAGAGCAGTCCGTTGGATAAAGGCTGGCTTCTATCATACCTCTAGTATTACAGACATGCTACATCCCCTAAATATACGCAGAATAGATCAACGGCGTTCTGACAGTAGGTTATCCCATATGTATAAAATTCATAATGATCTTGTTGCTATTCCCATTGAAAATTACCTAGTTCCTCCCGTCCTGCACGCCACTGCCATTCCATAAGCAATAGGTTAATTACAGCAATTACAGACTGCTACAAATTATCCCTTTTTCCAAGAACAATCTACCATTGGAACCATCTCCCACATGGCATTGTCCATCTCCCTACCATATAGCAATGCAATACGGCAGTTTGCTGTATTGATCATGCAAGCCCTTAGTTGTCTTACTTAGCTGCGTGTAAACTCTTAACCCAACTTATTTTGCATTACTTTCTTATATTCATGCTTTTAACTATTTATACTTTTAGCTTCTTTGCGGTTTTGACTCGCAACATGTCTACATCCCAGCGAGGGGTTCAATATTAGTGGAAGATGGATAGATATAATAGTTTACATATTGGATCAGTTTGAGATCTATATCTTACTTAAAGCACACACACTAAAATAACAAGATCATACTAATTAAAATTGTTAATTTAGTACATTTACGTATATGATTTGATATGATACTCTGGCCTTTTTAAAGCAGCCAAATATTAACAATAATGGAAAGCAATATCCGTTTATATTTTAGCTGTAGGTAGTACGGAAGCGGTCGACTGTAGCAGTTACTGCTCACCAGCACAAAACAACGAGACACAGTCATGCAATGTCACTTCCAGTTAATGTTTGTTTGGTTGTCTGGACGGACATCACGGGCCCAGCTGCCAAGAACTATGCAGGGATAACGTCACAGATTGTGCAGTGTGTTCTGCTAATAGGTAAGTATCAGTAGTTTATAAATATTGCATTCCAGAGTTGGCAATGTGAACAATATCGCCCCGAGAGCATGAACCGAGGCGTCAACCAAACCCAGGTACATCTATTTGAACAGAACACTGGACTGACAGCAAACAATATATTTATATAATCTTCGATTATTGGAGTTTATACACAACACAACACAAGTGGCGATGGAATATGTGGGCCACATAACTGCGGGGTACATAGAAACAGATGTAATACTAAACGTGTGTGTTTTACGTTTATTTATCGTCGCTACCGGTTGCCAATATGAGCGACGCCTCCTGAAGAGATTAGTCATTTTAGATTGTGGAGGATAGTGCGATGATACAGACAGAGACCCAATCTTTTATGTTCACGGTGTAAAGCACCGACACGAGACCTCGGTTTATCGTCCCATATGAAAGACTGTTAATTTTATTGGGGTCAGACGGGGGATCGAACCTATTAAACTAGGTAAACATTAACATTAGTAAGTAAAGCTTTTGTGCATGCATTTCAATAAGCGTCTACATATTAAGAGAGACGCTTTGTTATTAACAATATTCAAATGAGCTTTTTACCAGGGGGCGGGATTTGGCGTTAGGGGGGGCGCAACATATTTGAAGGCTAGCATCTAGGGGGTCCGGGGGCATGCTCCCCCCAGAACATTTTGAAAAGAATGGATCCACCATGTGCATTCTGGGCGTTCTGGTGTATTCTATTAATCAGGGGCGGTTTGGAACCCCTGAGAAAAATTATGGAACCGCGCATGAAATTTCATCAGACAAACAAGACATGCGTGACACATGATATAATTAATTTAATAATGGACTTTGTATTTAAATTTTTTTATATCACCGTTACTGCAAAATATATGTTTATTTTCTGAGCAATTATCTTACCTTTTCTTTGGTTTCTTTCGGAAAAAGCTACTCATCATCGTTTGAAATTTAACGCGTTTCGCACTCGGGGCATCCATTATTGTTTTGATAGACTAGATTGATAGCATCGAATGACGTCATCCTCTACAGAATGTCAAGTGCGGATAGTTGCCGGGACGGATTTGAACATGCGACACAGACTCAAACACATTTAGGCGCACTTTTATCAACAAATCAGTTATAAAAATATTTTTGCATATTACATTTTTAACGCAAATTACGGCACATTAGAAATTACGGCACATTAGTTACCTATGCTCCGGCGATTTTAGGGAGGGGGGCGCCGGGTGAGCCCCCCCCCCCTGATTCCGCTAGTGTTTACTGATTCAGACTGGAAGCCAAAGGCAGTGACAATTATTTAAACTATTCATTGGTTAACCAATCAATATCATCTCGGATGCGAAGAGTAATTTGGCTGTCCGTTTAGCGCAGTGGTTAGCGCGCTCGCTTCTCACCAATGCGACCCGGGTTAGATCCTCGGACAGGGAAGTATGTGAGATGGTACGATGGTCGCCAGATCGGACAGGTGGGTTTTCTCCGGGTACTCCGGTTTCCTCCCACATGAATGACCATATATGGTTCGATTGATCGTAAGTTCTATGCTAGGCTTAGATCGTTTCGCAGAGGAGATTCTGAAATTGGTCTCTGTCTGTATAATGCACTATCCTCCAAAATCTAAAATAACTAATCTCTTCAGGAGGCGTCGCTCATATGGGCAACCGGTAGCGATGATAAATAAACGTAAAACACACACACATATCGTTTCGCAAGCAATTTCGCTATTCAAATTCGAATTGTTTCGGGAATGAGATCTATGAACGGGTTTCCATATTGATTTAAATGTTAAAATCGAATTGAATTCAGATTCGTTATCTTTATGAGTAGCATGCAGTATATCGTAAAACCGAGTACGAATATGTTATCGTTTGAAAATATTATTTGAATCTACAAAGTTCCGGGTTCGAAACTCGGTCAGGCCACGTATGTAGTGTCATTGAGCAAGGCACCTCGCACACATTGCTTAGTACTGGTTAATCGCTTAGGTCGGCTAAGCCTGCCCAGGAAAACATATCTAAGTCACCGCAAGGGGTTTGACATTAAAGGAACATACATACATACATATCTCGGTCTGTGTCAAGGCTATATTTCATGTATTCGACTATATGTACGTACGTCAACGAGATTTGAAAACATTTCTTTTGCACTTGTAATTAACCTCGTCATTACATTGAATAAACAATCGCAATTATGTGACCATTGCAAACAGAGGTTTAGTTTTGTATGTGGCTTAGACATAATATTGACTGGGAATTTTGCATTGAGTAGACACGTGAGGTAATCTATGACATATGAGGTCACTAAAATGTATTATCCTCCGATGATGGAAGAGGAGTAGCATCCATGTTGTCCGTCCGTCCGTCCGTCCGTCCGTCCGTCCGTCCGTCCGTCTGGAGCCAGAACTATGTAGCTTATCCCAAAACCTGAAAGGAGTGCAGTATGTATGTTGTCCGTCCGTCCATCTTGGAGCCAGAACTATGTAGCTTATCCCAAATCCTGAAAGGAGTGCAGTATGTATGTTGTCCGTCCGTCCATCTTGAAGCCAGAACTATGTAGCTTATCCCAAAACCTGAAAGGAGTGCAGTATTTATGTTGTCCGTCCGTCCGTCTGGAGCCAGAACTATGTAGCTTATCCCAAAACCTGAAAGGAGTGCAGTATTTATGTTGTCCGTCCGTCCGTCTGGAGCCAGAACTATGTAGTTTATCTCAAAACCTGAAAGGAGTGCAGTATTTATGTTGTCCGTCCGTCCGTCCGTCCAACTAGAGCCATAGTTATGTAGCTTATCCCAAAACCTGAGAGGAGTGCAGTATGTATGTTGTCCGTCCGTCCGTCCGTCTGGAGCCAGAACTATGTAGCTTATCCCAAACCTGAGAGGAGTGCAGTATTTATGTTGTCCGTCCGCCCATCTGGAGCCAGAATTATGTAGCTTATCCTAAAACCTGAGAGGAGTGCAGTATGTATGTTGTCCGTCCGTCCATCCATCTGGAGCCAGAACTATGTAGCTTATCCCAAAACCTGAGAGGAGTGCAGTATTTATGTTGTCCGTCCGCCCGTCCGTCTGGAGCCAGAACTATGTAGCTTATCCCAAACCTGAGAGGAGTGCAGTATTTATGTTGTCCGTCCGTCCATCCATCTGGAGCCAGAATTATGTAGCTTATCCTAAAACCTGAGAGGAGTGCAGTATGAATGTTGTCCGTCCGTCCGTCTGGAGCCAGAATTATGTAGCTTATCCCAAAACCTGAGAGGAGTGCAGTATGTATGTTGTCCGTCCGTCCGTCTGGAGCCAGAATTATGTAGCTTATCCCAAAACCTGAGAGGAGTGCAGTATGTATGTTGTCCGTCCGTCCGTCTGGAGCCAGAATTATGTAGCTTATCCCAAAACCTGAGAGGAGTGCAGTATGTATGTTGTCCGTCCGTCCGTCTGGAGCATGAATTATGTAGTTTATCCTAAAACCTGAGAGGAGTGCAGTATGTATGTTGTCCGTCCGTCCGTCTGGAGCATGAATTATGTAGTTTATCCTAAAACCTGAGAGGAGTGCAGTATGTATGTTGTCCGTCCGTCCGTCTGGAGCCAGAATTATGTAGTTTATCCTAAAACCTGAGAGGAGTGCAGTATGTATGTTGTCCGTCCGTCTGGAGCATGAATTATGTACATTATCCCCCCGAAGATGGAAGGAATGCAGCATGGATGCATCCTGGCATGGCTCGTCCAAATTTGAATTGCTAAATTACTCTATATCTGGAATAATTAGCAGAAGGCCTGCTATCAAATTAGCTGTACATGATCCTCCGTCTGACCCTAATAAAATTAACAGTCTTTCAGATGGGACTTTAAGCCGAGATCTCGCGTCGGTGCTTTACACTGTGCACGTCAAAGAACCGGAAGAGACTCTTGAATGGGTCTCTGTTTGTATCATTGCACATCTAAAATAATTAATCTCTTCATTAGGGGTCACTCATATGGGCAACCGGTAGCGACGATAAGTAAACGTAAAACACACATACCTGTTCAAAGAATGAAGTTGCAATGTATGTGTCTCCCGTGTTGTTTGCCAGCACATTGTTTTAATTAAGGAGTGAATCGCGGGTTAATAGTTTCCACCGATGTATGAACTACATTGGGTCTGTTTAACGTGTTTGGAGGCCGGTAGCGACGTTTAAGAGGTTGGAAATTGGATATATTTATAATAATTGAGATTGACAACTGAAAAATAATTGTATATATACAATAATATATTTTTTTTTATAAATTGTTTTTCTGTCAAATCGTTATGTTTTTCGCCAATTACTTTCTTTCCGCCAAATGCGGAAATGGTGACTGTGTATGTATTAAAATAGTAGTTGCCACAACGACCAATCCCATGCCTCTATCACCTTTATATTACATGAAGAAGTTATGAGAGATTTAATATTAATTTGCTGTTCTTTTTGTTGGTGAAATTCCGTGCTAAGACATCATAAAATTAATTCAACTTGGTAAGCACAATTTTGGTTTTCAGACAGGTCAAATCTTAAGTCAGTTAACAACTGTTCCTCCAATATGCATATTGAAGTCACATATTTGAGAAATTGTGCGAGTCTGTACACGTAATTCACGTTCAAAACTATCACCTTGGCATTCATTCACTGTAGGTCTCCGTTTTATTAATTATGTATATATATATATATATATATGCAACGATATAAACGTAATCATATTAATATAAAATAAAAAGAACATTCAATTTTGTTTCTTTACGTGAGAATGATCGAATTATATTTCATTCGGTGAAATATAATTAGTTAAGTGTATACATTTATTTTAGCTCGATTACGAAACAAGTTCTTACAACTTATATTACTCATTCTCGAGACACCATTCCTGAGGGATAGGGGAGGCAATGTGAACTTTAAATGGATTGCCTAAGGGCACAATAGTAACGGCTCCATCGGAGGCATTGCGCTCCTGAAGCGAACACTCTACTACTACGCTATCACGACTTCCACAATATAATTCGATTATACACTGAAGCAAACACATATCTTATATGTTTTATTTTCCAGCCAACCGTTCTGTACAGAATGCATGAACAATTTCTATCATCAGACAGACGATGAGTGCGCCTCGTGTCCATACTTTTGTCTAGCGAAACCAGGAGATGTATGTAGACAAACAGATGGTTATTGCAGCTTCGGATGTAAGAATGGTCATTATGGTGATAAATGCGGTACATCGTGCAAGCAAACTTGTGTGAACACCACGTGTGATAGAGACACTGGTAAGTTAACATATATATGTACAAAAAAACAAGTCGCCGTTTTATTTTCTTATAAAAAACAATGCACAATGGGACTTTAAGTACTTTAAGTACAATCAAATTAGTCATGTGTATGTCATGTGTATGTCATGTGTATGTCAATTGATAATATTTATTTATCCTGATTGCAAGTCAGGGAGAGCGAGACAATTGACCAGCAGTGCAAAAGTAGGATTAGTAAACATGTTTTATGTTTTCTCTCTATATATATAAACTGATATAAGCTCAACATCCAGCTGCCGGCTGCTGGTTAATGGAACGGTTCTCTCTGTCTCGATTAGTCATTCAGAAATACAGACATAAATAATGATGACGCTTACCATATTGGACTATACTCATTTAGTTTCCTGTACCATGCTGGGCAACCAGATTATATCCATTTGAGAATTCTTCGAATCACGTGAACACTATTGTATAAGGTTTAGACAATTAGAAGCTATTTGTCAGTTAATCATAATGTTGCATACATTAGTCATGTAGGTAATCCATGTAAGATCCAACAATCATATGTTATCACTGATTCTTTTAATTTCTACCCAACTTACACATCTGTGTATATGATCTCATGTAAGAAATTTTAAGATGATTACAGCACATTATTTAACCCAAGTTTCAGCACTTTTTCAAGAAATTAGAAGATTACAAGCATACTCGTAATCAATCATTTATGTTTATAACGAGTCCAGCCAATCGGATGAATAATATAAAACAGGTTTTACTTTACCCAGTTTAAAGCAAGGGGAGTAACTCGTCGATTTACTATTACAAATACTTATACATTTGTTTCCCCTGTGTTGTGATTAAGAAACTGTATATATATGACATTAATCTATCGACTTATCGTATATCTGTGCCTTACAAATAGGCCTTCTTTTTGGGGTTTTTTCCTCATTAGTTTACAGCAAGTCACGTACACTAGTTTAAAATTTCTGGGTAAATATTAGCTACGCTACAGGGAGGAAATAATTAAATAGTTACAAGGCGGAAATAATTAAGGAGTTAAATAATAATAAGAATAATATTATTAATAAACTAATAATCACATACAATGAGAAATCATAAATACTATAGTTTATGAGCTGGAATTTATAAATATGTTTTGTTGTTGTGGCTTTTCAACTGCTAACACATGCATTCGATTTGTCGGAATGCATACACGTCTTGTTTTCATAATTACATTACTTTCTTTCCTCTACTCTGTCTCTCTACTCTGTACCTGTTCCATATGCACAACGGAGTACATGGATAAAGCTCATGTCTTGCTGCCCTGGCTCATTATACATCCGCCCTCAATAATTAATGGGTGTTGACATATCCATATATAGGGCAAGAGTAGGATCGTTTCACAACTGTACACACGGTTTTCGTAAACGTAATATTGTCACATTTGTTCCATTTTTTGTTTTTATTAATTGTATCAAGAAACTCATTCGTAATTGTTTATTTGTGTTACGGAGTTTCTGTTGCTTACTTCAATTAACTGTTCAATTGCAATGTGCATTTTTTATTATATCACATGTCTGCACCGAAACATATGAAACCACACAGAATCAGAATACTGAATTTCACACCACGATAAAGTTTGCACTATTCTCAAATATACAATATGTTATGATATCTCGACAATTAATCCTTTTAGCTGGTGACATTGAACACAATCCTGGACCAAATAGTATACAAGGCCATTGTTTATCAATCTTCCAGCAAAATATATGAAGCATAAGAAACAAAATAGATTTTATAACAGACTACCTATTAGATTTTGACGTGTTGTGTTTTACAGAAACTCACTTGGACAAACTTGTATCCAATGATTCTTTAGTTGTTAGCGGCTTTTCCCAGATGTACAGAAAAGATAATTCTTCACATTCAGGTGGTTATATTACATATGTTTCATCCAAACTAATTTCTACTAGACAAGAAAACTTAGAAACCATTCTTCCAGAATCGTTATGGATTGAACTGAAAGATCAACATTACACATATCTCATAGGAACAGTTTATCGTAGTCCAACACATACTGTTGAATTTTGGAATAGACTTAGCTTGTGTATCGAAAAGGCATTAGAAACTTCAAATAAAATTGTCATTGTAGGAGATATAAACGAAGACCAATTGAACCCCAATAATCATAAATTCAAAGATATTTTAACATTAAATAATATGTTTAATATTATTGATGAACCGACTCGAGTTGTTAACCAATCGGCCACATTAATCGATCCAATTGATATCTCTAATGAAATCAGACAGTTTAACTCTGCAGTGTATTATACAAATAAAGAAACTAGTGATCATTACGGTAGGTATGTCCACATTGAATTTTCCCGTACTTTTGCATTATCTTATAAACGTCAGGTTTGGAACTATAAAAGGGCAGATTTTGTTAAATTCAATGACCTCATTCAAGCTACAGATTGGTCGTTTATTCAGTCAGATTATATACATGTCGCATGTAACATGTTTACAGATAAATATATTGAAATTGCAAAGGAATGTATTCCCACTTCAATTGTTACAATACGTCCAAACGATAAACCGTGGTACGATACAGAGATTCGGTTATATTCAAGGAAACGAGATCGTCAGAAATCGATTTCAGTTCTAACAACACGTTTATCAGATTGGAATATGTATAAGAAACTACGTAATAAGGTTAATAATCTCAAAAAACATGCCAAAGAACAGTTTTTTAGTAACTTAGAATCTTCTATCTGTGACTTAAACACAAACAATCCACGCCAATATTGGAAAACTATCAAAATGCTAATAAAAAATAATAACAATACATGCGAAACTATACCTCCTTTGAAGACTCTTGTAAATAATGTTGAACAGTTCAGTTTTACAAATGTCGAAATAGCAAACTGCTTAAACGACTATTTTATTTCTATATCTAACATAGATGATACAGATGCGATTCTTCCTCCACTAATCCCGAAAACAGAAGCAGTTATTAATTGTTATTAATGAAACAGAAATATCTAAATTATTATCAATACTACAAAAAATAAAGCAAATGGTCCGGATGAAATAAGTCATAATATATTAAAAGAAACGGCAAATACAGTGTGTGTACCCCTTTGTATTTTATTTAATAGATCCCTATCTGAAGGTATTTATCCAGACATATGGAAAACTGCGAATGTAATGCCATTATTTAAAAAGGGTGATCGTAGCTTACCCTCTAACTATAGACCTATCTCGTTAATAAGCTGTGTAGGTAAGGTTATGGAACGTGTAGTTTACAAACATATATACAATCATCTGCATTTTAATAACTTAATTTATAAAAATCAGTCTGGATTTTTACCCGGGAGATCTACTGTTTACCAATTAATTGACATGTATAATCAAGTAGTACAAGGATTTGACAATAAGATGCCTACATGCATGGTATTCTGTGATATTTCAAAAGCTTTCGACAGGGTTTGGCACAAAGGTATTCTATTCAAAACAGAACAAAATGGTATTAAAGGAAAAGTATTAGCATGGTTATCAGATTAGCTAAACGCAAGAAATCAATCAGTTTTTGTTGGTTGTGATTTCTCTAATAATAAACAAATTACAACTGGCGTACCACAATGCTCTGTTCTCGGACCTTTGTTATTCTTAATATATGTAAACGATATTGCAGAAAATTTGCTTAGTACTACACGTCTATTTGCAGATGATAGCTCTCTGGCTCTGTCTTCAGTCGATATAGACTATATGGAATCTACTTTAAACAATGATCTAGAACATATTAACGATTGGTCCAGTAAATGGTTAGTTCAATTTAATCCCCAGAAAACGGAAGTTATGTTTTTTACTCTAGGATCTCAACGCCGTCCTGAACTATATTTCAATAACATGCAACTAGATTGTGCCACACATCATAAACATTTAGGATTATTAACACTGAGTGAAAATGGAAAATGGCACGAACATATTACAAATATAATTTCATCAGCATCAAAGGTACTTAGCTCAATGAGAGCATTAAAATTTAAATTGAAGAGAAAAACTTTAAATCAAATATACATATCTTATATGAGACCAATACTTGAATATGCATCAGTTGTGTGGGACGGGTGTACTGAATATGAAAAACTATCGCTAGAAAGACTTCAATATGAAGCTGCACGTGTTGTTACAGGGTTAACACGATCGGTTTCTATAAACAGACTAATAAATGAAGTTGGCTGGGTGTCCCTTTCTGATCGAAGACATATTCAAATGCTTACAACAATGTTCAAGGCAAACAACGGACTTTTGCCTGAACATCTTGACACAATAATCCCTGACTATGTCTCAAACCGTACCCAATACAACCTTAGAAATAATAATGGTTATATAACAGTAGCACGAAGAACACAAATATACTCAAATTCATTCATCCCATCAGCAACCTCACATTGGAACAATCTTGATCCAGAAATTAGAAACTCAGAATCTTTAAGCATTTTTAAAAATAGAATCAAAAAACTGTTTCAAGCACCAATAATTCCACAATTCTATTTAAGTGGTGACCGCCGTTACTCAGTTTATCATGCAAGAATAAGAAATAAATGTAGCAACTTAAACAGTGATTTATGTGCAAATAATCTAAGAGAAAATTCAAATTGTCAATGTGGTTTCGAGTGCGAAGATGCGAAACACTATTTCATTTCATGTCCCACTTTTAACGATCAGAGAATTTTGCTCTTCAGGAAAACTCACAGTTTTCACCCATTGAGTATAAATAAGCTACTATTTGGTGACAACCTATTACGACAACAATCTAATGAATCAATATTTACTGAAGTTCAAATATATATCAAAAACACTGACCGTTTTGAATATTAGAAATGAAAATTTATATGTGTATCAAATTATTAATATTTATGTATATTTAGTAAATATAGTATATAATACGACTCAGCAGGTATTAATTCAAGGCCTGTGCACAACTAATACCATATAAAACATATTTATCCTAGTCGTCTGGTGTGAAAATCTTCTCTCTATCTGTACTTCTTCTCTTTCACTTCCTTTTCCTTTTCTTATCTCTTTTTTTCATTATGTTTAACAACATTTATATTAAAAACAATGTTATTGTCTCTTTACAAATGTTTGGTTAGCCGATAATTTGTTACGTTACTTAAGGGGGAGGACTTAAACTAATGGTGTCAGAACGTGTTGTCCAACCCTTGTTGCCTGTATTTCCTTGTATATATGAATAATTGTGTAAAATGTGTTGATTATATATATGTATAGAGCAAATAAAATATTATTAAACTAAATATGTACATATGCGGATTTAGGGGGAGTTTTCTTTATTTATAATTAATAAACATCACCCCTTGTATTATTTATTATTATTTTATTCTTTATTTCAGTCTCATCAATGTACAGCCTATAACAAACATAGAATATAGTTTACATATTAAAAAGTACATTACCACTCAATTCAGAGTTACAAGAGACTAGACAAGATACCCCTGTATTTATGATATTAAATCTGATCTGAGACGTAATTAGTTTAAACATATTTTATTTCCCAATATATATATTGAACAATCACACATAATCAGAATACAGAAACAGGATTAGAATGGAAGACATAGTCTTATATAATTCTTCTCCTCTAATGTAATTAGGGGTTATTACGTGGCTAGTTTGATATATAGATATCGAACCGAGATAACTTGATATCAACGTCATTATTACATTGATATGAATTTGAACATTTAGTTTATACCAATTTATTTTAGCTTGATTGCGAAACAAGTTCATACAACTTATATTAATCACTCTCGAGACCTCATTCCTGATGGAATTCATCGCCACTAGGTTGAGAGAAGAGGCAACGTGGAATTTAAATTCCTTGCCTATAGGCCGCAATCGTAACGGCTCCAACGGGGTTCGAACTCCGGGTATTTCTAACCTGAAGCGAAAGCTCTACTACGGCGCTATCACGACACATTGAACATTTAATAATCGTAATCCAGCTCTCCGTTATCCACTTATCGCGAATAAAGTACAATTACTGAATTAGATACACGAACACAATTGAAATATAACCACGAAACTACATACATCTATTATATGTCAAATTTGACGCACATATACGCTACAAGAAGCAAACAAACTAGCAATGAGTGCGCATGCGTTATCGGGCGGCACGAGCCAGTATCAAACCAGAAAACGTGATATCAAACCAGAAAACGTGATATCAAACCAGAAAACGTGATATCAAACCAGAAACACGTGATATCAAACCAGAACACGTGATATTTAGTTTTTTGATTTCAAACCAGAAAACGTGATATCATACGGGAAAACACAGCGTATCAACCTGTGTGGTAGACACTAATGTGGTAGGCAAATAACGGCAACAGATTGGCTACAATTCATATCTACGTAATATATTGCTGACAATGAACACAGTGTATGCATTGCAAGCAAACGTGATACAGTAATCAATGGCTAATTAACATATACTGACACGAAAACAAATTCAAATTTATTCACTCAGTGCATCATACATGATACAAACATGGGGTATATATATAGTAATACGGGTTTAAACAGCGGTACATAGCAAATCTAATTTACAGAGAGCAAACAGAATATGTTTCGTAAAACGTAACCATCTATTGTTAACGAAACTGCACTTGCCTTAGAGGTAAAATTTATATCCTTTTAGAAAGAGATAAAGGCACATTTGGGTATCAAAATGTGCGAAATATTTCCTAAATATATTAGTGCAATGTGTGATCGATTATTATCTTCATTCATGATAGTAAAATACATAATTCTAACATTTATAACGAAAACGTAACTGGAGATGTATGCAAATGGTACCAAATCAGGTATGGCTGGTATTGCAATGAATGAGAAATTAGGCAGTAATGAACAGGCCGATACGCGTATGTGATATTGTATGAAGACATCATAGATATTCTATTTATAGACTTAGAAGCCAATAGTTCTTTTATGGTGCCAGTATATTATAATGTCAATCTATTGTGTAAAATGCATCGGTAAATCATGAACCAAACGTGTGATATGTTTTGGAGACCCCCTGTTTCAACTACGCGTGTCTATCCAAAGTACACAACTTTAATATTATACGATGATTGTTTTGAGGAGAAAACTCCCAGGATTCAAAATGGCGGGTTTTCGTACTATCATTTGCATTGAATTAGCATATTGTACCGCCTGGCCAATACCGCTTCGAACACATTTTCGAATTCTTCATAGTATTTAGGTTGTAAAACAACAACTAAATTGCCTATTAAATAGATAGTAAAAAGTAAAAACATACAGTATCTTCATTTATATTTCCAATCTTTCATTTCTTCTGATACCACATCCACCCTGAAGAGGTATTCAAATCAAACTGAAAAACACCAAAAATAGCATAAATTTAATGTTCAGCATTAGTTTTTCATTCAATATATATACGGTATACAAATACACAGGATATCTGAAATGGATTGGAAAACAAGCTGAGAGCTAATATTAATTCAGCATTATGTTCAGCATTGACAGTGCTCACCTGTGAATAACGAAACTTTGTTTACACACTTTATTCCTCCGCCAAATATTACTGTATACCAACCTTCAGGTTGCAATGGCCTGACTTCTTAAACTACATTTTTTCTACACATCAACTAGCCTCAAGTCACTTAATTTCTCAAACCAACACTAACACTATTTACTGCCTGTGAAAATGCATTTTAACCAAAAAAGAAAAATGAACTATATTAGTTATTAGGACTATATTCGACCTCGGATGCACTTCCGCCTATTTACTTACCTTTAGCAGCATTTATCTTGTTCAATTTAAGATGGCCGACTTATCTGTATGATTCAATTTCGCTGATAATTTGCTTGTAACTGAACCGTTTCACACTTTCCCATGGATTCAACATGTACGCTTAGGGAATTAAGAACCACAACAGTGTAAATGAAATATTGACTATATTTTCATCCATGTCTAATATCATACCAGACACATATCAAATAAGTGGAAGTCGTGATAGCGCAGTGGTAGCGCATTTAACACCCGCTGGAGCCGTTACGATTGTGCCCTTAGGCAAGGTATTTAATTTCTACGTTGCCTCTTATCTTCCCCTAGTGGCGATGGATTCCATCAGGAATGAGGTCTCGAGAGTGATTAATATAAGATGTAAGAACTTTGTATAAATTTGTATAAGCTACACATATCAAATATATTATTGTTTTAGGACATTGCACGGAAGGATGTAAGTCTCCATCATATTGTGGAACAACATGTGAAGTCACCTGTAGCGAAACTTGTCGACGATCTGAGTGCAATCAGTCCTGCCTATGCGCTGATGGATGCACTCAGCAATACTGGAAAGCAGACTGCACCGAAGTGTGTAATGAACGTTGCAACCAGCCACCAGACTCGACCAATAATACATGTAACAAGGATGACGGCACTTGTTTATACGGATGCGCTAACTCTAGCTATTGGGGGATCCAGTGCGCAGAGCCTTGTTCACAGAACTGCATCAATGGACTCTGCCAACAAGTGTCTGGCAACTGTACAGACGGCTGTACAACTAACACGGTGTGCGGTGGAACTTGCAATGACGAATGCAATGGCAACTGTAGGAATGGCACGTGCGAGGGCGAAGATTGGGATAGCGGTTCCCAGCAAACACATGACGTCGGAAAGACGTTGGTCATTAGTTGTTTTATGATTGTGATGTCGTTGCTACAACGTTAGATAGCAGACATCGTTGATAATATCGCTATATGACATTGCTATGACGTTGGATTTTGGTTGACACCAAAGTACAATGTTGTTACAACGTTAAATATTCGACGTTGTGAAACATATTCGCAGTATAGGAAAGACGTTGTTTATTCGTTGGGCGCAACCAGAGCCGACGTTTTAGTAACGTTAGATATAACACGTCGTTGAAAACGTCGTTATTACAACGTCGCTACAACGTTAAATATTCAACGACGTGATAAAGTGATATTCGCATCGTTGGAAAGACGTCGTTTATTCATTGTATTGTTGTCAACCAGAATCCTACGTTGTAGCAACGTTATATATCCGACGTCAATGACAATGTCATCATTAAGACGTTGCTACAACAACACATATTCGACGATTTGACAACGTCATATCGACAGCGTTGGAAAGACGTTGTTTATTCGTTGCATTGTTGTCGCAACTACGGCAGCCATAATCTGATGTAGCAATGTTGGATATCCGAGTCGATGCTTAAAACTATGACACAATTTAAGAATATATACCGTGTTACATATTAGCTGAAACAAACCTACATTTAATAGGAAACACACAAATCAGTCAAATCCTCCAACATGATTAATTAATTTATACTGACACCCCTTTTAAAGTCCCATCTGAAATACTGTTAATAGTACTAAGGTCAGACGGGGGCTCGAACTTGCTAACCACTGGACTACTGACCCTTATGATATATTAGTTGTATATGTTATAAAACCGTATCCATGGCCTAGTGGTTAAGGCGTCCGCCTACTCCTACGGAGCGGGAGGTCGAAGGTTCAAACCTCGTCAGGGGTTCATTCTGATATGGCCGGTTGGTGAGCCACCAGCTAGTTAAATAATGGTTAACGAGTGCCTACCAGCCTGGCACCTGGCCTACAAGCATATGATTCGTGAAGTACTGATGTTTATAAAAAAATAAAGGAGGTGTCTCATAAGTCAGTAATGACTGGCCCTTTAAATAGGGGTGACACTATAATAAATTCACACTTTTTATGTTGGATTGCAGCTATTAGGCAACACAATTAACCATTCCGAGTAATGACTGGCCCTTTAAATAGGGGTCACACTATAATAAATTCACACTTTTTATATTGGATTGCAGCTATTAGGCAACACAATTAACCATTCCGAGACGCCCAGCATCGACGCGTGGTTATTTACTCTTCCAATAATTAAAAGCGATATATAGATCAGAGTAGAGAATGCAAATGGACACCGTTTGACCGTAACTATTTCCGGCTGCAGATTTGTAACATACATCGTTTCTTATTGTCTTTAATATATTTGCACCTGCGTGAACTGGGCATTAACAAGATATCAGCACCCTGCACTGAACATATGCCCATACTGAGTCGGTAATACAGTCTACATCCGCTATGTCAAAGTGGGTTATGTCGAATTCTCCGGTTATCTCGAAGTCGGATCTAAGTCCCATTTCAGACACTATCATTTTACATATAACGCCATGGCTCCGTTTATATTGAATTTCATTAACTCAAACTTCGGTTATGTCGAAGTGTTGTGTTCGGTCCGACGGAATTCGATATACTGGATGTAGACTATGTCGATGCTCATAATTATAGAAGTTACACGATTTCAGTTGTTCTTAGAATTTAAATATTATTTAAACAGATAAAGATCTTTACATGTTTTCTACAGAAAATTATTCAATATATGATACTAATACTAATATTGCACCGTTATGTAGACATTTCAATATATGATACTAATACTAATATTGCACCGTTATGTAGAACATTTCAATATATGATACTAATACTAATATTGCACCGTTATGTAGAACATTTCAATATATGATACTAATACTAATATTGCACCGCTACATAGAACATTTCAATATATGATACTAATACTAATATTGCACCGTTATGTAGAACATTTCAATATATGATACTAATATTAATATTGCACCGTTATGTAGAACATTTCAATATATGATACTAATACTAATATTGCACCGTTATGTAGACATTTCAATATATGATACTAATACTAATATTGCACCGTTATGTAGAACATTTCAATATATGATACTAATACTAATATTGCACCGTTATGTAGAACATTTCAATATATGATACTAATACTAATATTGCATCATTATGTAGTATGCATGTTCAGTTGTATCTGGTTAAACGGGGTGATATGCGTACCCTACCTGTGGTAGTGGGTTGGTGGTGAGACACACTGCATCTACAGTTGTATCTGGTTGCATGGGGTGATATGCGTACCCTACCTGTGGTAGTGGGTTGGTGGTAAGACACACTGCATCTACAGTTGTATCTTGTTGCATGGGGTGATATGCGTACCCTACCTGTGGTAGTGGGTTGGTGGTAAGACACACTGCATCTACAGTTGTATCTTGTTGCATGGGGTGATATGCGTACCCTACCTGTGGTATTGGGTAGCTGGTGTGACACACTGCATGTTCAGTTGTATCTGGTTGCATGAGGTGATATGCGTACCCTACCTGTGGTAGTGGGTAGGTAGTGTGACACACTGCATGTACAGTTGTATCTGATTGCATGGGGTGATATGCGTAACCTTCCTGTGGTAGTGGGTAGGTAGTGTGACACACTGCATGTACAGTTGTATCTGGTTGCATGGGGTGATATGCGTAACCTTCCTGTGGTAGTGGGTAGGTAGTGTGACACACTGCATGTACAGTTGTATCTGGTTGCATGGGGTGATATGCGTACCCTACCTGTGGTAGTGGGTTGGTGGTGAGACACACTGCATCTACAGTTGTATCTGGTTGCATGGGGTGATATGCGTACCCTACCTGTGGTAGTGGGTTGGTGGTAAGACACACTGCATGTACAGTTGTATCTGGTTGCATGAGGTGATATGCGCATCCTTCCTGTGGTAGTGGGTATGTAGTGTGACACACTGCATGTTCAGTTGTATCTGGTTGCATGGGGTGATATGCGTAACCTTCCTGTGGTAGTGGGTAGGTAGTGTGACACGCTGCATGTACAGTTGTATCTGGTTGCATGGGTTGATATGCGCATCCTTCCTGTGGTAGTGGGTAGGTAGTGTGACACACTGCATGTTCAGTTGTATCTAGTTGCATGAGGTGATATGCGCATCCTTCCTGTGGTAGTGGGTAGGTAGTGTGACACACTGCATGTTCAGTTGTATCTGGTTGCATGGGGTGATATGCGCATCCTTCCTGTGGTAGTGGGTAGGTAGTGTGACACACTGCATGTTCAGTTGTATCTGGTTGCATGAGGTGATATGCGCATCCTTCCAGTGGTAGTGGGTAGCTGGTGTGACACACTGCATGTTCAGTTGTATCTGGTTGCATGGGGTGATATGCGCATCCTTCCTGTGGTAGTGGGTAGCTGGTGTGACACACTGCATGTTCAGTTGTATCTGGTTGCATGGGGTGATATGCGTACCCTACCTGTGGTAGTGGGTAGGTGGTGTGACACACTGCATGTACAGTTGTATCCGGTTGCATGAGGTGATATGCGCATCCTTCCTGTGGTAGTGGGTAGGTAATGTGACACACTGCATGTTCAGTTGTATCTGGTTGCATGGGGTGATATGCGTACCCTACCTGTGGTAGTGGGTAGGTAGTGTGACACACTGCATGTACAGTTGTATCTGATTGCTTGGGGTGATATGCGTAACCTTCCTGTGGTAGTGGGTAGGTGGTGTGACACACTGCATGTACAGTTGTATCTGGTTGCATGGGGTGATATGCGCATCCTTCCTGTGGTAGTGGGTAGGTGGTGTGACACACTGCATGTTCAGTTGTATCTAGTTGCATGGGGTGATATGCGCATCCTTCCTGTGGTAGTGGGTAGCTGGTGTGACACACTGCATGTTCAGTTGTATCTGGTTGCATGGGGTGATATGCGCATCCTTCCTGTGGTAGTGGGTAGGTGGTGTGACACACTGCATGTTCAGTTGTATCTGGTTGCATGAGGTGATATGCGCATCCTTCCTGTGGTAGTGGGTAGCTGGTGTGACACACTGCATGTTCAGTTGTATCTGGTTGCATGGGGTGATATGCGTACCCTACCTGTGGTAGTGGGTAGGTGGTGTGACACACTGCATGTACAGTTGTATCTGGTTGCATGAGGTGATATGCGCATCCTTCCTGTGGTAGTGGGTAGGTAGTGTGACACACTGCATGTTCAGTTGTATCTGGTTGCATGGGGTGATATGCGTAACCTTCCTGTGGTAGTGGGTAGCTGGTGTGACACACTGCATGTTCAGTTGTATCTGGTTGCATGGGGTGATATGCGTACCCTACCTGTGGTAGTGGGTAGGTGGTGTGACACGCTGCATGTACAGTTGTATCTGGTTGCATGGGTTGATATGCGCATCCTTCCTGTGGTAGTGGGTAGATAGTGTGACACACTGCATGTTCAGTTGTATCTAGTTGCATGAGGTGATATGCGCATCCTTCCTGTGGTAGTGGGTAGGTAGTGTGACACACTGCATGTTCAGTTGTATCTGGTTGCATGGGGTGATATGCGCATCCTTCCTGTGGTAGTGGGTAGGTAGTGTGACACACTGCATGTTCAGTTGTATCTGGTTGCATGAGGTGATATGCGCATCCTTCCAGTGGTAGTGGGTAGCTGGTGTGACACACTGCATGTTCAGTTGTATCTGGTTGCATGGGGTGATATGCGCATCCTTCCTGTGGTAGTGGGTAGCTGGTGTGACACACTGCATGTTCAGTTGTATCTGGTTGCATGGGGTGATATGCGTACCCTACCTGTGGTAGTGGGTAGGTGGTGTGACACACTGCATGTACAGTTGTATCCGGTTGCATGAGGTGATATGCGCATCCTTCCTGTGGTAGTGGGTAGGTAATGTGACACACTGCATGTTCAGTTGTATCTGGTTGCATGGGGTGATATGCGTACCCTACCTGTGGTAGTGGGTAGGTAGTGTGACACACTGCATGTACAGTTGTATCTGATTGCATGGGGTGATATGCGTAACCTTCCTGTGGTAGTGGGTAGGTGGTGTGACACACTGCATGTACAGTTGTATCTGGTTGCATGGGGTGATATGCGCATCCTTCCTGTGGTAGTGGGTAGGTGGTGTGACACACTGCATGTTCAGTTGTATTTAGTTGCATGGGGTGATATGCGCATCCTTCCTGTGGTAGTGGGTAGCTGGTGTGACACACTGCATGTTCAGTTGTATCTGGTTGCATGGGGTGATATGCGCATCCTTCCTGTGGTAGTGGGTAGGTGGTGTGACACACTGCATGTTCAGTTGTATCTGGTTGCATGAGGTGATATGCGCATCCTTCCTGTGGTAGTGGGTAGGTGGTGTGACACACTGCATGTTCAGTTGTATCTGGTTGCATGTGGTGATATGCGCATCCTTCCTGTGGTAGTGGGTAGCTGGTGTGACACACTGCATGTTCAGTTGTATCTGGTTGCATGGGGTGATATGCGTACCCTACCTGTGGTAGTGGGTAGGTGGTGTGACACACTGCATGTACAGTTGTATCTGGTTGCATGAGGTGATATGCGCATCCTTCCTGTGGTAGTGGGTAGGTAGTGTGACACACTGCATGTTCAGTTGTATCTGGTTGCATGGGGTGATATGCGTAACCTTCCTGTGGTAGTGGGTAGCTGGTGTGACACACTGCATGTACAGTTGTATCTGGTTGCATGGGGTGATATGCGTACCCTACCTGTGGTAGTGGGTAGGTGGTGTGACACACTGCATGTACAGTTGTATCTGGTTGCATGGGGTGATATGCGTACCCTACCTGTGGTAGTGGGTAGGTGGTGTGATACACTGCATGTACAGTTGTATCTGGTTGCATGGGGTGATATGCGTACCCTACCTGTGGTAGTGGGTAGCTGGTGTGACACACTGCATGTTCAGTTGTATCTGGTTGCATGGGGTGATATGCGCATCCTTCCTGTGGTAGTGGGTAGGTAGTGTGACACACTGCATGTACAGTTGTATCTGGTTGCATGGGGTGATATGCGCATCCTTCCTGTGGTAGTGGGTAGGTGGTGTGACACACTGCATGTTCAGTTGTATCTAGTTGCATGAGGTGATATGCGCATCCTTCCTGTGGTAGTGGGTAGCTGGTGTGACACACTGCATGTTCAGTTGTATCTGGTTGCATGGGGTGATATGCGTACCCTACCTGTGGTAGTGGGTAGGTGGTGTGACACACTGCATGTACAGTTGTATCTGATTGCATGGGGTGATATGCGCATCCTTCCTGTGGTAGTGGGTAGCTGGTGTGACACACTGCATGTACAGTTGTATCTGGTTGCATGAGGTGATATGCGCATCCTTCCTGTGGTAGTGGGTAGGTAGTGTGACACACTGCATGTTCAGTTGTATCTGGTTGCATGGGGTGATATGCGTAACCTTCCTGTGGTAGTGGGTAGGTAGTGTGACACACTGCATGTACAGTTGTATCTGGTTGCATGGGTTGATATGCGCATCCTTCCTGTGGTAGTGGGTAGGTAGTGTGACACACTGCATGTTCAGTTGTATCTAGTTGCATGAGGTGATATGCGCATCCTTCCTGTGGTAGTGGGTAGGTAGTGTGACACACTGCATGTTCAGTTGTATCTGGTTGCATGGGGTGATATGCGCATCCTTCCTGTGGTAGTGGGTAGGTAGTGTGACACACTGCATGTTCAGTTGTATCTGGTTGCATGAGGTGATATGCGCATCCTTCCAGTGGTAGTGGGTAGCTGGTGTGACACACTGCATGTTCAGTTGTATCTGGTTGCATGGGGTGATATGCGCATCCTTCCTGTGGTAGTGGGTAGCTGGTGTGACACACTGCATGTTCAGTTGTATCTGGTTGCATGGGGTGATATGCGTACCCTACCTGTGGTAGTGGGTAGGTGGTGTGACACACTGCATGTACAGTTGTATCCGGTTGCATGAGGTGATATGCGCATCCTTCCTGTGGTAGTGGGTAGGTAATGTGACACACTGCATGTTCAGTTGTATCTGGTTGCATGGGGTGATATGCGTACCCTACCTGTGGTAGTGGGTAGGTAGTGTGACACACTGCATGTACAGTTGTATCTGATTGCATGGGGTGATATGCGTAACCTTCCTGTGGTAGTGGGTAGGTGGTGTGACACACTGCATGTACAGTTGTATCTGGTTGCATGGGGTGATATGCGCATCCTTCCTGTGGTAGTGGGTAGGTGGTGTGACACACTGCATGTTCAGTTGTATCTAGTTGCATGGGGTGATATGCGCATCCTTCCTGTGGTAGTGGGTAGCTGGTGTGACACACTGCATGTTCAGTTGTATCTGGTTGCATGGGGTGATATGCGCATCCTTCCTGTGGTAGTGGGTAGGTGGTGTGACACACTGCATGTTCAGTTGTATCTGGTTGCATGAGGTGATATGCGCATCCTTCCTGTGGTAGTGGGTAGGTGGTGTGACACACTGCATGTTCAGTTGTATCTGGTTGCATGGGGTGATATGCGCATCCTTCCTGTGGTAGTGGGTAGCTGGTGTGACACACTGCATGTTCAGTTGTATCTGGTTGCATGGGGTGATATGCGTACCCTACCTGTGGTAGTGGGTAGGTGGTGTGACACACTGCATGTACAGTTGTATCTGGTTGCATGAGGTGATATGCGCATCCTTCCTGTGGTAGTGAGTAGGTAGTGTGACACACTGCATGTTCAGTTGTATCTGGTTGCATGGGGTGATATGCGTAACCTTCCTGTGGTAGTGGGTAGCTGGTGTGACACACTGCATGTTCAGTTGTATCTGGTTGCATGGGGTGATATGCGTACCCTACCTGTGGTAGTGGGTAGGTGGTGTGACACACTGCATGTACAGTTGTATCTGGTTGCATGAGGTGATATGCGCATCCTTCCTGTGGTAGTGGGTAGGTAGTGTGACACACTGCATGTACAGTTGTATCTGGTTGCATGGGGTGATATGCGTACCCTACCTGTGGTAGTGGGTAGGTGGTGTGACACACTGCATGTACAGTTGTATCTGGTTGCATGGGGTGATATGCGTACCCTACCTGTGGTAGTGGGTAGGTGGTGTGATACACTGCATGTACAGTTGTATCTGGTTGCATGGGGTGATATGCGTACCCTACCTGTGGTAGTGGGTAGCTGGTGTGACACACTGCATGTTCAGTTGTATCTGGTTGCATGGGGTGATATGCGCATCCTTCCTGTGGTAGTGGGTAGCTGGTGTGACACATTGCATGTTCAGTTGTATCTGGTTGCATGGGGTGATATGCGTACCCTACCTGTGGTAGTGGGTAGGTGGTGTGATACACTGCATGTACAGTTGTATCTGGTTGCATGAGGTGATATGCGCATCCTTCCTGTGGTAGTGGGTAGGTAGTGTGACACACTGCATGTTCAGTTGTATCTGGTTGCATGGGGTGATATGCGTAACCTTCCTGTGGTAGTGGGTAGCTGGTGTGACACACTGCATGTTCAGTTGTATCTGGTTGCATGGGGTGATATGCGTACCCTACATGTGGTAGTGTGTAGGTGGTGTGACACACTGCATGTACAGTTGTATCTGGTTGCATGAGGTGATATGCGCATCCTTCCTGTGGTAGTGGGTAGGTAGTGTGACACACTGCATGTACAGTTGTATCTGGTTGCATGGGGTGATATGCGTAACCTACCTGTGGTAGTGGGTAGGTGGTGTGACACACTGCGTGTACAGTTGTATCTGGTTACATGGGGTGATATGCGTAACATACCTGTGGTAGTGGGTAGGTGGTGTGACACACTGCGTGTACAGTTGTATCTGGTTACATTGGATGACATGCGTAACCTACCTGTGGTAGTGGGTAAGTGGTGTGACACACTGCATGTACAGTTGTATATGGTTACATTGGATGACATGCGTAACATACCTGTGATAGTGGGTAGGTAGTGTGACACACTGCATGTTCAGTTGTATCTGGTTGCATGGGGTGATATGCGTACCCTACCTGTGGTAGTGGGTAGGTAGTGTGACACACTGCATGTACAGTTGTATCTGATTGCATGGGATGATATGCGTAACCTTCCTGTGGTAGTGGGTAGGTGGTGTGACACACTGCATGTACAGTTGTATCTGGTTGCATGGGGTGATATGCGCATCCTTCCTGTGGTAGTGGGTAGCTGGTGTGACACACTGCATGTTCAGTTGTATCTGGTTGCATGGGGTGATATGCGCATCCTTCCTGTGGTAGTGGGTAGCTGGTGTGACACACTGCATGTTCAGTTGTATCTGGTTGCATGGGGTGATATGCGTACCCTACCTGTGGTAGTGGGTAGGTGGTGTGACACACTGCATGTTCAGTTGTATCTGGTTGCATGAGGTGATATGCGCATCCTTCCTGTGGTAGTGGGTAGGTAGTGTGACACACTGCATGTTCAGTTGTATCTGGTTGCATGGGGTGATATGCGTAACCTTCCTGTGGTAGTGGGTAGCTGGTGTGACACACTGCATGTTCAGTTGTATCTGGTTGCATGGGGTGATATGCGTACCCTACCTGTGGTAGTGGGTAGGTGGTGTGACACACTGCATGTACAGTTGTATCTGGTTGCATGAGGTGATATGCGCATCCTTCCTGTGGTAGTGGGTAGGTAGTGTGACACACTGCATGTACAGTTGTATCTGGTTGCATGGGGTGATATGCGTACCCTACCTGTGGTAGTGGGTAGGTGGTGTGACACACTGCATGTACAGTTGTATCTGGTTGCATGGGGTGATATGCGTACCCTACCTGTGGTAGTGGGTAGGTGGTGTGATACACTGCATGTACAGTTGTATCTGGTTGCATGGGGTGATATGCGTACCCTACCTGTGGTAGTGGGTAGGTGGTGTGACATACTGCATGTACAGTTGTATCTGGTTGCATGAGGTGATATGCGCATCCTTCCTGTGGTAGTGGGTAGCTGGTGTGACACACTGCATGTTCAGTTGTATCTGGTTGCATGGGGTGATATGCGCATCCTTCCTGTGGTAGTGGGTAGCTGGTGTGACACATTGCATGTTCAGTTGTATCTGGTTGCATGGGGTGATATGCGTACCCTACCTGTGGTAGTGGGTAGGTGGTGTGACACACTGCATGTACAGTTGTATCTGGTTGCATGAGGTGATATGCGCATCCTTCCTGTGGTAGTGGGTAGGTAGTGTGACACACTGCATGTTCAGTTGTATCTGGTTGCATGGGGTGATATGCGTAACCTTCCTGTGGTAGTGGGTAGCTGATGTGACACACTGCATGTTCAGTTGTATCTGGTTGCATGGGGTGATATGCGTACCCTACCTGTGGTAGTGGGTATGTGGTGTGACACACTGCATGTACAGTTGTATCTGGTTGCATGAGGTGATATGCGCATCCTTCCTGTGGTAGTGGGTAGGTAGTATGACACACTGCATGTACAGTTGTATCTGGTTGCATGGGGTGATATGCGTAACCTACCTGTGGTAGTGGGTAGGTGATGTGACTCACTGCGTGTACAGTTGTAATTGGTTACATGGGGTGATATGCGTAACATACCTGTGGTAGTAGGTAGGTGGTGTGACACACTGCGTGTACAGTTGTATCTGGTTACATTGGATGACATGCGTAACCTACCTGTGGTAGTCGGTAGGTAGTGTGACACACTGCATGTACAGTTGTATCTGGTTGCATGGGGTGATATGCGTAACCTACCTGTGGTAGTGGGTAGGTGGTGTGACACACTGCGTGTACAGTTGTATCTGGTTACATGGGGTGATATGCGTAACATACCTGTGGTAGTGGGTAGGTGGTGTGACACACTGCGTGTACAGTTGTATCTGGTTACATTGGATGACATGCGTAACCTACCTGTGGTAGTGGGTATGTGGTGTGACACACTGCATGTACAGTTGTATATGGTTACATTGGATGACATGCGTAACCTACCTGTGGTAGTGGGTAGGTAGTGTGACACACTGCATGTTCAGTTGTATCTGGTTACACGGGGTGATATGCGTACCCTTCCTGTGGTAGTGGGTAGGTGGTGTGACAAATTGCGTATGTGGGATATACATTTGTATACTTTTTAAAAGGATCTGTTGAGGTTCGTTCCCATTTAAGGCAATACCGTAGTTCATATTTATCTTATAATATCAATATTTCTATCATCTTATTTACTTTTGTGTCCGATTTGAATGCATTGATTAGCTGTAATCATTAGGACTTGTGTTGTGCGTATATTATGTGTTTCTATTTTCACTTCAGTGTTAAAGCAAGTTATTCCTAGTAAATATAGCATAATGTTATATCTCCTTTCAGTCTAATATGGCGGTAAACTCAGTAATGAGATTGAGCTTATTTATCCTCGCCACCGGCGAACCATGTGAGCGAGTGTCAATAATGAGACCACCCCGCTAATAAAAACCATTCTTTGGAAGACCCGTAGATGGCCGTGTTATACTGGTTTTACTGTAGACCAAGTATCCATAACTTGCTCTCTCGCATACGTAATGGTATATATTACTTGTGTCACTATACAAACAGGAACTCACAACGATTGTATACATAACTGTAACTGATTGCGAGGATGGACAGGAAACTCATGGTTTTGTTGTTTCTCGTGTGTCAACTACACGTTACTTATTCAGAACAAGAACACGATGGTTTGACAATTGGAGCATTTAATATTCAAATATTTGGGGCCAGTAAAATGAAGAAGGCTCATGTTGTTGATACACTAATTGACATTATTTCCCGATACGATATCATCTTAGTGCAGGAAATACGCGATTCATCTGGCACGGCAATAGAAACACTGCTGAGGAAACTAAATGCAAGGAATACGCAGGGACCATTCAGTATGAAGATAAGTCCACGACTTGGGCGGAGCAGGAGTAAGGAACAGTATGCATTTCTGTATAGGGAAAGTGCAGGCCTGAATGTTAGTAGTGACTATGTATATGACGATGTGAATGCAGAGACCAACACTGACACATTTGAACGGGAGCCTTACATTGTTTTGGTAGAGTCATCAAGAACTGTGCTGAAAAGGTTTGCTCTAGCCGGGTTGCATGTATCTCCGTCAGAAGCAGTGAGTGAATTACAAGCCTTAGACGATGTATTTGATGATATTAGAGAAGAATTGGATACCCAGGAGATCATGCTCATGGGAGATCTTAATGCTGATTGTTCGTATGTACCAAACTATAGATGGAAGAGCATACCAATTAAGAATAATGCATCATACACGTGGTGGATAGCGGATGACATAGACACTACAGTCGGAAACACTACCTGTGCATACGATAGATTTATTTCGACTGGTCAAGGATTCAAAACAGCAATAGTCAACACAAGCGCTGCTGTATTCAATTATGATGCTGAGTTTCGATTAAATCAAACATTTTCTTTAGAAGTTAGTGACCATTACCCAATTGAATTTCAACTTATCACAGACTCAGCAACATTCAAATGAAGGTGGTTATCATCTGTTTACCTTTATGTTTTCCAATGAATGATAACATTTTTTTCAGTGAAAGGAAAACTCCATCTTACACCGCTTTGAAACAGTGAAAGATGGCATTTTCTCTGCCACTAGTTGCGTTTCGTATTCCTGCGCGGTTAGATGTACTTTTGTATTTTAGCTATTTTCTGACTATCGTGAACAGTTAATTATTAAGTAATATATTCTAAGGAATTTGTTTTATGTCAGTAGAGATTAATTTTAAACAAACAGAAACTAACTTGAAAATTATACAGGGACTACTTCTTATTACGGACATTCACACTAACATAAGTGGTTATGCGGTTGTGTCACGTAGTGCAATGAGGCTCCAGACAGGGCAGTTAAAATGAATACAATTTGAAAACAAATATTATATAGGCCAAAGTCATTGGAAATCATAAAAGAAAAAGAAGGTTCACTTCATATGAATCGTTAACCTCATGTTGCTGTTCAAACTGATTGTTAGACATTTCATTAAATTGTATTTAGTGTAGTTTATTTTAGGTTCATTGAGAAATAAGGTTTTACAACATGTGACCTAGGTCATATTTAGCCTCTCGAGCAACAAATAATGCTGGCAGATTATATATTATGTAACCCCGCTACAAGTGTACAACCCAATAGCTTTCTAGGTATGGCCTAATACAATCACTTGTCTGATTTATATGATAATTATGCAGCATGGTCCCATCTGATTATGTTGTATTACTATGCGGAAGTCGTGATAGCGCAGTGGTAGTGCGTTCGCTTCAGGTGCTAAATACCCGGAGTTCGAGCCCCACTGGAACCGTTACGATTGTGCGCTTATGCAAGGTATTTAAATTCCACGTTGCCTCTTCTCTCTCCCTCGTGGCGATATATTCCATCAGGAATGAGAGCCCAGTTGTATTTTAGATTGTTTGGATGATAGTGCAATGATACAGACAGAGACCATGCCCAGAGTCTCCTCTGGTTCTTTTACGTGCACGGTGTAAAGCACCGACACGAGACTTATGTTAAACGTCCCATCTGAAAGACTGTATGTATAATATATATATATATTTGTTTTAATAATACAATATATTCTAACTAGTTTATACAAATTTATTTTAGCTCGATTGCGAAACAAGTTATTTCAACTTATATAAATCACTCTCGAGACCTCATTCCTGATGGAATCCATCGCCACGAGGGAGAGAGAAGAGGCAACATGTAATTAATAATACAAACACTTTTCTCAAACTATAGAATGATGTATGTTAGTTTTATTATAACCGCCATGTTATATGATTTATGTCGATGAACATGTTATATGTTTATGCCAAATAAATAAAATATATATATTGTTAATTTTATTAGGGTCAGACGGGGGATCGAACATATGCGCTAAGTCTCTGTATACTTATATAATAATAATCAAAAACAGCGAGGTCCGGATTGAACTGAAGCAGGTCCGGTTTGACCAACGACAAGGTCCGGTTTGATTGTCCGGTTTGAACGAAGTTCGGTATGAACGTAATTCAACACGAGGGCACTCGTTACAAACATAAACATGATAAATATATGAACAAAATGATACAACTGTAATGCTATTTTTAAACTTGAACACTGTGAGAATAAAAATCTACAAGTGAATGGGTTTGGCAACGTTTTCCCAACATTAGCGAGTGCATCCACCCCTCAATATCTATGTGAACAATAATAATATTATCGTGCTTAGTATTTGCAATATATCATGTTTTTCAAGCCTCGTACACTATTTGTTAACATAAGTCTCATTCTGTCATGTATGTATGTGATATCAGAGAATAAAATGTGCTTTGATTTGACTTTTGACTTGATAATAACTAGTGCCGGTACAAGCACGATGCATGCACAATCACACATATAACCGGTACAAGCACGAGTAACTACCATGCACAATCACACATATAACAGGTGCCGGTACAGGCACGAGTAACTACCATGCACAATCACACATATAACCGGTGCTGATACAAGCACGAGTAACTACCATGCACAATCACACATATAACCGGTACTGATACAAGCACGAGTAACTACCATGCACAATCACACATATATCCGGTGACGGTATAAGCACGAGTAACTACCATGCACAATCACACAGATAACCGGTACAAGCACGAGTAACTACCATGCACAATCACACATATAACCGGTACAAGCACGAGTAACTACCATGCACAATCACACATATAACCGGTACAAGCACGAGTAACTACCATGCACAATAACGCATATAACCGGTGCCGGTACAAGCACGAGTAATTACCATGCACAATCACACATGTAACCGGTGACGGTACAGGCACGAGTAACTACCATGCACAATCACACATATAACCGGTACAAGCACGAGTAATTACCATGCACAATCACACATGTAACCGGTGACGGTACAGGCACGAGTAACTACCATGCACAATCACACAGATAACCGGTACAAGCACGAGTAACTACCATGCACACTCACACATATAACCGGTGTCGGAATAGGCACGAGTAACGACAATGCATAATCACACATATAACCGATGCCGGTACAAGCACGAGTAACTACCATGCAAAATCACACATATAACCTGTACACGCACGAGTATCTACCATGCATAATCACACATATAACCGGTGTCGGTACAAGCACGAGTAACTACCATGCACAATCACACAAATAACCGGTGCCGGTAAAAGCACGAGTAACTACCATGCAAAATCACACATATAACCTGTACACGCACGAGTATCTACCATGCATAATCACACATATAACCGGTGTCGGTACAAGCACGAGTAACTACCATGCACACTCACACATATAACCGGTGCCGGTACAAGCACGAGTAACTACCATGCACACTCACACATATAACCGGTGCCGGTACAAGCACGAGTAACTACCATGCACAATTACACATATAACCTGTACACGCACGAGTATCTACCATGCATAATCACACATATAACCGGTGTCGGTACAAGCACGAGTAACTACCATGCACAATCACACATATAACCGGTGCCGGTACAAGCACGAGTAACTACCATGCACAATTACACATATAACCGGTACCGGTACATGCACGAGTAACTACCATGCACAATCACACATATAACAGGTGCCGGTACAGGCACGAGTAACTACCATGCACAATCACACAGATAACCGGTACAAGCACGAGTAACTACCATGCACAATCACACATATAACCGGTACAAGCACGAGTAACTACCATGCACAATCACACATATAACCGGTACAAGCACGAGTAACTACCATGCACAATAACGCATATAACCGGTGCCGGTACAAGCACGAGTAATTACCATGCACAATCACACATGTAACCGGTGACGGTACAGGCACGAGTAACTACCATGCACAATCACACATATAACCGGTGTCGGTAGAGGCACGAGTAACGACCATGCACAATCACACATATAACCGGTACAAGCACGAGTAATTACAATGCACACTCACACATATAGCCGGTACCGATACAAGCACGAGTAACTACCATGCACACTCACACATATAACCGGTGCCGGTACAAGCACGAGTAACTACCATGCACAATTACACATATAACCGGTACCGGTACATGCACGAGTAACTACCATGCATAATCACTCATATAACCGGAACCGGTACAAGCACGAGCAACTACCATGCACAATCACACATATAACCGGTACAAGCACGAGCAACTACCATGCATACTCACACATATAACCGGTGCCGGTACAAGCACCAGTAACTACCATGCACAATCACACATATAACCGGTGCTGGTACATGCACGAGTAACTACCATGCACAATCACACATATAACCGGTATCGGTACAAGCACGAGTAACAGCCATGCACAATCACACATATAACCGGTGCCAGTACAGGCATGAGTAACTGCCATGCACAATCAACACATATAACCGGTACCGGTACAAGCACGAGTAACTACCATGCACACTCACACATATAACCGGTGTCGGAATAGGCACGAGTAACGACAATGCATAATCACACATATAACCGATGCCGGTACAAGCACGAGTAACTACCATGCAAAATCACACATATAACCTGTACACGCACGAGTATCTACCATGCATAATCACACATATAACCGGTGTCGGTACAAGCACGAGTAACTACCATGCACAATCACACAAATAACCGGTGCCGGTAAAAGCACGAGTAACTACCATGCAAAATCACACATATAACCTGTACACGCACGAGTATCTACCATGCATAATCACACATATAACCGGTGTCGGTACAAGCACGAGTAACTACCATGCACACTCACACATATAACCGGTGCCGGTACAAGCACGAGTAACTACCATGCACACTCACACATATAACCGGTGCCGGTACAAGCACGAGTAACTACCATGCACAATTACACATATAACCTGTACACGCACGAGTATCTACCATGCATAATCACACATATAACCGGTGTCGGTACAAGCACGAGTAACTACCATGCACAATCACACATATAACCGGTGCCGGTACAAGCACGAGTAACTACCATGCACAATTACACATATAACCGGTACCGGTACATGCACGAGTAACTACCATGCACAATCACACATATAACAGGTGCCGGTACAGGCACGAGTAACTACCATGCACAATCACACAGATAACCGGTACAAGCACGAGTAACTACCATGCACAATCACACATATAACCGGTACAAGCACGAGTAACTACCATGCACAATCACACATATAACC
>CM026390.1:21846857-21985554 GCA_014843695.1 Archivesica marissinica
ATATAACCGGTACCGGTACAAGCACGAGTAACTACCATGCACAATCACACATATAACCGGTCCGTACAAGCACGAGTAACTACCATGCACAATCACACATATAACCGGTGCCGGTACAAGCACGAGTAACTACCATGCACAATCACACATATAACCGGTACAAGCACGAGTAACTACCATGCACAATCACACATATACCGGTGCCGGTACAAGCACGAGTAACTACCATGCACAATCACACATATAACCGGTACCGGTACAAGCACGAGTAACTACCATGCACAATCACACATATAACCGGTACAAGCACGAGTAACTACCATGCACAATCACACATATAACGGTGCCGGTACAAGCACGAGTAACTACCATGCACAATCACACATATAACTCCGGTACAAGCACGAGTAACTACCATGCACAATCACACATATAACCGGTACAAGCACGAGTAACTACCATGCACAATCACACATATAACCGGTACAAGCACGAGTAACTACCATGCACAATCACACATATAACCGGTACAAGCACGAGTAACTACCATGCACAATCACACATATAACCGGTACAAGCACGAGTAACTACCATGCACAATCACACATATAACCGGTGCCGGTACAAGCACGAGTAACTACCATGCACAATCACACATATAACCGGTACAAGCACGAGTAACTACCATGCACAATCACACATATAACCGGTACAAGCACGAGTAACTACCATGCACAATCACACATATAACCGGTGCCGGTACAAGCACGAGTAACTACCATGCACAATCACACATATAACCGGTACAAGCACGAGTAACTACCATGCACAATCACACATATAACCGGTACAAGCACGAGTAACTACCATGCACAATCACACATATAACCGGTACAAGCACGAGTAACTACCATGCACACTCACACATATAACCGGTACAAGCACGAGTAACTACCATGCACAATCACACATATAACCGGTACCGGTACAAGCACGAGTAACTACCATGCACAATCACACATATAACGGTGCCGGTACAAGCACGAGTAACTACCATGCACAATCACACATATAACCGGTACAAGCACGAGTAACTACCATGCACAATCACACATATAACCGGTACAAGCACGAGTAACTACCATGCACAATCACACATATAACCGGTACAAGCACGAGTAACTACCATGCACAATCACACATATAACCGGTACAAGCACGATAACTACCATGCACAATCACACATATAACCGGTACAAGCACGAGTAACTACCATGCACAATCACACATATAACCGGTCCGGTACAAGCACGAGTAACTACCATGCACAATCACACATATCCGGTACAAGCACGAGTAACTACCATGCACAATCACACATATAACCGGTGCCGGTACAAGCACGAGTAACTACCATGCACAATCACACATATAACCGGTGCCGGTACAAGCACGAGTAACTACCATGCACAATCACACATATAACCGGTGCAAGCACGAGTAACTACCATGCACAATCACACATATAACCGGTGCCGGTACAAGCACGAGTAACTACCATGCACAATCACACATATAACCGGTACCGGTACAAGCACGAGTAACTACCATGCACAATCACACATATAACCGGTCCGGTACAAGCACGAGTAACTACCATGCACAATCACACATATAACCTACCGGTACAAGCACGAGTAACTACCATGCACAATCACACATATAACCGATGCCGGTACAAGCACGAGTAACTACCATGCACAATCACACATATAACCGGTGCCGGTACAAGCACGAGTAACTACCATGCACAATCACACATATAACCGGTACAAGCACGAGTAACTACCATGCACAATCACACATATAACCGGTACCGGTACAAGCACGAGTAACTACCATGCACAATCACACATATAACCGGTACCGGTACAAGCACGAGTAACTACCATGCACACTCACACATATAACCGGTACAAGCACGAGTAACTACCATGCACAATCACACATATAACCGGTACAAGCACGAGTAACTGCCATGCACAATCACACATATAACCGGTACTGATACAAGCACGAGTAACTACCATGCACAATCACACATATAACCGGTACAAGCACGAGTAACTACCATGCACAATCACACATATAACCGGTACTGATACAAGCACGAGTAACTACCATGCACAATCACACATATAACCGGTACTGATACAAGCACGAGTAACTACCATGCACAATCACACATATAACCGGTACTGATACAAGCACGAGTAACTACCATGCACAATCACACATATAACCGGTACAAGCACGAGTAACTACCATGCACAATCACACATATAACCGGTACAAGCACGAGTAACTACCATGCACAATCACACATATAACCGGTACAAGCACGAGTAACTACCATGCACAATCACACATATAACCGGTGCCGGTACAAGCACGAGTAACTACCATGCACAATCACACATATAACCGGTACCGGTACAAGCACGAGTAACTACCATGCACAATCACACATATAACCGGTACAAGCACGAGTAACTACCATGCACAATCACACATATAACCGGTACCGGTACAAGCACGAGTAACTACCATGCACAATCACACATATAACCGGTGCCGGTACAAGCACGAGTAACTACCATGCACAATCACACATATAACCGGTACAAGCACGAGTAACTACCATGCACAATCACACATATAACCGGTACAAGCACGAGTAACTACCATGCACAATCACACATATAACCGGTACCGGTACAAGCACGAGTAACTACCATGCACAATCACACATATAACCGGTACAAGCACGAGTAACTACCATGCACAATCACACATATAACCGGTACCGGTACAAGCACGAGTAACTACCATGCACAATCACACATATAACCGGTGCCGGTACAAGCACGAGTAACTACCATGCACAATCACACATATAACCGGTACAAGCACGAGTAACTACCATGCACAATCACACATATAACCGGTACAAGCACGAGTAACTACCATGCACAATCACACATATAACCGGTACCGGTACAAGCACGAGTAACTACCATGCACAATCACACATATAACCGGTACAAGCACGAGTAACTACCATGCACAATCACACATATAACCGGTACCGGTACAAGCACGAGTAACTACCATGCACAATCACACATATAACCGGTGCCGGTACAAGCACGAGTAACTACCATGCACAATCACACATATAACCGGTCGTACAAGCACGAGTAACTACCATGCACAATCACACATATAACCGGTGCCGGTACAAGCACGAGTAACTACCATGCACAATCACACATATAACCGGTACAAGCACGAGTAACTACCATGCACAATCACACATATAACCGGCGTACAAGCACGAGTAACTACCATGCACAATCACACATATAACCGGTCGTACAAGCACGAGTAACTACCATGCACAATCACACATATAACCGGTCCGGTACAAGCACGAGTAACTACCATGCACAATCACACATATAACCGGTACAAGCACGAGTAACTACCATGCACAATCACACATATAACCGGTACAAGCACGAGTAACTACCATGCACAATCACACATATAACCGGTACAAGCACGAGTAACTACCATGCACAATCACACATATAACCGGTACAAGCACGAGTAACTACCATGCACAATCACACATATAACCGGTGCCGGTACAAGCACGAGTAACTACCATGCACAATCACACATATAACCGGTTACAAGCACGAGTAACTACCATGCACAATCACACATATAACCGGTACAAGCACGAGTAACTACCATGCACAATCACACATATAACCGGTACAAGCACGAGTAACTACCATGCACAATCACACATATAACCGGTGCCGGTACAAGCACGAGTAACTACCATGCACAATCACACATATAACCGGTACAAGCACGAGTAACTACCATGCACAATCACACATATAACCGGTGCCGGTACAAGCACGAGTAACTACCATGCACAATCACACATATAACCGGTACCGGTACAAGCACGAGTAACTACCATGCACAATCACACATATAACCGGTGCCGTACAAGCACGAGTAACTACCATGCACAATCACACATATAACCGGTGCCGGTACAAGCACGAGTAACTACCATGCACAATCACACATATAACCGGTGCAAGCACGAGTAACTACCATGCACAATCACACATATAACCGGTGCCGGTACAAGCACGAGTAACTACCATGCACAATCACACATATAACCGGTACCGGTACAAGCACGAGTAACTACCATGCACAATCACACATATAACCGGTGCCGGTACAAGCACGAGTAACTACCATGCACAATCACACATATAATCGGTACAAGCACGAGTAACTACCATGCACAATCACACATATAATCGGTACAAGCACGAGTAACTACCATGCACAATCACACATATAACCGGTACAAGCACGAGTAACTACCATGCACAATCACACATATAACCGGTACAAGCACGAGTAACTACCATGCACAATCACACATATAACCGGTACAAGCACGAGTAACTACCATGCACAATCACACATATAACCGGTCCGGTACAAGCACGAGTAACTACCATGCACAATCACACATATAACCGGTACCGGTACAAGCACGAGTAACTACCATGCACAATCACACATATAACCGGTACCGGTACAAGCACGAGTAACTACCATGCACAATCACACATATAACCGGTACAAGCACGAGTAACTACCATGCACAATCACACATATAACCGGTACAAGCACGAGTAACTACCATGCACAATCACACATATAACCGGTGCCGGTTATTTTATTTAAGTTTATTTAACGTCGCTATCGGTTGCCCATTTGAGCGACGGGCAGTTTTATCTAACAACACCTTTCCTGTGCAAGCTCCAGAGGATAACCAGTACTTGGTGTACAACCCTCCATAAGAAACTGCCAACTTTTTCATATAAATGACACATGGCCTAAGCGGGGCTCAAACTCGCGACCATCAGTGATGATAGGTTACAGTGGTAGTAACTAGTAAGTACATGTCATTTATATTTAGTTACCCAAGATGACATTTAAACTGGTTATTCATGTTGAATAAAACACCGAAATAGGATTGCATCCAACTCGTGAGTCATATAATTATGTCTCAAATGACTGATATACAATTTCCCTACATCACCAATACGTGACTCTGCGCATGTGTGTAGGACACGAACATATACATGTAGTATGCTTATCGAAGCACTCTTCCAGGCCCGTAGCAACATTGGGGTGAATTAGAAACTCGTCTCTGTTAGATGACAACAACAAATGTGACAGTTATTTTTGTATTTGTGTGTGTGTTTTACGTTTATTTATCGTCGCTACCGGTTGCCCATATGAGCGACGCCACCTGAAGAGATTAGCCATTTTAGATTTTGGAGGATAGTGCAATGATACAGATAGAGACCCATTCCAGAGTCTCCTCTGGTCTTTTACTCTACGTACACGGTGTACAGCACCGACACGAGACCTCGGTTTAAAGTCCCATCTGAAAGACTGTTAATTTTATTAGGGTCAGACAATGGATCGAACTTGCGATCCCTGGATTACCAGTCCAACGTGTTACCACTGGACTACATATCTGTAAGAGTATTGGTGTCGGATATGTTGTATTTAACCGAACCAGCTGTTAGAATATGCATCACTTAAAACTCTCGGGGATATGGGGTTTCATCGGTATATCGTTCACGAATTGAGTTAAACACAGGACACACCTTGTGTTTGATATATGTATATGTATGTATACTATGTCAGTTTAGTTACATGAGTAAACGAACCCGACTGTAAAAATACAAGTTAGAAAGAAAACAACTCTATACAGTAAACCCCATATAGTAAGACCACCTACGTGTCTACAAAAAGTGGTCTTATTAGCGGGGTGGTCTCATTATCGAGTTCACAGACATATTACTATGGAAGGAGATATAAAACAATTAGCTTAGTACACATTTATTTTAGCTCGATTGCGAAACAAGTTCTTACAATTTATATTAATCACTCTCGATACCTCATTCCTGATGGAATACATCGCCACGAGGGAAAGTGAAGAGGCAATGTGACATTTAAATACCTTGGCTGCGGACACAATCGTAACGGCTTTAATGGGGTTCGAACTCTGTGCCGTTCGCCTTGAACCGGACTCTCTACCACTAAGCTCGATTTCCACATAGAATAAGTATGCTATATTTACCAGGAATAACTTGTATTAAATCTGCAGAGAAAATGATACAATTACAAATAGATACAATTCAAGATCATGAGATCGATGCTATGGAAGCCCTGGAGGGACATTTAAAATTAAAACTTAATAATTCTATCTTAATATTTAAAATTTATATTTTCAAATTTAATGCTTAATATTTAAAAATTAAAACTTAACATTCAAAAGCATTGAAGAGACTCGTTGACATTGAAGCCACGAGGTAGTGGCAGTTCAAGGCGGCAAAGTAAGTAACATTAATATATTGTGTGTGTCTCTTTTTAATCCTTAAGACGGTAACTTGGATGAAAACTAATAAGTATTGCCTCATTAATCAGTTGATATTGATAATAGATCTTCAAACGACATTTTCCCGAATGTAAAGTTGGTAGTGGTTGATGTAACAGCCATAGCATGTGTTTTATAACGCTGTATTTTATTTCATTTTATTTCTTTTTCATTAAAGGACGTGCACATGGAAAGCACGATGTTATTTGCCTTCCTGGTTTTATTGAACGTTGCTCCCGTGTCAACAGTTGTGCCATCACCATTGCCATCAGAAAACGGAAGCACCAGATTAGAACTGATTGCCCAGTACTTTTATGCTGGTTTTAAGTACGCAGAGATTGTTTTACTCCTCCTATGTCGACATAATATATGCCTTGGCCTTCGTCAGTGGATACTTCGTTCTAACAATTTACGACGTCGTTTTGTATTCTGGGGCCACAACAGTTGTCAGCCAACGTCTACTGGGGCCAGAACAGTCGTCAGCAAACGTCTACTGGGGCCATAAAAGTCGCCAGACAACATATACTGGGACCATAACAGTCGTCAGACAACATCTACTGGGGCCATAACAGTCGTCAGACAACATCTACTGGGGCCATAACAGTCGTCAGCCAACATCTACTGGGGCCATAACAGTCGTCAGCCAACATCTACTGGGACCATAACAGTCGTCAGACAACATCTACTGGGGCCATAACAGTCGTCAGACAACATCTTCTGGGGCCACAACAGTCGTCAGACAACATCTTCTGGGGCCACAACAGTCGTCAGACAACATTAACTGGGGCCATAACAGTCGTCAGACAACATCTACTGGGGCCACAACAGTCGTCAGACAACATCTACTGGGGCCACAACAGTCGTCAGACAACATCTACTGGGGCCACAACAGTCGTCAGACAACATCTACTGGGGCCACAACAGTCGTCAGACAACATCTACTGGGGCCATAACAGTCGTCAGACAATATCTACTGGGGCCACAACAGTCGTCAGACAACGTCTACTGGGGCCACAACAGTCGTCAGACAACGTCTACTGGGGCCACAACAGTCGTCAGACAACATCTACTGGGGCCACAACAGTCGTCAGACAACGTCTACTGGGGCCACAACAGTCGTCAGACAACGTCTACTGGGGCCACAACAGTCGTCAGACAACGTCTACTGGGGCCACAACAGTCGTCAGACAACGTCTACTGGGGCCAGAACAGTCGTCAGCGAACGTCTACTGGGGCCATAAAAGTCGCCAGACAACATATACTGGGACCATAACAGTCGTCAGACAACATCTACTGGGGCCATAACAGTCGTCAGACAACATCTACTGGGGCCATAACAGTCGTCAGCCAACATCTACTGGGGCCATAACAGTCGTCAGCCAACATCTACTGGGACCATAACAGTCGTCAGACAACATCTACTGGGGCCATAACAGTCGTCAGACAACATCTTCTGGGGCCACAACAGTCGTCAGACAACATCTTCTGGGGCCACAACAGTCGTCAGACAACATTAACTGGGTCCATAACAGTCGTCAGACAACATCTACTGGGGCCACAACAGTCGTCAGACAACATCTACTGGGGCCACAACAGTCGTCAGCCAACATCTACTGGGGCCACAACAGTCGTCAGACAACATCTACTGGGGCCACAACAGTCGTCAGACAACATCTACTGGGGCCATAACAGTCGTCAGACAATATCTACTGGGGCCACAACAGTCGTCAGACAACGTCTACTGGGGCCACAACAGTCGTCAGACAACGTCTACTGGGGCCACAACAGTCGTTAGACAACGTCTACTGGGGCCACAACAGTCGTCAGACAACGTCTACTGGGGCCACAACAGTCGTCAGACAACGTCTACTGGGGCCACAACAGTCGTCAGACAACGTCTACTGGGGCCACAACAGTCGTCAGACAACGTCTACTGGGGCCACAACAGTCGTCAGACAACGTCTACTGGGGCCACAACACTTTAACCTTTAAAGGCCTGCAGTTTGACCCCGTCCAATTGTAAAGATTTATACTTTACTATCTGTTCCATGTGATTAGTGGCTTGTATCAACAATGTAGCAGTACATTCAGTATAATTTGGCGTATGTAGGTATTTTCTAACGGTTAATATGCACGATCACTCTGTGAGCTGAGAATTAGTCAAAATGAGGCCCTGACAATTTAAGTAAACGTATATTATTGATTGTAAAGAAAATTGATAGTTATGAGTATTCAAACTACATAATCCAGATCAGCCCAGGGACATAGATTACAATGTTATGTAGGTGCCTCATCAGCCGTAGCGTAATCACTGAGACTGATAATTTGTATGCATGTATATAATATATGTGTATGGGCCGGAGGCCTTGAATTACGAATAAACTGTTAAACTGATCAGGATCTATGTTGTTTGTAAGGTCGGAGTTTCGTCACTTTCATATTCTGTTCTGTCACTTTCATGTATCATCTGGTTTAAAAAGGCCGCCAGATTAAGTGTGAAAATAATGCCTGTTTATACCTTGCCCAAATGTTGGATTTGAACTGGAGCGTACAACGGAGTTTTGTATTATTCTTGACTTGCACTGTCTCATTCCATTGACATATTGCCAAATTTGAGCGTATAGTGTAGTGAAGAGCAGAGAAGGTTCCGATACATTTGTCATGGAAAACATTCAAGCTGGTGTTGAATGATTCCACGCTACTAGTGTCCATGTGGTAGATATAATTTTGCGCTTCCTTATAAACATAGCATTTTCTAACACACGACAGCAACAGTTCTACAGCAACAGGACTTGTAAGTATTTGACGGCTGGGGATATAGTTGGGATCTATTTTACACCGAGACTCGGGTGAACAGTCTGTGTGGTCATTTTGGTAATGTTTGACAATACATTCCATTTTTGTTCGAAGTATGGATTGGTCATATATAATTGTGGCGCATGGAAAGATGTCAGATATAAAGAGAGAAAAGTAGCGGCTAGAAGAGGAGACTGTACTTGGCATAAGAGGGAACTGATGCCTGAATGTGTGGTACAGCAATGCAGGAACTGGCAGCCTAACCCGCGCAACCAGCCTTATTTGGGCCATAAGTGGAGTTGAATTGTTTATACCAGTTGTAAGTACTATAAAAATACAGAACTTCAATTTCAGCAATTTATAACCTCTGATATGTACGTGGGTCATAATAGATATAAGTGGTGCTCATGTATTAGATGTATACCATGCAGGGCCTCGCATGTGGCAAATACGATGTGCGTCGACCGTCAGATTTGTACCGCTATTCCTCGTGTGTTTAGTGCGTCGACCGTCAGATTTGTACCGCTATTCCTCGTGTGTTTAAGGTCAAATATAGGTCAACCTGCAGGCCTTTAAGTTACATTGTACACCAGTATACATGTATATTGCATGGCATAACTGTGTACTTTGGCTATACGAATTGCGTATGTGCATTAATGCTACAGTGTTAAGAAATTTTAAGAGGGCCCTAAGGAAGATTAGTTCAGAATTATAAATCAATCAATCAATCAATCAATCAATCAATCAATCAATCAATCAATCAAATCAATCAACATCAATCAATCAATCAATCAATATCAATCAATCAATCAATCAATCAATCAATCAATCAATCGATCGATCGATCGATCGATCGATCAACCAACCAACCACCCACCCTAAGACCCACACCAACCAACCAACCACCAACCCCCAACCAACCAACCACCAAACCAACCAACCAACCAACCAACCAACAAACCAACCAACCAACCAACCAACCAACCAACCAACCAACCAACCAACCAACCAACCAACCAACCAACCACCCAACCAACCAACCAACCAACCAACCAACCAACCAACCAACCAACCAACCAACCAATCAATCAACCAACCACCAACCCAGGTGCGTACCCAGGGGGGGGGCCGAAGGGGGCCTTGCCCCCCCCAAAACCAAACTTTCACTGGTAAAGATTGAACTTCAACAACCTTGGACTAAATTTATCATAAAAAGTTTTGAATAATGCTATATAGGTCCCATTGTAATAACCTGTGGTGAAGTTTTCTCATCCTTTGAGAGGTGTAACAATCATGCTAAACCCTATTGTAAATGACTCTTTGAAAATTGAAGATGTGCAGAGAGGTTGGAACAGAGCCTTCTATACCTAGGTGATGCAGCAAGCAGCGCAACCGTGCTAACACTCCAGCCCAAACAGCAAGTGAATGCTACAAGCGCATCCTCACCATTCCCCTGCTTGACCATGTTCTCAGTCAGCTCAACTCCAGGTTTGCCACCCATCAATCCAGGCTATCCAGGGACTGTGTCTTGTGCCAGCTGCTCTTGTCTCCCTCGCTCCAGATGAAGCCCAAGAGAAGCTGACATCACTGATCAACTTGTACAAGGATGATCTACCATCACCAGGCAGTGTGAAGAGTGAAGTACACTGCTGGCGAGTCAAGTGGAAGGCTGAACTGGATGTTGCTGGGCCTGACAACCTCCCCAAGACGCCCTCTGCAGCCCTTGCATATGCCAGCAAACACCTGTTCCCAAATGTGAGAACACTGATCACTATTCTCTGCACCCTGCCTGTGACCACCTGCTCATCAGAACGATCAAACAGCACGCTCAAGTTGGTGAAGAACCGCCTGAGGTCAACCATGGAAAATGACAGACTCACTGGGTTAATGCTGATGTCTGTGCACAGAGACATTGAGGTTGACCCAGAGAAGGTCATCTCTGAGTTTGCTAGGAGACACCCCAGGAAACTAGAGCTGAAGAACATCCTGACTGAGTGCTAAGAGACTAAATACAACCTTGTGGACCTGTGTGAACTTTATGCAAAGTTGTGCTAAACCGGAATAGTGTCTAGAGTCTCTATACTAGACATAATAGTATAGTGCAAGACAGACTTGATATCTCTTGTGATAGTTAACTTAAGTAAAATTAGAGTATTTTATGTGTAATAGATTTTAAACAAAAATTACAATACATGTATATCAAAATAAAGTTTAACTGGTCATTTCTAGTAATGTGTACACCCACGCTGTTTTAGCTCGGCCAGCCAATCTCGGCACCCCCCCCCCCCCTCAGAAAATCCTGGGTACCCCCTGCAACCAACCAACCACCAACAATCTATCTATCTACTCAGTAAATATTTATTTTAAATATTGCACAAAACACTGGAATGTTACGAAAATGTGTTTACTATTGACACGTATGGTGTTGTACATTAGAGGCTACCAATACATATTTAGACCACCAGTGGGTGCACATACTAAGAAAATGTTGCTTGCATCCTTTGCAGAATGCCAAGAAAACTAAGAATCCATGTCCCTGAGGTTTTGTAAAAGGCCATTTCAGAAATAGGCAGAGGAAGATTTGCATATTCCCCTGCATAACAAGAGTTGGTATTTCTCCTCATAGGTGGCAGAATCGTGTCCTATTTAATAATTAAGAAATACTATTTGTCTTATTTAGGGGCTACTACTACTTGGGTTCGAGTTCTGACGCATAATAATTAAACAAAGCAAATAAATGGGGTTCCCCTATTTGGTGCCCGAAGCAAAAACGAAAGAAAGAAAAGAAATAACCACTCTTGCCGTAAGCATAACTGATTCATTCCTGTAAAGAAAACTGGTTACAGAAAACAGCTTCAGAAAACAGCTACAGAAAACAGGTACAGAAAACAGGTACAGAAAACAGCTACAGAAACAGCTACAGAAAACCAGCTACAGAAAACAGCTTCAGAAAACAGCTACAGAAAACCAGCTACAGAAAACAGCTACAGAAAACCAGCTACAGAAAACCAGCTACAGAAAACAGCTACAGAAAACAGCTACAGAAAACAGCTACAGAAAAAACAGCTACAGAGAAAACAGCTACAGAAAACAGCTACAGAAAAAACAGCTACAGAAAACAGCTACAGAAAACAGCTACAGAAAACCAGCTACATAAACCAGCTACAGAAAACAGCTACAGAAAACAGCTACAGAAAAAACAGCTACAGAAAAAACAGCTACAGAAAACAGCTACAGAAAACAGCTACAGAAAAAACAGCTACAGAAAACAGCTACAGAAAACAGCTACAGAAAACAGCTACAGAAAACAATCACGATTCGAGGTAAATCTATTTATATAATCTGTAAGTGTCAAGAAGCTGTGACATATATATTTCAACAAGCTTCTACTTATTACGAGAGGCGCTTTGTTTTTAGCAATAGCCCAATGAGCGTACAAGCACAAGCTACTGATTCATACCGGAAGCCAAAATCAGTCAATTTTACCGAACATTTTACCAACAAGTCAATTTATTTCGGAGGCTAGAACTTGTGGCCCGTCCCGTTTGCTTTGTTATATGTTACGCTTAATGTAACGTAGATAACTACACGTGTAGGAATATGGTACGCTTAATGTAATGTAGAGAACTACACGTGTAGGAATATGTTACGCTTAATGTAACGTAGATAACTACAAGTGTAGGAATATGGTACGCTTAATGTAACGTAGATAACTACAAGTGTAGGAATATGGTACGCTTAATGTAACGTAGATAACTACAAGTGTAGGAATATGGTACGCTTAATGTAACGTAGATAACTACAAGTGTAGGAATATGTACGCTTAATGTAACGTAGATAACTACAAGTGTAGGAATATTTACGCTTAATGTAATGTAGATAACTACAAGTGTAGGAATATGTTACGCTTAATGTAACGTAGATAACTACACGTGTAGGAATATGGTACGCTTAATGTAATGTAGAGAACTACACGTGTAGGAATATGTTACGCTTAATGTAACGTAGATAACTACAAGTGTAGGAATATGTTACGCTTAATGTAACGTAGATAACTACAAGTGTAGGAATATGTTACGCTTAATGTAATGTAGATAACTACAAGTGTAGGAATATGTTACGCTTAATGTAATGTAGAGAACTACACGTGTAGGAATATGTTACGCTTAATGTAATGTAGAGAACTACAAGTGTAGGAATATGTTACGCTTAATGTAATGTAGATAACTACACGTGTAGGAATATGTTACGCTTAATGTAACGTAGATAACTACAAGTGTAGGAATATGTTACGCTTAATGTAACGTAGATAACTACAAGTGTAGGAGGTGAAAATTTGAGGTAGGTGCCTTTTGCTGTCCATTTGCATTTTCTTCCAGAAAAATTACTTTTTGATAATTTTTTGGAATAAGATCTCTTTTTATATCCATTAACAAGTAATACAAAAAATGTATAGTCAAATCACACTTTATTTTGCATTAATATCGAAGAAATAAATGTAGTGACCCCCTGTATTTTCGTATCTGGGAGGTGTCCTGAAACACCCCTTCGTTACTTCAACAGACCATCATCGTCTCACAGCGTGTCACAGCGAGCACATTCTTTGACGTAAGTAAACCACGGAAGAAATGTCAGCGATCTACTTAGTTATCAAACCAAAATTTCCTTTTTAAACTATTTTTAAAATAATAAACAAACTTGTCCAAAAAAATTAGTGTCAACACCGTTACAAATATTTTCGTGTACGAAAAGAAAACTAACCATGTGATTTTAAAATTTTCGCGCCATACAAACTCTTCAACCTCCTTTTGTGTATTCCCGCCAACAACAAACGCCAAGCCGCGAACTGAACTAATTAAATCAGCCAAAACGTGAGTATATACAAAAGTTATGTTTATTATTTGTCAACACCATTCTAGCGCTTGCTCAGTTAGTACTTACCATAGCATTATTTTGTTTTCCAGCCATGTTCAAGGAGGTAAACCCTTTCAGTTCCACCCGTTGTTATCATATTTCGCGATATTACAATGCAGTATAATGGAAATAATATTTAAAATTGTCCACACCGTTACGGTCGACACCGTTGCGAATATTGTTGTAACGGTGTTGATAAATGCGTAACGGTGTTGACATATGATCATAAACACGAAAACAGCTGTATGTTAGACTGTAACTTCATCGTTCATTGAATGATTTTGAAATAACTTGGAACATTTGTTCCCCATGGTGAAACGATGCGTCTCATGTGACACGCAGGTCCCCCTTCCCACCCACGAACACCCCCCAAATTGACAATGGGGGCACATGTGTCCCATGGACCCAGCTTCCAGTTAATAAGTTATTTTTCTCTTTTTACAGGCTATAGATGATGATTCCTTAAAAGGAAATCCTGTTAAAACAAGAAAATAAAGTGCTGTGGTATTAGACTTGCAGGGAGATAAGGAAATCCTTACACATGCACCACCTAGCAGACGATATTGACAAACGAAATCGAGTATCAGTGGTACGAATATTGGGTGTTGGAGTTCTTTAGAGAATCGGACAAGCTAGAGTACTTGAAGAAAGTAATAAAATGGCGCTTTCCGCCGCAGAACGAATGCGAAGATATAGACAAAGGGTCAGAAGTAACCCCGACCAGTACAAAACGTACCTAGACAAGGAGCACAAGAGGTGGAAAAAACGAAGGGAGGAAAATGTGTTGCCCCCGTTAGTAAACGACTTATCTGAAAGATCACAACGCGTGAAACGAAAAGAATGGAGAAAAAAGCAGAAACAAAGACGAACGGAAATAAAGAAAAGGGATGAGATTATCCGAAATCATTTAATCACTCCTCCAACGTCTCCAATGTCACCGAGAGCTGCTGAAAATAGTGATGAAAGCACCAGCAGGAGAGGAAGAACGAAAGTCAGGCGAGATAGGGCTAAGGCCTACAAAAAAATTCAAAAGCTCCAAGATGAACTTTTTAAGAAAACGAAAGAGGCTGACAAGCACAGAAAAAGGTATGACAGATTAAAGAACAAGTTGAAGAATAAAGGTAAAGCAAAGGGCAAACCCACAGATGTCCAATTTCCTATTTTGAGAAAAAGTAAATTGCGTGGCAAATTGCGGCAACAACTGATATTACACTGTGTTGTTGCGCAACAACTGAGGCGCAAAATGAAAGAGACCAAATCTCTGGAGTTAAAGCAAGTCATCTCGAGTGTTGTCACTGCCAAGTTACTGAAGAAATACAAGGTCATGAACCTGGCCAATGAACTGTTAGGGATATCACAGAAAAGGTTACGGTATAATAGTATAAATTCAAGGGGTAATCAGATTAGAAGGAAAACATACAGAAATGCTGTTAGTAGTGCAGTCAGAGAAAGGGTAGTAAAGTTCTTCGAAGAAGATATTAACAGTAGGTTACTTCCTGGAAAAAGAGATACCATAACAAGAAATAAAGTAAAAAAGCAAAAGAGGATTTTAACAGATAGTGTTAAAAACCTGCACAAGAAATTTCTAAAGGAACATGAAGATGTCAGGAAAATTTCGTATTCGATGTTTTGTAAGTTACGCCCATTTTGGGTTTGTGATCCGACTTGTGCAAGCAGGGACACGTGTACATGTAAATTACATGCAAATGTGGACTTCATGTTTTTCCGCCTTAAACAGCACAGTGTCTTAATAGCTAGCACCCTTAAGGAAGCGTGTGAAAGTTTGTGTTGTGAAACAATAACGAAGGAGTGCATGTACAGGGAGTGCGACATGTGCAAAGAAAAATCTCTTATGACCCATGTATATGAAGAAGGTATGCAGGTATGGGTACACAGTTGGATAAACAGACATGAGACTAGAATCATACAAAAACCGAATAAAGAAGCTGAAACCATAAACGTACAGGTCACTGTGAAGGATAAAATATATTGCACGTTAGAGACGCTCGTAGCAGATACAAATAAAATTCTGAAAGAGAAATATTGCAGACATGTGTATAATATTACACATCAGTACACTGAGCTTAAGCGCTTAAAAGAAAATATTTCGGAAAATGAAAGCATTATTCACATTGATTTCAGTGAAAATTATGCGTGTAAGCTTAGCACCGAAGTACAGGGCATGCATTTCGGCGCTTCCCGCAACCAGGTATCTCTCCACACGGGCGTCATGTATTTAAAAGGCACTCCCCCAGATTCCTTTTGCACAATGTCTGAAAATACACGGCATGATCCTGCAGCAATTTGGGCTCATTTAGACCCAATCCTACAATCACTAAAGCAAGAAAACCCAAGTGTGGACACCGTCCACTTTGTATCTGATGGACCTACAACACAATATAGGTCCCGTAAGAATTTCTATCTACTACAGGCCAAGTCTCAGAAGTATCAGTTTAAACCTGTCACCTGGAATTTTAGTGAGGCTGGGCATGGTAAGGGGGCCCCAGATGGTGTTGGGGGTGTAATTAAACGCACTGCAGATCATTTAGTAGGCTACGGGAGAGATATCTGTGATGCGGAGAACATGTATGAAGCAATCAAATCCGAAAACCTGTCTGTCAGAATATACAAAATACATCCAGAAGCAATATATGACATAGATAAAGAGTTGTCAAATGTAGAAATTGAGTCTGTGCCCGGTACAATGCTGCTCCATCAGGTGATCTGTAAAGACAATGACCCCAAAGTACATGTTAAATCATTGTCCTGTTTTTGCACCAAGCATGGTATATGCACATGTTTTTCAAACAAATGCGTTATGTTAACCAAGCCACACAAAAGGTTGGCAAATGATGTTACACGGTCTGTTTTGCCGGACAATGTAGCACAGTTTGCTTTGCCGGACAATATAGCAAAGTCTACGTTGCCGGATCCGGACAACATAGCACAGTCTGCTTTTCCAGACAACATAGCACAGTTTGCTTTGCCGGACAATATAGCACAGTCTGCGTTGCCAGATCCGGACAACATAGCACAGTCTGCTTTGCCGGACAATACTTATAGTCCCTCCGTAGACATGATTGGGCAGTGGGTGGTGGTTGACTATGATGACCTCCCATATCCCGGTATTGTCCAAGATGTAGATCATTCTTCTTTCGAAGTTAAAGTAATGCACAAAATTGGGATCAATATATATTTTTGGCCTGCCATGCATGATTGTATCTGGTACAAATTTGATAAAATTACAACTACATTTCAGGGCATGATACCTGTTACCAATAGACATATGAAAATGCCTCTGAGTCTCTGGGAAGCCGTCTGTACAAAATTTGATCTGTAACTTGGAGATGTGTATCATTCAGTGAGTGTGCGATTGGACATCAGTACATACTAGTTACTAAATGTCTCCTTTGACATAAATCGTCGACATGTTTTACAGTTGACCGTTCCGTTAAAATATCTAAATTAGTTGAAGTTCATGTTCTTATATTGTTCATATGTTAGTGATAATTCAATGTCGTGTCACAGACATACCATTTCTTAACTTTGTAATGCTTTGTGTGTGTGAAAATCGCTAATGGTATATAGATATATATAATATGTCTTCAATGGTCCGTGAAGTTGCTACACATAATCGCCGGGTCTACAACGTGTAACTGGTCTCAATAATCGTTAGTAATAGCGGTAAGTACTAAGGAGTAAGAGTCCCATACATTGTACATTTATACCACTAGTACTACTTAAGGATTGCTGACACCAGTTACATGCTGTAACACAATTCGACTCGATGACAATGAATGGGAAATGCAACTGTTCTCTATGTGCCCATACTTTGCTTAAAAGTTTGTTATTTTGCTGTTGACTGTTATGTTACTTGAATTCATGTCCTATAAGTGAAGATCGAGTCACAACTTGTCATTTTGACTTTGTCCCGCACTCACAGGCCCCGCCTTATCATGTTACAACATGGATCGCATCCCAGTAGTTATTGCCAGAGAAACACAGCCCATATTGTAACACTAGTACTTAGAATAGGAAATATGTGATCCACATTGTAACACGATATATAACACCCGGTGATGAAGTGCGTTTGATAGTACTCATTTACAGGGCAGTATATGAATGTCATTATTACATAATTATTTGCATTTCGTATAAATTAATGTTCCAATGGGATTATTATACATGACAGTAACATGTTTTGATTTTTTAGATTTCGAGAAATAAAATTGTTCTCGTTATTGCTGTTAATTATTACTACCTTTAGGAAAGAAGTCAACATGCCATACGAGTATATTAATATATTTAACTGAAATAATGCTATCCATTGCTACATATTTGCAAAACCCCTTACTGTAGTGTCAACACCGTTACCGAACTGTCAACACCGTTACATGCACGCGTTATTCGATTTCTTATCAACAAGTACTAACATTAAATCCAAAACATCTTCATTTCATTTACTTAGTGCAAATACCACCATATGGTGTTGTTTTCAAACGCATAAATTGTCATGTTTATAAGTAATACAAAAACGAAGTTTTGTTTTCTTTCGCAAATGCATATGTCAACACCGTTACAGGCATATTAGCAATAAATTAGGAACAAAATACATGGAAACACTTGGTATATATGGTCATGCATGAAGCAACGATGTTATATATGTAAAATTCCGCCCAAATCATTTCTTATGATATTGTTTTAGCCATATTTATGTTCACTTGTCCGTAACGGTGTTCACATTTTGTCAGGTCGACACCCAGCATCTTGTTGCCATAGCAACCAAATGCTTTGCAATATTGCGTGGCAAAGCTAAATATATATACCCTTGATATATTACTGATTCACATGGATGTGAAAAACATCCATTCCTTTTAACTTGGGTTTGGATACATATTTATAACAAAGAGGCACCTAATCAAATTTTCACCCAGGGAATATGTTACGCTTAATGTAACGTAGATAACTACAAGTGTAGGAATATGTTACGCTTAATGTAATGTAGATATGCTTGTAGATCAATGCTTTTGAATGTCAAGTTTTAATTTTTAAATATTAAGCATTAAGTTTGAAAATATAAAATTTATATATTAAGATAGAGTTGTATGTCTGGCTTCAGAATGTAAGCCAACTCCTTGAAAGCATTACTACATATTTTCTTAGGTATTGTGTATTGTTCATGGCAAATTTCAACGTCATCCAAATCAACTTCAACACCATAATCAACAGAACCTGTTAGTTCTGGTATATGAAACAGCATTTCCGGTCTTCCAGTACAAGTGTCTATATGTTTTTGTGTTCGCACATTGTGTAAATTCCAATGGATAGCAATGCGATCAAGTTCCGCTTGAAGAAAATCTGTCACAGAAAACCGCAAGCATTCTACATGAAGAATGTTTGAGGTATCAAATCGTCCTCGAGCTCTCAAATCCTTCAACGTATTCATCCACCAACTTATTCCTTGTTGCTTTAAATATCCCCACCAACGTTCAATACGCTGATTTGCGGTGCTTTTACCGTACATGAAATTCTTCACTCCAGCCATGGAATCACTATGATCATTTCTGAAAAAGGGCTGGAGAAAACTAATGCTTGAATTTTCTGTTCCACGATCTGCGCACAGAATTCTTGGAACGAATCCATAACTTGCTACCGTATCAAGATAATAATTCGCTATCATTTTTGGATTATTATTTGTAGAACCAACTTCTAACCACGTGACTCTTCTACTGTATCCATCCATCGCCCCATGGATGCACAAACCAAATGGTTTTAATTTATCGTAACCATCGATGTGCCACACATAGTTGGGTCCTGGGACGAGGTACTTCCTTCGTTTAAGCTTATGCGCTTTCCTTAAACGAACACCGTCTGGATCAATTAATTTAAGCAACATCATAACATCATCTCTTTTCACTTTTAAATGATAATCAGTTTCCAGACGCCTCCACATACTTCGGTACCCTAAGCAGTCTCCGCTAAACTGTATTTCTTTTTCTATAGTTTCTTGTATTATTTCTAATGGAGTATATGTAACAAAGCGACGTCGTAAATTGTTAGAACGAAGTATCCGCTTTAACTGACGAAGCCCAAGGCATATATTATGTCGACATAAGAGGAGTAAAACAATCTCTGCGTACTTAAAACCAGCATAAAAGTACTGGGCAATCAGTTCTAATCTGGTGCTTCCGTTTTCTGATGACAATGGTGATGGCACAACTGTTGACACGGGAGCAACGTTCAATAAAACCAGGAAGGCAAATAACATCGTGCTTTCCATGTGCACGTCCTTTAATGAAAAAGAAATAAAATGAAATAAAATACAGCGTTATAAAACACATGCTATGGCTGTTACATCAACCACTACCAACTTTACCTTCGGCAAAATGTCGTGTGAAGATCTATTATCAATATCAACTGATTAATGAGGCAATACTTATTAGTTTTCATCCAAGTTACCGTCTTAAGGATTAAAAAAGAGACACACACAATATATTAATGTTACTTACGTTGCCGCCTTGAACTGCCGCTACCTCGTGGCTTCAATGTCAACGAGTCTCTTCAATGCTTTTGAATGTCAAGTTTTAATTTTAATATTAAGCATTAAGTTTGAAAATATAAATTTTAAATATTAAGATAGAATTATTAAGTTTTAATTTTAAATGTCCCTCCAGGGCTTCCATACGATGCAATTATAAAAGAAATATATTGTATTGTTTCCTAATTTCTAAATGATGAAATATCAGAATAGTTCCCGTCATAAATTCATTATTGTATGACCATGATTATAAATTTGTTTTTAATTAGTTTTAAGTAATTTATTTTAGTTCGATTGCGAAACAAGTTCTTTCAACATATATTAATCACTCTGGAGACCTCATTCCTGATGGAATCCATCGCCATGAAGGAGAGAAGAGGCAATGTGGAATTTAAATGCCTTGTCTAAGGGCACACTCGTAACGGCTCCAGTGGGGCTCGAACTCCGGACCTTTCGCACCTGAAGCGAACGTTTTAAATTCCAGTGAAATAAATTATACATATTGACAATAAGCGAGAAATGGGGCATGAATTCATTAGTTTGAAATGTGCAAATAGCATTATAAATAATTTTATGCATGTTTTACAGCATTGCTCTAATGATATTTGTTGTGTGTGTGTTTTACGTTTATGTATCGTCGCTACTGGTTGCCCATATGAACGATCCGAGTGACAACAGTACAGTAGATTTAAAAACTACACATTGAAGACCCCCAAATGCTCATTAAACTGCAATATATTTGTAGCCCATGCCTTATTTATTTGTTATATAGATAAGTTATAGTGTGTATTATTATTGTACTGCAAGCAATGCTCTCTTATCTGCATATGTACGGTAGCTGTTCCTCCCTCTTCTATGACAGCTACCCATGTGTGTCCAGTCTATTGTGTTATCTACTGTGGTGTAACGTCGTGTAATTATGTTCAAGTGATAGTACGGGAGAATGACATTTGAGAGGTCAAATCACTAATCCACTATTAACCCCAACTAAACCCGTTTTGCCGCCCTTTCTAATAATCCGCGCATCGACATTTCCTTGCCACAATGTCGGCATGAAATAGTGTAGGCCCTATACATACTATCTTTGTTTAGATCTACCTCTTATCTCTTAAATAAATAGTCGTAAGAGTATTATACAGTCGATTCTGGTAAGAAACCATTTATTAGTAAGCTAATGTATAAAATTTACAATATGAAATGAAATTTGTGATAACGGCTATGATATTTTCCGGGTGGATTAGTGTATATATTTCATATATGTGTTTCTATTAGTTGTTATTGTTATTACAGGTCTCTTTTTATGTATTGATACATGGTATAAACCACGAATCTCGGATATGGGTTTGGTTTATTTATTTATTCCATGAAGACCTGGTGACATATTGATCACAGATCAATCGAAAATCAACTGTGTACTGTGCGCAACGAATAACGTCAAACAGTTTGCAATGTATGATCTAGCTCCAACACAAAAAATCAAATCGGATTACCTTTCAAGTTAGGGTATGTAGCTTCGGATGTTGGGTGTTTCGTCAAACTACAAATTCGTCGTGCTTACTATAGTGTATAAAACAGGTAATCGTGTGTTTTACGTTTATTTATCGTCGCTACCGGTTGCTCATATGAGCAACGCCTTCTGAAGAGATTAGTCATTTTAGAGTTTTGTAGGATAGTGCAATGATACAGACAGAGACCCATTCCAGAGTCTCCTCTGGTTCTTTTACGTGCACGGTGTAAAGCACCGACACGAGACATCGGTTTAACGTCCCATCAGAAAGACTGTTAATTGTATTAGGGTCAGACGGGGGATCGAACCTGCGATCCCTGGATTACCAGTCCAGCGTGTTACCACTGGACTACAGATCCGTCTGTGTTTTCCCAGCTAATAGTTTTACTATTGATATACATGTTCTAGACCCTCCTACTACATTCCTATTTAATATATATATTTAGAGTGCTAGACGAAAGTTGATATGTTAGAACAGTTGTGTTTGATATTTCTAAGTCCTTCACCACAGTGTTCCACAGAGGTCTTATTCACAAGTTATCTTCAGTTAGTATCCGAGGTAATCTCTTAAACTGGTTCATCGTATCTTTGCAATGATGCAATCGCAAAAAAGGAGTTGCAGTGCCGAACACAACATATTATTGGTCTAATACAAATATATACCTGCCGGAGTCCCCCAAGGATCAATTAGCGGCCCCGTGTTGTTTCTTATTTACATTAATGCTATTGTTTTTAGAAATAAAGCTAATAGTCGTCTCTTCGCTGATGGTACACGTCTGTATATCATCGTAGAGAACCCGAATCATCCGCGTCAGTTCTAAATACAGACCTCCAGAATAGTCTGATCTAAATCTGTGTTGGTAATTGTCAACCCATCGAAACATGGGTATCTAATGTTCTCTAGAAAGAGAGATTTGTTCACATGATAACTGTTCGTCTCCGTAGAGTAGGTTCATGGGAACAAAAGACGCAGATGTTTGTGAGTCTCCATAGAGATATAGATCTTCCACAACACGGATTGAGACATAGGCGTGATATACATTGGCACTCCTTGATTGTTTGTTGAAACACACACGTTAAGCAGCATACATACATTGCATGCCCCCAATAAACGCTGCACATGTTGGTTTCATTCCTTAATAACAGTCGTTTAATACAATAATTCGCATTGAAATACAAGTTCTGACGTTTGCCATCACTACGTTAAATATTCGACGTCATTACAACGTCATGTTCTCATCGCTAAACTTAAGTGATTTATTACTGTTATTGTTGTAGCGACTACGCAACATGGTTTATTCGTTGTATTGTGATAGCCACAACGGCAACCACAACCCAACGTTAGATATCCGGCGTCGTTCATAGCGTCACATTTACGAAGTGCAACGTTTATGCTGCAACGTTAAATATTCGACGTAATTACAACGTCATGTTCCCGGCGTAAATAAAAAGTTATATACTACTGGTATTGTTTATCGCGACGTCAGCAACCAAACACAACATTGTAACAACGTTATATATCCGATGTCGATGACAACATCAATTTAACGACGTTGTGACAACGTCATAATTGCAGCGTTATAATGACGTGATTTAGTCGTTGTATTGTTGTCGCAGCTACGGAAAGCAGAATCCAACATTATATCAACTATATTATGTCATTCACAATGTCATCTTAATGACTTTTCTACAACGTTAAATGTTCGACGTCATTACAGTGTCATGTTCCCAGCGTTAAATAGACGTGATTTATTTCTTATCTCGTAATCGCGACGTGGGCAACCGATATCCAATATTGTATCAAAGTTATATATCCGACGTCGATGAAAACGTCATTTTCACGATGCTGGTACACAGTTAAATATTCGGCGTTGTGACAACGTCATATTCGCAGCGTTGAAAAGATGTTTGCCTAACTACAACTTGAATAAATATGTTCCTGCTACCAGAAGTTCTTTATTCCATTTACTTGGACTTTTTCGAAGTTTTACATTTTGTTATTGTTTCAATCTATTTGACTAACTCAAGTTAATGATTAGAGGTTATTAAACCGCGGAGGCCCACCGCAGCCGTTTAATAACTTCTATATTGCATACCTTAACGGCCCCACAGCCAATATCGGACAGGTGCGCCAATATCCATAAATCCGTTCTTCAGGTGGTATCTCAGATAAATCGCGATGGTCACCAACATATTCCAACCAGTCATACGCCCTATTCAGTCCAGTTTGAGTTGTAGCCTTTGTGTGTCCGTTTTTCATTTTCTCTACAGCGGTATGTTTCTTCTGCTGTTATTTGCTTATTTCGCTCAGCCATTTTACCGTCAAGAGACAACAATCTGTCAGACAACGACTTTAGTGTTGCTTCGGCAGCCATGTTTACACAATGTAGTTACTATGTTGTTGCTACCTGTGACACGTGCTCGTGATTCGTTCTCGGCGCCGGACATCGAAATATATTGCCCGCGTCGACCAGATATTTTGCTTTTCTACCATTAAATGTGTTACTATTTATAGTAACGTATGCAATAAATGCATATATTATATATAATATTAAAAAAAATTAAGATCAAATTTAAAGATCGGGTTAGTTGCAGTTTAGCGTCGGCGCCCATATAGATGCGTTGTTTTGTATTTCGGCGTTGGTAGAACAACGGCCCAGATAGCTCAGATGGGAGGGCTGTTCGACTAGTGATCAATATGGATGACAGGGTGTTGCGTGTTCGGGCCCAACATTGGCTCATTAACGACTCCGCATTTTCTGTGCTTGGTGACTTTAATAATAGCGACAAAGGTATCTCGTTGGCTTAACATTATTCATTAGAAAACATAAATCACATATAGCATACAACTACTTACATAATACATACTGCAAACGACCAATTAGGAAGCTAACAGTAGCTTTTATAAAACGCCTTTCCTCTATGCAGTGGATATCTGGTTTGAGTAGGAGTATGTCTCCTGGGATTGGAGCGCGGCTCCTAAGCATTAAAACAGGGGTGAAGTTAGTGTATGTCGGCGTGGGTAGAACACCGAAACGGCTAACGCATGAGCTGAGTTGGTAGAGCTGTCCGACGAATTGGTTCCAGTCCCACGTCGGCTATTCTTTGTCTGCTCTTTCTATGCTTGGTCACTGCATCAGCTATGTATGTCCCATTAATGTCAAACCCATTGCAGGGACCTAGACATGTTTTCCTGGTCAGGCTTCGCCGGCCTAAATGGTTAATCTCTACTAAACACTATACATTATATGTGTGAGGAGCCTTGCGCAATGACACTACAATAACATACGTGGCCTAAGCGAGTATCGAACCCGGGACCGTTCGATTCCAAATCCGACACTCTACCACAGGATCACGGACGCCACAGCTAATAATATTGCTGTTCTATTGGCGTGTGTACAATCATGTACATGCAGATTACAGAACGAATAGAACGGATTTTGTACTGGTTTTACCACAATATTACAAGGTATGTAACTCTGACCGAACCTCACTAAATTTCAAAATGGCGTCAGGCAGAAGCAGGAAAGATTTGAGACGGCAAATAGCATCGCCAGAAAATGATAAACAACGTGATAGAAATAGGAAATATTCCGACACGAGTGGAGATAGTGACAGTGAAGATAGCTATGACCAATGGACACAATATGACAGGGATAGAGACGCAGAACGGAAGGAGGAAATGAGGAAAACTCAAAAAGGAATCACGCAACGCCGCTTGTTCTCTGAAGCTCAGTGTGAAGAAATTGAGAACAAAATTGACAATGTTGTTAAGCTTGCTAATAAGGGCGTGTATAAAGATCATACTGTAGACAGAGCTCCTCTTAGGAATAAGTATTTTTTTGGGGAAGGCTACACGTACGGATCCCAACTTGAAAGAAAAGGCCCTGGCATGGAGCGGTTGTATCCGAAAGGGCACGTTGATGATATTCCAAAATGGATTGATGATCTTGTACTGCAGCCTATCGTTAAGGCTGGACTGTTGCCTGAAGGTTTTGTAAATAGTGCCGTTATAAATGACTACTTACCAGGGGGCTGTATAGTGTCGCATATTGATCCTCCACATATTTTTGAAAGACCAATTGTTACTGTATCATTTTTCAGTGATAGCGCCTTATCATTCGGTTGCAAGTTTTCTTTTAGGCCTATTCGTACATCCAAACCAGTTTTTGTGTGTCCAGTTGACAGAGGATGCGTGACATCAATCAGGTTTTTGTATATTTATATAATTTGAACTTAACATGTATATAAATTTACTGACCCATTAGCGTGTCTGGTCAAAACTGGTAGAAACACCGACCATCTTCATTCCAAGTGGATAGCTTCCTCACATGAAAGAACACCCATGACCATGGATGATTCTATAGTGCATGCAAATACAGTAGAGGGTTTCAGGTCAGCCCTCCCACAGCGTGATTAAGACGCTCACTCCCGTAGCATCTATACCAGCAATGGTCCTGCTACGTAATGCAACAAATACAGATACCCACTCGAATGCGAACATATAGCTATTATTGGTGGAGGAAGACCCTAGGTGTCATCGGGCAAATTTCAGACACATGACAGGCACCATGGGTGAAGCAACAACCATCCAGTTGGATAGCTACTCGTGTACCTCACATGAAAGAAGTCAACACCCACAGTGGGATTCTAACCTGTAGCTGTGAGGAGTTATTATTATTAAACAACTGACTCTGCCATGCTGTTGTTATTCCTCTCCTTCAACGCCAGAAATTTTGGGCACGTATTCGCGGAATTAATACCACTTCAAGCAGTAAAAGTCTCTTCACTACAACGTAAATTTACACAGTTCATCGCTCATATCAGTATTAAAACACTTTTCATTTATACATTTATCTCACTGTTAGAGAAAACACAGTTCATCTTTAAAATCTAAACCACATGCAGGTGGTCAGCCAGGAAGGGGTTAGTGGAGGCACCAGTGACCTATACAGCGTATAGCACATATGAAGATGAAATATGAGTCTTCTTACATGGAATTCGAGGCTATTGATAAAATCCACCTGTTGCACGTGTTCCGGTAGTACCACAGTGTAATACATTAAAAGCTGAATTTGTTGCTTTGGGATTTGAAAATATGGACATCATATGTACTGTTCTCATCGATTCGAGAATGTTTATCAGGGTTCCCTCTGTCTGAATGTTTGTCTGCACCACTTCTGTCGCCAATTGAAAAACACTGGAGCCAATTAAAAATACTTGGAGCCAACTAAGAGCCATATAGTTCACAAATAAATATTTGACAAAACATGTGCCAAAAAAACAAAATTAAAAAAAAGTTGCACCAAATATGTTCGCCAATTCACAAAATTTAGACCGACAGTGGGAACCCTGTTTATGCTATCGTTCAAAGCTTGTATCCTGACATTCTGTAAGCAAGGCATCTCAGCAGGAAATGTTCCACAGTTTCGTTTCATTGCCGGTTGAACAAATTGGACACATCTAAATCGGAGGCCCCACAATCTGTTCCAATGCAAACACTCATTTATTTAGTTTAAACAATATTTATTTTTTTGAATATGCATAGTCTAGTATACATAATATGTACATACATGTAGGATTGAGGAGAAAGCAACTTGTTTATTTAATACAATAATAATTTAATAATTGTGTTTATTGTTTCAGTGGGTATGCGGCAGATAAGATTACACACTGTATCAGACCACAAGATATTGTGAGACGACGTGCAGTAATCATACTGAGAAAGTGAGTGTATCCTAGTTGTTTGATTATAAACGCATGCCTTCTGCTTCTTGGTGCATCACTCTGCTTCCTCGTATCAGGGTTTCCTCTGTGGATATTCGTGTTTCCTCTGTGTGGATATTTGTGTTCCCTCTGTGTGGATATTCGTGTTCCCTCTGTGTGGATACTCGTGTTCCCTCTGTGTGGATACTCGTGTTCCCTCTGTGTGGATACTCGTGTTCCCTCTGTGGATACTCGTGTTCCCTCTGTGAATACTCGTGTTCCCTCTGTGGATACTCGTGTTCCCTCTGTGTGGATATTCGTGTTCCCTCTGTGGATACTCGTGTTCCCTCTGTGTGGATATTCGTGTTCCCTCTGTGTGGATACTCGTGTTCCCTCTCTGTGGATATTCGTGTTCCCTCTGTGGATACTCGTGTTCCCTCTGTGTGGATATTCGTGTTCCCTCTCTGTGGATATTCGTGTTCCCTCTGTGGATATTCGTGTTCCCTCTGTGGATACTCGTGTTCCCTCTGTGTGGATATTCGTGTTCCCTCTGTGTGGATACTCGTGTTCCCTCTGTGTGGATACTCGTGTTCCCTCTGTGTGGATATTCGTGTTCCCTGTGTGGATATTCGTGTTCCCTCTGTGTGGATACTCGTGTTCCCTCTGTGTGGATATTCGTGTTCCCTCTGTGTGGATATTCGTGTTCCCTCTGTGTGGATATTCGTGTTCCCTCTGTGGATACTCGTGTTCCCTCTGTGTGGATATTCGTGTTCCCTCTGTGGATATTCGTGTTCCCTCTGTGGATATTCGTGTTCCCTCTGTGGATATTCGTGTTCCCTCTGTGTGGATACTCGTGTTCCCTCTGTGTGGATACTCGTGTTCCCTCTGTGTGGATATTCGTGTTCCCTCTCTGTGGATATTCGTGTTCCCTCTGTGGATATTCGTGTTCCCTCTGTGGATATTCGTGTTCCCTCTGTGGATATTCGTGTTCCCTCTGTGTGGATATTCGTGTTCCCTCTGTGTGGATATTCGTGTTCCCTCTGTGTGGATATTCGTGTTCCCTCTGTGGATACTCGTGTTCCCTCTGTGGATATTCGTGTTCCCTCTGTGTGGATATTCGTGTTCCCTCTGTGGATATTCGTGTTCCCTCTGTGTGGATATTCGTGTTCCCTCTGTGTGGATATTCGTGTTCCCTCTGTGTGGATATTCGTGTTCCCTCTGTGTGGATATTCGTGTTCCCTCTGTGTGGATATTCGTGTTCCCTCTGTGTGGATACTCGTGTTCCCTCTGTGTGGATACTCGTGTTCCCTCTGTGTGGATATTCGTGTTCCCTCTGTGTGGATACTCGTGTTCCCTCTGTGTGGATACTCGTGTTCCCTCTGTGTGGATATTCGTGTTCCCTCTGTGTGGATATTTGTGTTCCCTCTGTGGATATTTGTGTTTCCTCTGTGTGGATATTCGTGTTCCCTCTGTGTGAATATTTGTGTTTGACTTTCCTCTGTGTGAATATTCGTGTTTCCTCTGTGTGAATATTCGTGTTTCCTCTGTGTGAATATTTTTATATTTCTCTGCACAACTTCTGTCGTCAATTGATAAAAACTGGCAAGTAAGTTCACAGATAAATATTTGAAGCCATGTATTTGACAAAACACCAGTATTTGTTTTTTGTCGCCATTGGCAACCAACCGTGGGAACCCTGTAATTACCGCTCAATATGTCGTATATGCTGTTTATGTCATCTTTGCTGTTCAATATGCCATTTCTGCTGTTTGCTATGTCATCTTTGCTGTTCAATATGCCATTTCTGCTGTTTGCTATGTCATCTTTGCTGTTCAATATGTAATTTCTCCTGTTTGCTATGTCATCTTTGCTGTTCAATATGCCATTTCTCCTGTTTGCTATGTCATCTTTGCTGTTCAATATGTCATTTCTCCTGTTTGTTATGTCATCTTTGCTGTTCAATATGCCGTTTCTGCTGCCTGGGATTCCATGTTTCTGCCCATATGAGGAAGTAAGATTCACTGAGTCGGCAAATAATGTTAATTATATGGGTGGAAGTCGTGATAGCGCGTTCGCTTCATGTCCGAAAGGCCCGGAGTTCGGGTCCACTTTAGAGCCGTTACAATTGTGGGGAAGACATTAAATTACACATGCCTCTTCTCTCTCTCCCTCGTGGTGATGGATTCCATCAGGAATGAAGTCTCGTGAGTGATTAATATAAGTTGTCAGAGACTTGTTTCGCAATCAATTGTGTTGACTAATTATATGGGTATATCAGGGCTCATTGATGATGATTAGGCCAGAATTTTTGGGAGATATATTTATTTCATCAAAATAGGGTTAACATACACTATTACCGTTAAATAGAACATTTAAATAGAAGCATTACTTTATAATGGGCCAGTTAGTCCAGTCTGTCGATTTTTAACTTCTGGCAAAATGACAGTTGATATTATCAGAAACTCAATAACGCTCAATTAATGGTCTCGGTGTTAAAATATATTTATTTGACTGACCAGGCAAAATATATCAACGCCTGTTTCCATCTTACTGGACAGCATTTTGTATATGTATGTAAATTGTAAAAAAAAAATAAGATATATTTTAATAGGGAGAAACTCGATAATTTCATTTAGTCGCCCTCTAGATTTAGCCCTGAAGTAAGATTCTCTGTGTCAGCAAGTAATGTTAATGATATGGGTGGAATTCGTAATAGCGCAGTGGTAGTACGGTCACTTCAGGTGCGAAAGGCCTTGAATTCGCGACCTGACGGTGCCGTTACGATTGTGCTCTTGTGGAAAAGCATTCAGGTGATTAACAGAAGTTATAAGAACTTGTTTCGCAATCAAGCTAAAATATAAAAATATATTGTGTTAACTAATTATATATGCAGTAAATCGCACTGTGGCATTGCCGAGGAATTGCATCTACGACTGTGCCACCACTACAATGCAAAAACAATTGCGCAAATAACGCGGATAATATGATGTTCCATACAGTCACACTGATGACAACGATTGTGAAACAAGTTTGAATATACTTATATTAATCACTCTCATTGGCGTGGGTGAAAAACTGAGTACCCGGAGGAAACCCACCTGTCCGATCTCAGTCTTCCCGAAATCTGTAGGACCGTCTGACATGTGAGACAAAAAATCCTTCGGTCAGACAAAATATATTGAAAGTGCATTTTAATCATTTGTCTGACCGGTGTCAGACAAACTCTGGCAAAGTTTCGTGAAGACTGCCAGATCTGGCGACCACCGTCCCATCTCGCATACTTCCCGGTCCGAGGATCGAACCCGAGTTGCATTGGTGAGAAGCGAGCGCGCTAACCACTGCGCTAATCGGTGAGTCATAGTTATGATAACAAGCTCTTAATTATTACAATGTCTTGTGTTTATCTTTCAGAATATGTGATGATGCGCCGAGACTGGACTCGAGTACCAGCTCCGTTATCAAGTCTGCCTATGATGCCAGGAAACGACCGAGAGCTCGATCCCCGTCTTACTCTAGTCCGGAATCTAACAAGTATGTGCTAGTTGTGATAGCGCTGTGGTAGTGTGTTCGCTTCAGGTGGGAATGGCCTGGAGTTTGCGCCCAGCTCAAGTCTTATGATCGTGCCCTTAGACATGGGCATTTAAATTCCACATGCCTCTTCTCTCTCCCTCGTGGCAATCGCGATTCCATCAGGATTGAGGTCTTGAGAGCGATTAATATAAGTTATAAAAACTTGTTTCGCAATCGAGCTAAAATAAATTTGTATGAAATAAGGCCCTGATCACGGAAATCAGCCCTTTACTCCACAGCAGAAGTTGCATAGATGGGTCAATAGTCCAATGGTTATCACGTTTGACTGCAAATCCAGGGATCCCATTCGGATCCGAACAATATTATCAGTTGAGACTTTAAACAAAGGTCTCGTGTATGTAAAAGAACCAGAGGAGAGTCTAGAATGGGTCTCTGTCTCTCCTTACACTGTCCGCCAAAATCTAAAATGAGGAGGCGTCGCTCATATGAGCAACCGGTAGAGACAATAAAATAAATGCAAGATCACACAAATTACTTATTATCTACATACAATAAAATGTGTTATTCCACTGCTATCGGACGTAACTTATATTTAATAGCAACTACTGGATTACAAATTTTTGACAGATGTAAACAAACCTTGTTCAGTAAAATTGTACGGTCTAGGAATGTGATCGTGGCATTCCGTCCAGACAGGGATCATTCTAGAGGGCGATGTGGGCGAAATTGTCGCCCTAGGGACCCCCTGACTTCGCCCTCTGGGGCTTAGAATTTAGCACTTCTCCCAAAACTTCTGACCTAGAATGAACCCTGACATGATTAAGTGATATGGAGACTCCAGCTATAAACTGTAGAACCACCAACCTTCCACGGGCCAGCTGGATAGCTTGCTCACATGAAATAATCTGACACACCTCAAGTGGGATTCTAGCATACACCTGTACAGTGGTTATGTGGAATATATTTGAACGACCATAATGTCAACTACCAGTGCAGAATTATACATCTCTCCGGGGGCTATCCTCGAGTTTTTATAATAAATGTTAAGAATAACTTAAAAGGTATATGATCTTGTTGTCTGTTTTTATTATTATTTAAATTTTTATGTTTAGTGAAGGGCGGATCACTGTACCAGACCAATCACTGTACCAGCCCAACCACTGTACTAGCCCAATCACTGTACTAGCCCAATCACTGTACCAGCCCAATCACTGTATCAGCCCAATCACTGTACCAGCCCAATCACTACTAGCCCAATCACTGTACTAGCCCAATCACTGTACTAGCCCAATCACTGTACCAGCCCAATACCTGTACTAGCCCAATCACTGTACCAGCCCACTCACTGTACTAGCCCAATCACTGTACTAGCCCAATCACTGTACTAGCCCAATCACTGTACTAACCCACTCACTGTACTAGCCCAATCACTGTACCAGCCCAATCACTGTACTAGCCCAATCACTGTACTAGCCCAATCACTGTACCAGCCCAATACCTGTACTAGCCCAATCACTGTACCAGCCCAATCACTGTACCAGCCCAATCACTGTACTAGCCCAATCACTGTACTAGCCCATTCAATGTACTAGCCCAATCACTGTACTAGCCCAATCACTGTACTAGCCCAATCACTGTACTAGCCCAATCACTGTACCAGCCCAATCACTACCAGCCCAATCACTGTACCAGCCCAACCACTGTACTATCCCAATCACTGTACCAGCCCAATCACTGTACCAGCCCAACCACTGTACTATCCCAATCACTGTACCAGCCCAATCACTGTACTGTACTGTACTGTACTGGCCACATCACGGTTGTCATTCTTGCTGCAGGGTTTGGGTCTATGGTTCATATTGCCACTTTTATCGCTAATCCAATCACTCACTTATATACTGTAATGATACTGTATTATGATATAATATGTTCTTAACCAATTACTAACATCCTAGTTATATATATGTATACATTTATATTTCCATATATTATTGTCATGTGTAAATGTTTAAAATTGTAATTGTGAAGTGCAATAGAATAATTTTTAATTTGTGCGCTATATAAATGCTATGTATTTTGTATTTATTTAACATCGCTACCGGTTGTCCATTTGAGCGACAGGCAGTTTACCTAGCAACACCTTTCCTGGGCAGGCTCCAACAGTTAACCAGTACTTGGTGCACCAACCTCCATAAGAAACTGCCAACTTTCATAAGAAGAGAACACGGTCTGAACGGGGCTCGAACCCGTGAACATCAGTGGTGATAAGTTACAGTTGTATACAAGTCAGCGACCATAACAACTCGACCACGGAGACAGTCGTGTGATCTTGTTTGCGGGTGGCCAAGTAAATGTATATTTGTGTAATCACATCACGGCAACAAATTGTTGCATATGTTTGATACAGACTTACAGCTCTTGTTTGATTCATAGAACGTACGTGCGTGACTTTTGTCATATTGTTAGTGATATCTATTAATACTTCTTTATCAGCAGTGACAGCGATCATCGGTCTCATAGGGGCTCCAGGCACAAGAAAACGAGACATTCTTACCCCGATACAAGCTCCAGTTTTCTGTATGATAGACGGGAAGAAAACGGCCACAGTCACAAGAAGCACAAGTCAAAGAGGTCTCACCACTCGAAGAGACACAGGTCTGAATCGCCAAGATATAGCAGCAGTAGCAAGCGAGAAGTCAAGTTTGTTAGGAAATAGTTGTGTATGTGTGCGGTGATGCATTGCTAACTGATAAGTTTGTTAAGTATGTTAATAGAGTGGTGAGATTTGTTAGTAATGTTTGTTCTAATGAGAAGTTTGTTCAGAAATAGTTGTGTAGCTTCCTGGTCAACTCGTACCTAAGTCAACTCGTACCCATTTTTTGGTCAACTCGTACCCATGGCAAGTCAACTAGTACCCATGGCAAGTCAACTAGTACCCATGGCAAGTCAACTCATACCCATGGCAAGTCAACTCATACCCATGGCAAGTCAACTCGTACCCATGGCAAGTCAACTCATACCCATGGCAAGTCAACTCGTACCCATGGCAAGTCAACTCGTACCCATTCCATATTTTGGCCCCAAAATGAGTACGAGTTGACCAAAAGTATGGGTACGAGCACAGGGATTCGGCACGTTTGGGGGTACTAGTATATATATTTAAGTACAGGGATTCTACTCTGTGGGATGTCAGATTTCGCATCGATCAGTAAAATGGCCCTATCTGAAACAATTTTGTACAAATCTGTCCAAATATAACGCCTATCCCGAGTCTTTATATTGTTCTTCAAATAAAACACAACTTTAAGCTGCATGCATGTATCCTTTGCAAACAATTGCCACAGACATTGGCGTTCTGATTGGATTATTAGAATGTAACAGGATGGGTTTTTTATATGAAGAATAATCATAATCCAATCAGAACGCTCGTTTCAACGCGAATTGCACCGCTTTAGAAATTTTCAAAACAAATTGAAAATTCTACGAAATCTCTTTTTGATGTACATTTTTGCCGAATAAACCTACACGTTAGTGGAAACACATTTTATTGATAATGTTATTCACAGTTAAAACTCTCCCGTCAAAGATTTTTTTTTGTTGCTGACAGAACCCGTGTCCTAGTATGGAAATGTGACCTGCTATGGCCAATGTCTGTGGCAATTGTTTGCAAAGTATACATGCATGCAGCTTAAAGTTGTGTTTTATTTGAAGAACAATATAAAGACTCGGGATAGGTGTTATATTTGTACAAAATTGTTTCAGATAGGGCCATTTTACTGATCGATGCGAAATCTGACATCCCACAGAGTAGAATCCCTGTACTTAAATATATATACTAGTACCCCCAAACGTGCCGAATCCCTGTGGGTACGAGTTGACAAGAAAACGTTAGGACAAGTCAATTCGTACCCACTCTTAACTTAAATAATATATAAAATGAAGAGATATGCACAAGAATTGCGTAAGAAACATCAACAAAATTTACTTCCACACTTAATTGCATTTGGTGTTAATCCATGTGGCAGTTTTACTTTGGTGTTATAAGTGATTCTCAGGAAATTCATGGTTTTCACTATTTACAATGTTCCTTGTTTGTGGCAATAAATATGCAAATGTTTAATGCTAATAAACTCTATGTTATGATATGCTATGTTAATTATAGTTGCTAAAATCCGACTCGTTAGCCATTAGTTAGTTGTGTAATCAGCAGCACTGAAAGGTTGATTGATTGAACTATTATCTAGTCAACCAGAACTATTATAGAGTAAGACAAAACATGTCTCTATGCTACGTTAATCTGCTGTTTGCGAATGTGGAATGTCTTTGATGTATTTCACATGCATTATATAAACATCAAACTGATGACCGGAATCTCACATTACAGTCCACTTTAAACTTAATAGTCAGTTGGAATCTCACACAGACAGATCTGTAGTCCAGTGGTTAACCCACTGGACTGGTAATACAGGGATCACAGGTTAGATTCCCAGTCTGACCTAATAAAATTAACAGTATTTCAGATGGGACGTTAAACCGAGGTCTCGTGTCGGTGCTTTACACCGTGCACGTAAAAGAACCAGAGGATATTCTGGAATGGGTCTCTGTCTGTATCATTGCACTATCCTCCAAAATCTAAAATGACTAATCTCTTCAGGAGGCGTCGCTCATATGGGTAACCGGTAGCGACGATAAATAAACGTAAAACACACAGATATTTTGGTATTCGAATTTTGCAAATTACCAGAACACTTTGTTTATTGCAAATAAGTGTGCCATGAAGTGACAGATGCTATTGATTGATTGTGCTGGTCACTGATCAGAATACACTGATTGATTGTGCTGGTCACTGATCAGAATACATTGATTGATTGATTGATTGATTGATTGATTGATTGATTGATTGATTGTGCTGGTCACTGATCAGAATACACATATTGATTGATTGTGCTGGTCACTGATCAGAATACACTGATTGATTGATTGTGCTGGTCACTGATCAGAATACACCGATTGATTGATTGATTGATTGTGCTGGTCACTGATCAGAATACACTGATTGATTGATTGATTGATTGTGCTGGTCACTGATCATAATACACAGATTGATTGATTGTGCTGGTCACTGATCAGAATACACTGATTGATTGATTGTGCTGGTCACTGATCAGAATACACTGATTGATTGATTGATTGTGCTGGTCACTGATCAGAATACACCGATTGATTGATTGATTGATTGATTGTGCTGGTCACTGATCAGAATACTCAGACTGATTGATTGTGCTGGTCACTGATCAGAATACACTGATTGATTGATTGTGCTGGTCACTGATCAGAATACACAGATTGATTGATTGTGCTGGTCACTGATCAGAATACACTGATTGATTGATTGATTGATTGTGCTGGTCACTGATCAGAATACACTGATTGATTGTGCTGGTCACTGATCAGAATACATTGATTGATTGATTGATTGATTGATTGTGCTGGTCACTGATCAGAATACACATATTTATTGATTGTGCTGGTCACTGATCAGAATACACTGATTGATTGATTGTGCTGGTCACTGATCAGAATACACCGATTGATTGATTGATTGTGCTGGTCACTGATCAGAATACACTGATTGATTGATTGATTGTGCTGGTCACTGATTGATTGATTGTGCTGGTCACTGATCATAATACACAGATTGATTGATTGTGCTGGTCACTGATCAGAATACACTGATTGATTGATTGTGCTGGTCACTGATCAGAATACACTGATTGATTGATTGATTGTGCTGGTCACTGATCAGAATACACCGATTGATTGATTGATTGATTGATTGTGCTGGTCACTGATCAGAATACTCAGACTGATTGATTGTGCTGGTCACTGATCAGAATACACTGATTGATTGATTGATTGATTGATTGATGATTGTGCTGGTCACTGATCAGAATACTCAGACTGATTGATTGTGCTGGTCACTGATCAGAATACACTGATTGATTGATTGTGCTGGTCACTGATCAGAATACACAGATTGATTGATTGTGCTGGTCACTGATCAGAATACACTGATTGATTGATTGATTGATTGATTGTGCTGGTCACTGATCAGAATACACTGATTGATTGTGCTGGTCACTGATCAGAATACACCGATTGATTGATTGTGCTGGTCACTGATCAGAATACACCGATTGATTGATTGATTGTGCTGGTCACTGATCAGAATACACTGATTGATTGATTGATTGATTGATTGATTGATTGTGCTGGTCACTGATCAGAATACACCGATTGATTGATTGTGCTGGTCACTGATCAGAATACACTGATTGATTGATTGTGCTGGTCACTGATCAGAATACACTGATTGATTGATTGTGCTGGTCACTGATCAGAATACACCGATTGATTGATTGATTGATTGATTGATTGTGCTGGTCACTGATCAGAATACACTGTTTGATTGATTGTGCTGGTCACTGATCAGAATACACATATTGATTGATTGATTGTGCTGGTCACTGATCAGAATACACTGATTGATTGATTGTGCTGGTCACTGATCAGAATACACTGATTGATTGATTGATTGATTGATTGATTGATTGTGCTTGTCACTGATCAGAATACACTGATTGATTGATAGATTGATTGATTGTGCTTGTCACTGATCAGAATACACTAATTGATTGATTGTGCTGGTCACTGATCAGAATACACTGATTGATTGATTGATTGATTGTGCTTGTCACTGATCAGAATACACTGATTGATTGATTGATTGATTGATTGATTGATTGATTGATTGATTGATTGATTGTGCTTGTCACTGATCAGAATACACAGATTGATTGATTGTGCTGGTCACTGATCAGAATACACTGATTGATTGATTGTGCTGGTCACTGATCAGAATACACAGATTGATTGATTGTGCTGGTCACTGATCAGAATACAGCCTGGGAAAAGGCGTCGATATATTTTGCCTGGTCAGTCAAATAAATATATTTTAACACCGAGACTATTAATTCAGCAGTATTGAGTTTCTGATTTTGCCAGAAGTTAAAAAGTGAAAATGGACAGACTTGAACCCAGGCTAATTGTGATTACCAGAAGTGTGACCGTCTCCTAGACCAGTAGCCAGTGATACAATGAGTTAATCCAGTTATCTAATTATAGTCAATATACATTACAATTAATAATTAGTGTTTTAGGCTGTTGATAGGTAAATAATATTTTTAAATTCATAGTTAAAATCCTTTGTACATAGATTATCTTTACAATTGGAAAAAAAGAGTTCACACATTTGCATGCGTAGTTTGCTCAAATTAACCGAATTGAATGGTTTTGTACTTTTGTGGTATTTCAGAATATTAACTAGTGTATACTTCTATCTATAGGAGTTCCAGAGTTATGTGCTTTTCATTATGTTCGTTTTTGTCCTGGGATTAGTCCGCCTCGGTGGTCGAGTGGTTAAGGTCGCTGACTTGTATACCACTGTAACCTATCATCACTGATGGTTACGGGTTCGAGCCCCGCTCAGGTCGTGTCTCATTTATATGAAAAAGTTGGCAGTTTCTTACGGAGGTTGGTGCACCCAAGTACTGGTTAACCGCTGGAGTCTGCCCAGGAAAGGTGTTGTTAGGTAAACTGCCCGCCGGCGATATAGCCCGAAATGGTGCTGATGCAGGCGTAAAACCCGAAATATAACATATAATTGTCCTGGGATTGCACATGTACTATATTATCGTAACTTACCACAGTAATCATTTTTACAATCAGTCAAGACATTGTATTGGCAAGAACATTTTACAATTCCAATTCATATATAGTCCATCCCCACCCTCATCTAACCATAATATTTGATTTCATATCAAATTATTTTCTTTATATATTTATACACTATTTGGACTTCATGTTAATAATTTCGTTGCACATAATTATGTTAACGGCGAAAAACTGTAATAACTAATAAATTGTTTCTTATTAGTATCGGCAAAACACAAGCAATGACGGTTATATACATATTTTGAGAAAGTATGTAATAAGTAGATCTATCAGTAAATTTGTAGAAAATCAATAACTGGTCTGCACATTAAAGTCTGCAGGTTTAGACTGCGTTTTATACACTTGTCCTCCATACACACACAATAGTCTGCAAGTTGCAGACGGATATGTAGTCCAGTGGTAACACGCTGGACTGGTAATCCAGGGGTCGCAGGTTCAATCCCCCGTCTGACCCTAATAAAATTAAGTCTTTCAGATGGGACGTTAAACCGAGGTCTCGTGTCGATGCTTTACACCATGCACGTAAAAGAACCAGATGAGATTCTGGAATGGGTCTCTGTCTGTATCATGCACTATCCTCCAAAATCTAAAATAACTAATCTCTTCAGGAGGCGTCGCTCATATGGGCAACCGGTAGCGACGATAAATAAATGTAAAAACACACAGTCTGCAGAAATATCTGTGTTTTATACAGACCCACATATTCTAAATATTCGTGGTATAACTAACCATTGTACACATATTTTAAACTTCGTAGTCTTATCTAACGGTATTTTAGTACATAACTTTGTAATTTACAGTACACTGTCAGATCGCGGTGTTACTTTTGTACTACGGTTATTATGAAAACATAATGCTTGAATGCAAACTGGAAAATTTGTCCAAAATAGGCAACTTCGATATAGAAAAACATGGGTACGAGTTGACCAATTTCAAAATGACTATGGGTACGAGTTGACCAAAATGAGTACGAGTTGACTTGGGTACGGGTTGACCAGTTACCATTGTGTATGTGTGAGGTGATGCATTGCTATCTGCTAAGTTTGTTAGGTATGTGAATAGAGTGGTGATTTTTTTATTAATGTTTGTTCTAATGAGAAGTTTGTTCAGAAATAGTTGTGTACGGTTTGTGTTCCGTCATGCACAGGCACAAGACACAAAAAAAATTTGTTGGCCTATGGTCATATATTAAGTAATGTTTACTAAAGGCAACCAACGGAAATGAAACAAGCATGCAGAAACATCGACGAGAAACTAGGTAAAAACGACCAATCACTGATATGCCCTTGTGGTCCCGACCGGAAGACCTTATTCTATCAACAAATACTTTTTATTTCATGGAGATCGGTCAAATAACACCAGAATGGCACATTGTTTCATCGTGAACAGCAGGAAATGCAATGTTGTCGTTTTGGCTGGGCGTTCGGTTTTTGATTTGGCGGTATGTTTTCTCGTCGTTTTACCCAGTGTAATGCTCATAACATCTAAAATTCACACCTACTTCGTTAAATGCAATCTTTCTCTTGCGAATCATGCTGTCTGCAGCCTCAGCGTAAAGATCCAACAGAGCAATACAGAAAACAAGTCGAAAACAAAAGTAAAATCCAATAATTGTTCCATTTTGGATAAGATCCGCAGTGAATATACAGCGGTATTTCATTGGCTGCTGTTTTCATATGGATTTACATGTTTCATTTTTGACCAATAATTTTTTGTGCCTGTGCCGTGATGCATTGTTAACCGGTAAAAGATTGTTAAGTATGTGAATAGAGTGGTGAGATTTTTTTAATAATGTTTGTTCTAATGTGAATTTTCTTAAGAAATAGTTTTGTATGTGTTTGGTGATGTATCACTATGTTTGTTAAGTATGTAAATAATTTGCTGAGATTTTTTAATTGTTGGCTCTAATGGGTGAAATCGAAACGTTATTTAGAAGAGGCAGGGAAAACTATACATAACTTGCATTGTTTTGTTGTTACTGTTATCGAGTTCATTTATGTTGTTCTTGGTTGGAAATCAAAATTGTATTTATTTCCCTTATAATTGCCAGCTTGTGGTAGTGTTTTTTGTGTATGCTACTTGTCGTAATTACGTACATTTTTGAATCCCTACACTTTTGAATCCCTATACTTTTGAATCCCTACATTTTTTAATCCTTGCACTTTAGAATCCCTACACTTTTGAAACCCTAGTGCTTGTATTAGTGAGTTGTTTATGACTATGTGTGTAACTTCTCACAGCTTGTACACTTCGTCTTTATTTAAAGAATGAATCTCAGCTTAATAGTTTCCACCGGGGTGGGGGGGGGGATGAAGGCCAAATGCATCCACGCTAACTTTAATACACAGCCGAATGCAGGGTTCATTCTAGGTCAGAATTTTTGGGAGAAGTGAGAAAGCGCGTGATCGCTTCCTTAAATGGTGTTCTTTAATATACTTCTGCAAAATAGGGTTAAAAGGCACAGTACAACCATTAAATACAACATTTGAATAGGAGTGCTTTATAATGGGCCAGTGTATCTTCCTAGACAAAATTTTGTTTGAAAATCGTAAAAACCCAAAAATATTTTATTTTTAGGGAAAAGTGGGGCCCCCAGAGGGCGAAGTCAGGGTCCCTAGGGCGACAATTTCGCCAAATCGCCCTCTAGAATGATCCCTGTACCCTGATGGAAATTATTAACCCGTAATTCATTAGTAATATATTTACATGAATTATTCTTTTCAATGACAGAGATAAAAAAAAATAGCACACTATGCATTAAATATGTATTTAGTCCAGATTTGTTCATTTCTGTATGTCAAACCTGGTAAATCCGTGGTCCAGTGGTAGAGCGTCGGATTTGGAATCAATCGATCCCGCGTTCGATACTCGGTCAGGCCACGTATGTAGTGTCGTTGAGCACGGCACTTCACACACATTGCTTAGTACTGGTTAACCACTTAGGTCGGCTAAGCCTGCCCAGGAAAACATGTCTACGTCCCCACAAGGGGTTTGACATTAATGAAACATACATACATACAAACAGATCATCCTTGAGACAGTGTATACTGTAAGTAACACCTTTTCTTGTGATAAATTCCGCCTAACACAGCGAATGCTCATGACCATGTATCTTCGATTATGCGTGTCAGCTGCATATCATTAGTGAGGAAATTCATACGAAAATGGATACAAACAGGCCACACACGTTCATGTTCATCGAAGGAAATGCGATAGTGATGTAAATATGATATGTTGTATGATAAAGGAATTTTAGATTAACTACCATGTTTTCTTATCAGAGTTTTGTCGAGGTAGAATTTTTAATATTGTTCATCATTCAGGTGATCTACGTTTATTGATCGTTCTGTTAAACGTTGACTTATATCAGAGCTCAAGCTATACCCCAATTTTTGTTTGGGAGAAGTGAGAAAGCGTGCGATTGCTTTGTCTAACGATATTCTTGTATTATTTATATAAATGTCATGTCAACGTAATAGGGTTAAAATACACAATATGACTGTTAAATAGAATGCATGAATAGAAGCAGTGCTTTATAATGGGCCAGTGTATCTTACTGGACAAAATTTTGTAAGAAAATTATTTTAAAAAACGGAGAAATGGAGCCCCCAGGAGGCGAAGTCTTGGTCCGCCAAAGTCGCCCTCTTAGAATGAGCCCTGTGAGTATGTTTTACATTTATTTATCGTCGCTACCGGTTGCCCATATGAGCGACGCCTCTTGAAGATAGAGAACCATTCCAGAGTCTCATCTGGTTCTTTTACGTGAAGAATTTGTAGTAGTTTTCACCAATGTAGTGTCGCTTCAATGGAATGCACAATATGAAAGAAAAAGTTTGACGTCAAAACAATGCAAATAATAAAGAAACAACTTTTATTTAAACTTTATTTATTTTGCAACGAAGCAAGTTCTAACAACTTATATTAATCACTCTCGTGATGAAAGCATATATGTGGTCGTTAGTGTGGGAGGTACCCGGAGAAAACCCACCTGTCGGATCTGGCGACCACCGTATCATCTTACATACTGCCCGGTCTGAGGATCGAACCCTTGTTGCATTGATGAGAAACGAGCGCGCTAACCACTATGCTAATCGGACAGCCAACATTTATTTAGCAAACCGACGTGGAACAATCCTTTGTCTAATAAACAGTAAATACATATGCATAACAATAAACATGTATGGATTTTCTTAGCTTCTATGTTTCCTTTAAAAAATGTACATATTTCAATAATAAGTCGTTTCTTATTAGACAATATGAAAGTATTATTTAAATTTGGCCATGGTATATTTGGCAAATATTGAACATATATTTGAGTATTTTTGACATGTCATTAATAAATGGTATTCTGTTTCTACAGCATTTGTATTACATTGTTGGCGTTTCTATTTTGTAACTATATTATTGACTGTATAATGGAGATGCGGGTCTCGTTATAGCGCGTTCACTTTAGGTATGAACGGTCCAGTTGTAGCCTTTACGATTGTGTCCTTAGGCATAGCACAGAGTTCGAGCCCTACTATAGCCATTACGATTGTATCCTTAGCCATGGTATTTAAATTTCACATTGCCTCTTCACTTTCCCTCGTGGCGATGGATTCCCTCAGGAATGAGGTCTCTAGAGAGATTAATATAATGATGTAAGAATATGTTTCGCAATCAGGCTAAAATAAATTTGTATCGAGTCTACAGTGTATAGACTACAATATGCGTCATAGATCCTGAATAGTGTAACCTAGTCACATGTGTGCATACAACAATGTACATGACATTGTATGTTGATTTCCTTCATTTATACCGTACATTAACCCATTCAACACCAAGTAACTCACATGGACTGGTCCATGATATTCATAAACCAATAAATGAATCAGAAAATCACATTTGGACAAGTTCATTTATCAAAATGGGTAATTATGTCTAAAAATAGTCATATCACTGGCAAAAAGTGCAGATCCTGATGAGACGGCTCATCACGAGCCGGCTCATCTGGATCTACACTTTTTGTAAGCCTATTTAGAGGTCTGTGGTGTTGAAAGGGTTAATGAGTTACCACATCACTAGTAAGAAATTATCGTCCACTGTATACTGTAGAACACTATTTATTCGCGAGGTTTTATATTTCGCTAAATTTCGCGATCTAAGTTTATTGCGAATTCATGATTCTTGTGAATAATAATGTGTCCGAATGTAGAATAGTTATATCCGTAACTATGTACATTTTATCAACATTTTGAAAGATCTACCGGTACATAAACAGTACCTTCATACTTCAAAATCATAAATGTTCAAATTCTTAACACTTTATTTCACTTTATTTTGATAATATTTTACAGTATTTAGATTTATACTCCATTGCCGATAGGACTAAATTCTCGTTGATGGAGTTAGCTCTTTGATATTTGTTGTATTTTGAATGTATTTGGTAGGTGGGTTTCCAAAATGCCCAGCTGGAGCCGTTACGACTGTGCCCTTAGACAAGGCATTTAAATTCAACGGTGCCTCTTCTCTCTCCCTCGTGGCGATAGATTCCATCAGTAATGAGGTCTCGAGAGTGATTAATATAAGTTGAAAGAACTTGTTTCGCAATCGAGCTAAAATAAATTTGTATAAAACTAAAATGCATATATATATATACAAATAGCTGAAGTCGATAGAATTAACATTAAAACGTGCTGATCATCTGCTAATCAGCTGATTGGTTGATTGGTTGAAGGATGAATTGACATTTGCTTAAGATGTATATTGCCTCATTTTAACTAGTTTCAGCCGGTTCCTCATCAGGGACGTACTAGTGTGACTAGAATATTGAATGTCTGATTATTATATATAAAACAGCCGTGCATTCTGTAGGGAGACAGAGTCATGACTGGTTATTGTCTAACGAGACACTATGTTAATTCATGTATGCAGGCCAATGCAGTTTGAAATTAATAACTAATTTTAAGTCATATTCTGTGATAGTTGTTAACCCATTTCATTCATACCATTCAAACAGTATTTGCAAAGAACATAGAGCCAGATCAGCCGTCATGGAATGTGCCATCTGATCAGGCTCTATGCTGTTTGCTATTCAGATGATCTTGCTAAGACACTTGGCTATGTAGCAAACAACATAGATCCTGATCAGCACGCAGCACAACATAGATCCTGATCAGCACGCAGCGTCACGCTGCAGCTGATCTGGATCTATGTTGTTTGCAAAAGCCTTTAAATGTATCCAGAATGAAATGGGTTAATTGAATATTCATCTTGCTATATGATCACAAGCCCACGAAATATCGAATTAACCTACGTTATAACAGTACTTGTAGAATAGATATATGCCCAATCTAATCTAATAGATTTGATCAATAGTTGGCAGTATGTGTTATAGTGTTGAATTTTTGTTTTAGGAGGGGCAGTACAAGCCCCCTATACATGTCATATTTTTCTATTGTCAAAAGTTTTGTCTCCACTTTTCTTGATTCGATTATTGTTGCGATTGATTGGGGTCGTATTGTCTACAAAATTAATAATAAATTTCTAAATAACAATAAATGCATTATGTGTTTTCTGCAAACATCTAGCAGTGAGTTGTTAAATTGAGTTTATTAAAGTTTCGTTGACTCGTTAACTAATTGTAAATCGAGTTTTACAAGTCTCGAATAATTGTCTGTTTTTCGTTGTAGGTTATTGTTTGTTTTAGAGTTGCCATTTTGTTATTTGTTCCCAGTTTATTTAGCAATTATTTCCATTCTAACATGGCCCGATATAATGCTAGAAGCGAATAAATGTGTGTGTTATTTTGTCTCCTTGTATGTTATTTGGCCGATGGCTTTACAAAATGCCTCCCTGTAAAATACTTTCTTGTACTCCAGTGGCACTGAAAATCCTCCTCCAGCTATAATCACTATATTTCCTGTATGGCTGGTTACCTATTGACACTACAAATCCTGCCCAATCACTGTATTCAATTTCAATGTAAAATTGCTAAACGTTGTGCAATACAGTCAACCAAGGGAATCACAGAAAGTGGCTGCTTAGCACAGGTGGCTGTTCAATAGAAAGCAACATATTGGAAATCTGGAAACTAGCTGCTTAATACACATTGGTTGCATAATGGAGGTGACCTCTAACACAGGTTTTACTGTATTTACATCCACAAATAAGATTTCTACAGGGAGAGCAAAATTCAACAGCCGTAGTCATGGTTAATTGCAGATGGCGGTGTCCTTAGGCAAGACATTTAAATCCACATTGCCTCTTTTCTCTCACTCATGACGATGGATTCGTAGTTTATAAATGATGGTTTGTGTGTGTTTTACCATTATTTATCGTCGCTACCGGTTGCCCATATCAGCGACGCCTCCTGAAAAGATTAGTCATTTTGGAGGATAGTGCATGATACAGACAGACCAATTCCAGAACCTCCTCTGGTTCTTTTACGTTCACAGTGTACAGCACCGACACGAGACCTCGGTTTAATGTCCATCTGAAAGACTGTTAATTTTATTAGGGTCAGACGGGGGATCGAACCTGTGGTCCCTGGATTACCGTATGTATGTACGACGATTGGATATTAGTATTGCGATAATGAGTGTAATATAATCTGGAACCACTCTAATTGTGTCTATCCTACTGTCATTTGTGCAAAATGTCTGCTATTTCTCTGTTTTGTGGAAGTCGTGATAGCGCAGTGGTAGCGCGTTCACTTCAGGTGCGAAAGGACAGGAGTTCGTGCCACGCTGGAGCCGTTATTACGATTGTGCCCTTAGGCAAGGCATTTAATTTCCACGTTGCCTCTCCCTCATGGAGATGGATTCCACCAGGAATGAGGTCTCGAGAGTGATTAATATAAGTTATAAGAACTTGTTTCGCAATCGAGTAAAATGAATTTGTGTACACTATTTCTCTGTTGTGTTGTAATTCGAGTTAATATAGGTTTGGCCTTTCGAATGCATTATACGTGAAGGGCCAAACGTCGATCATCATTTGAGACTTGACACCGACATATACCCTTCAAGTCTTAAGGATTTGTTCACGTTCGAAAGAGTGTACACTTTGATGAAAGCAGTTGAAATATTGCTGTTGCAGTTGGTCAGTTAGTACTTCCAGCTGTATTTGGTGGATGAAGACCTCCGCTGCCATTCTGAGCAGTTTTCCAAATCCGGGTAGACACCCAGGTAGAACCATCGACATCCCAGTTATGTCGTCACAATAAGTAATAGCCGTTACGATTGTGCCATTAGGCAAGGCATTTAATTTCCACGTTGCTTCTCTCTCCCTCGTGGCGATGGATTCCATCAGGAATGAGGTATTGAGAGGTGATTAATATAAGTTGTAAGAATTTGTTACGGAGGGTTTATCTGAGTCTAAATCCTAAATTAGTATGTGCGGATGTAAATAATTATTACAACCCTTTGTATAAATGCGTTTACAAGAAATCTTCTGTTCTTGCTTTTAAGTCGACGGTATAAGCGCGAAATTCTACTAGTTGATACAGACATCTTGAAAAACCAAGTAAAATGCAATTATTTCTTCATTTTAGGACCGGACAAGGCATGCATGCAGTCAGGTAGACTATCGGATGTTCTTACTTTATTAGAAGCAGGGGCGGATTATGATTTACCAAAGGGGTGTATGACACAAATTGGTCTGAAGATGAATTAGTGACAAAAATCTATTTTAATAGTGGGGGGGGATAATAAATTGACAGCCGAATGGGAGTCTAAACTCATACCCCCCACCCGAGAACCGTCACTGAAGAGTAACGGTATGGAGCTAACGATTTACCATTATTTAATTAAATATGAACCTGTTTTTTAAATATATTACACTGACTTATACACCCGGGTCAATAGCCCCTCCCACCGAGATCCACCTCTGAAGTGTAAAGGTATGGGGCTAACGATTAACCATTATTTAATTTAATATGAACCTATTTCTTAAATATATCACACTTACTTATAAATACATCCATACCCCCCCCCGAACCGCCCCTGAAGTGTAAAGCTATGGGGCTAACGATTTACCATTATTTAATTAAATATGAACCTGTTTTTTTAAATATATCACACTTGTACAAAACCTCTATCAGGCGCTTAAATATAAATCGATTTATCAGCTCACTCTTGTAATTGGTCTTTTGACGGTTTTGCAATAGAATAGGCCTACTTCGATTTTCTTAAAAACGTTTTAGCTTTCTCTGTTATTTCGAATTGACGGTTTGAAGCCCTGATTTGTTATTTGCATATCAGTAAGCGATCTGCACAAAACTAAACATTTCATTTAATACTTGAACATAGATGGGATATTTTTGTTCGAGTAATCTACTAAAGATTGCATGATTGATTGTTGTATACACTAAGAGATATTAATGAGATATCTCCATTTACTTCAATAAGAATAGTTTCTCGATTTTATTGGATTAAGATTAATGGTCGAACGATTGTCGTATGTATTCATTTTTCAAATAGGAAACGTAGCACTGAAATTATTGTTGATAATATATATTAGTTGTTTGTTTTTGGGGTTTAACGTCGAACAGACAACTTAGGTTATTTGGTGACTCCCCGGCTATTTTTGGTGGGGGAAGACCCAGTATGGGGCATACGGACACTCGGGTAGAACCACAAGCAATCCGCATGCTAGCTGGATAACTTCCGCTTTTGAAATCATTCGACAACTCAGTGGTATTCGAACTTATGGCGTTGTGGGGCTAGTGTTTTGAAGTCGACGACCACCCGGCCACTGAGGTTTATTTTAATTTAGTTTAAACTTTATTTATTTTACAACGATTGCGAAGCAAGTTTTAACAACTTATATTAATCACTCTCGTTGGCGCGGATGAACGCGTATATGTGGTCATTCGTGTGGGAGGAAACCTGAGTACCCGGAGAAAAAACCCACCTGTCCGATCTGGCAACCACCGTACCATCTCAAATACTTCCCGGAATGAGGCCCCTTAGCACATAACGTAAGATTGATAATATATATAAGATATATTTAAGCTGTTTTAACTAGTTCGTACTCATTCATTTTCGTAATAACAATGTTTTGAAATTACCCAATTACAATTGTCCACCCCCCCCCCCACACACACACACCTTCTACACTTTACTTTGTATTGCATTTCGTCGGTACTAGGGCCTACAATGTCCATAGGCAGATACGCGCCTGAATTAGTGTTAACTATTAAATTAAATTTGCTCTTCAGAAAAAATATTCTATTGTTCACTACGATAGTGCATGCATTATGTTATACTATTAGGCTATGCATATTGTAAGATGATTTATGCTGAATGAAATATTCGTATTCGTATACTCGCCCGCATGGTTTGCCGGCGACGAGGGTAAATACGCTCAATCATCATCATCGTATTTGTATAAATTGTTTCCGCGCCATTGTTTATCCAAAGGATTCTGATACATTGGTGCATATTAATTTGTGATTAGTTTTAACATAACGTAATAATTATAAGTGTCTCGTGTCGGTGCTTTACATCGTGCACGTAAACGAACCAGAGGAGACTCTGGAATGGGTCTTTGTTTGTATCATTGCACTATCATCCAAGCATCTAATATGACTAATCTCTTCAGGAGGCGTCGCTCATATGGGCAACCGGTAGCGACGATAAATAACGTAAAATACACACACATAGTTAGCAGATGGATTTATAATTGACAGATGCATTTATAGTTGCCTGATGGATTTATAATTGGCATATGGATTTAAAGTCGGCCGATGGATTTATTGTTGGCAGATGGATTTATAGTTGCCTGATGGATTTATAGCCGGCCGATGCATTTATAGCCGGCCGATGGATTTATTGTTGGCAGATTGATTTATAGTTGGCAGATGGATTTACAGTTGGTAGATGGATTTACAGTTGGTATATTGATTTACAGTTGGTAGATGGATTTACAGTTGGTATATGGATTTACAGTTGGTAGATGTATTTGCAGTTGGTAGATGGATTTACAGTTGGTAGATGGATTTACAGTTTGTAGATGGATTTACAGTTGGTAGATGGATGTATACATGTAGTTGGTAGATGGATTTACAGTTGGTAGATGGATGTATACATGTAGTTGGTAGATGGATTTACAGTTGGTAGATGGATGTCTACATGTAGTTGGTAGATGGATTTACAGTTGGTAGATGGATGTATACATGTAGTTGGTAGATGGATTTACAGTTGGTAGATGGATGTATACATGTAGTTGGTAGATGGATTTACAGTTGGTAGATGGATGTATACATGTAGTTGGTAGATGGATTTACAGTTGGTAGATGGATGTATACATGTAGTTGGTAGATGGATTTACAGTTGGTAGATGGATGTATACATGTAGTTGGTAGATGGATTTACAGTTGGTAGATGGATGTATACATGTAGTTGGTAGATGGATTTACAGTTGGTAGATGGATGTATACATGTAGTTGGTAGATGGATTTACAGTTGGTAGATGGATGTATACATGTAGTTGGTAGATGGATTTACAGTTGGTAGATGGATGTATACATGTAGTTGGTAGTTTGATTTATAGTTGGAAGATGAATATATAGTTGACATGTGGATTTATAGTTGACAGATGGATTTATAGTTGACAGATGGATTTATAGTTGACAGATGGATTTACAGTTGGTCTATAGATTTATAGTTATAGATGTATTTACAGTTGGTAGATGGATTTATAGTTGGCAGATGAATTTGTGTGCGTGTTTTACGTTTATTTATCGTCGCTATTTTTGGAGGATAGTGCAATGATACAGACAGAGACCCATTCCAGAATCTCCTCTGGTTGTTTTACGTGCACGATGAACAGCACCAACACGAGACCTCGGTTTAACGTCCCATCTGAAAGAATGTTAATTGTATTAGGGTCAGACGGGGGATCGAAGCTGCGATCCCTGGATTACCAGTCCAGCGTGTTACCACTGGACTACAGATGTATTTACAGTTGGCAGATGGATTTATATACCAGGACGAATTGTGTGAAAGATTGTTTACAAATCCTATTCTTAAAGCATATTAATAATTCCACCAATTATTGTTTGATCTTTCATGCCTTGCCTGTAATAATCCAATTTACAATTATTAAGTTAGAATTAATTAATCTACTACGGCTAGATGATTGTTTGGTTTTGAAGCTTAAAGTCTCACCAACAGCTTAGCTCGTATGGCAACTGGCCATATAATATTGTACACATGCCCACATGGTTCGCCGGTGGCGAGAGTAATTAAGCTCAATCACCATCAGATAATATGATCGAGGAAGATCCCGCGTGCTCCTCCGAGCAGGATTTTTGGTACTGACTGGCACTCGGGTAGAACCACCTGTCTTCCGCAAGTCAGCTGAATAGCTTCCTCACACTAATTAATTGAACCTCATTTGGATTCGAACCGAACCTACAGCTCTGATTATCTAGTCAACATAAATATAGCATATATCATCACCCTTAAGTGTGGCGTCCGTGGTCCAGTGGTAGAGCGTCGGATTTGGAATCGAACGGTCCCGGGTTCAATACTCGGTCAGGCCACGTATGTAGTGTCATTGAGCAAGACACCTCACACACATTGCTTAGTACTGTTTAACACCTTAGGTCGGCTAAGTCTGCCCAGGAAAATATGTATAGGTCCCCGCAAGGGGTTTGACATTAATGGAACATACATACATACAGTCAAACCTGTCTTAAGCAGCCAGTCAAGGGAATTTCAGAAAGTGGCTGCTTAGCACAGGTGGCTGCTTAATATAGGTCAAATGTTTAATAAAACAACATATTGGGAATCTGGAAACTGGCTGCTTAATACAGGTTGGCTGCTTAATGGAGGTGACCACTAACGCAGGTTTGACTGTACATTAACCACGGATGCCAGATAGATTCAAGTATGATTTGCAAAAATGGCTAAAAACTGTCACGTTTATTCATCTACTAATATGCATAGTCATTATTCAGTTCTTCTTAGTCTAGTGGGCCTCATTGACCGAGTGGCCGAGTGGTTAAGGTCGTAGACTTCAAATAATATACCTCTCATTTCTGTTGTCTCATGTTCGATTCCCGCTGCGAATTTCGAATTATTTCATGTGAGGACGCCCTCCAACTGACTTGCGGAAGGTAGTTGGTTCTATCCGTGTGTCTGTCCGTAGCCATATGATATAAGTTGTTGTGGGACGTTACCCCCCCCCCCCAACTATTTCCATGATGTCTATAGGTATACGCAATCTGCTGAAAGAAATATACATGTACAGTGAACCCTGTGTTAGTGGTCACCTCCATTAAGCAGCCAACCTGTACTATATATACAGTGAACCCTGTGTTAGTGGTCACCTCCATTAAGCAGCCAACCTGTACTATATATACAGTAAACCCTGTGTTAGTGGTCACCTCCATTAAGCAGCCAACCTGTACTATACATACAGTGAACCCTGTGTTAGTGGTCGCATCCATTAAGCAGCCAACCTGTACTATATATACAGTGAACCCTGTGTTAGTGGTCACCTCCATTAATCAACCAACCTGTACTATATATACAGTGAACCATGTGTTAGTGGTCACCCCCATTAAGCAGCCAACCTGTACTATACATACAGTGAACCCTGTGTTAGTGGTCACATCCATTAAGCAGCCAACCTGTACTATATATACAGTGAACCCTGTGTTAGTGGTCACCTCCATTAAGCAGCCAACCTGTATTATATATACAGTGAGCCATGTGTTAGTGGTCACCTCCATTAAGCAGCCAACCTGTATTATATTTTCAGTGAACCCTGTGTTAGTGGTCACCTCCATTAAGCAGCCAACCTGTACTATATATACAGTGAACCATGTGTTAGTGGTCACCCCCATTAAGCAGCCAACCTGTATTATATATACAGTGAACCCTGTGTTTGTGGTCACCTCCATTAAGCAGCCAACCTGTATTATATATACAGTGAACCATGTGTTAGTGGTCACCTCCATTAAGCAGCCAACCTGTACTATATATATACAGTGAACCCTGTGTTAGTGGTCACCTCCATTAAGCAGCCAACCTGTATTATATATACAGTGAATCCTGTGTTAGTGGTCACCTCCATTAAGCAGCCAACCTGTATTATATATACAGTGAACCCTGTGTTAGTGGTCACCTCCATTAAGCAGCCAACCTGTATTATATATACAGTGAACCCTGTGTTTGTGGTCACCTCCATTAAGCAGCCAACCTGTATTATATTTACAGTGAACCATGTGTTAGTGGTCACCTCCATTAAGCAGCCAACCTGTATTATATTTACAGTGAACCCTGTGTTAGTGGTCACCTCCATTAAGCAGCCAACCTGTACTATATATACAGTGAACCCTGTGTTAGTGGTCACCTCCATTAAGCAGCCAACCTGTACTATATATACAGTGAACCCTGTGTTAGTGGTCACCCCCATTAAGCAGCCAACATGTACTATACATACAGTGAACCATGTGTTAGTGGTCACCTCCATTAAGCAGCCAACATGTACTATACATACAGTGAACCATGTGTTAGTGGTCACCTCCATTAAACAGCCAACCTGTATTATATATACAGTGAACCATGTGTTAGTGGTCACCCCCATTAAGCAGCCAGCCTGTATTATATATACAGTGAACCCTGTGTTAGTGGTCACCTCCATTAAGCAGCCAACCTGTATAATATATACAGTGAACCCTGTGTTAGTGGTCACCTCCATTAAGCAGCCAACCTGTATTATATATACAGTGAACCCTGTGTTTGTGGTCACCTCCATTAAGCAGCCAACCTGTACTATATATACAGTGAACCCTGTGTTAGTGGTCACCTCCATTAAGCAGCCAACCTGTATTATTTATACAGTGAATCCTGTGTTAGTGGTCACCTCCATTAAGCAGCCAACCTGTATTATATATACTGTGAACCATGTGTTAGTGGTCACCTCCATTAAGCAGCCAACCTGTACTATATATACAGTGAACCCTGTGTTAGTGGTCACCTCCATTAAGCAGCCAACCTGTACTATATATACAGTGAACCCTGTGTTAGTGGTCACCCCCATTAAGCAGCCAACATGTACTATACATGCAGTGAACCATATGTTAGTGGTCACCTCCATTAAGCAGCCAACATGTACTATACATACAGTGAACCATGTGTTAGTGGTCACATTCATTAAGCAGCCAACCTGTACTATATATACAGTGAACCCTGTGTTAGTGGTCACCTCCATTAAGCAACCAACCTGTACTATATATACAGTGAACCATGTGTTAGTGGTCACCCCCATTAAGCAGCCAACATGTACTATACATACAGTGAACCCTGTGTTAGTGGTCACATCCATTAAGCAGCCAACCTGTACTATATATTCAATGAACCCTGTGTTAGTGGTCACCTCCATTAAGCAGCCAACCTGTATTATATATACAGTGAGCCCTGTGTTAGTGGTCACCTCCATTAAGCAGCCAACCTGTATTATATGTTCAGTGAACCCTGTGTTAGTGGTCACCTCCATTAAGCAGCCAACCTGTACTATATATACAGTGAACCATGTGTTAGTGGTCACCCCCATTAAGCAGCCAACATTTATTATATATACAGTGAACCCTGTGTTAGTGGTCACCTCCATTAAGCAGCCAACCTGTATTATATATACAGTGAACTATGTGTTAGTGGTCACCTCCATTAAGCAGCCAACCTGTACTACATATACAGTGAACCCTGTGTTAGTGGTCACCTCCATTAAGCAGCCAACCTGTATTATATATACAGTGAATCCTGTGTTAGTGGTCACCTCCATTAAGCAGCCAACCTGTATTATATATACAGTGAAACCTGTGTTAGTGGTCACCTCCATTAAGCAGCCAACCTGTATTATATATACAGTGAACCCTGTGTTAGTGGTCACCTCCATTAAGCAGCCAACCTGTACTATATATACAGTGAACCCTGTGTTAGTGGTCACCCCCATTAAGCAGCCAACATGTACTATACATACAGTGAACCATGTGTTAGTGGTCACCTCCATTAAGCAGCCAACATGTACTATACATACAGTGAACCATGTGTTAGTGGTCACCTCCATTAAGCAGCCAACCTGTATTATATATACAGTGAACCATGTGTTAGTGGTCACCTCCATTAAGCAGCCAACCTGTATTATATATACAGTGAACCATGTGTTAGTGGTCACCTCCATTAAGCAGCCAACCTGTATTATATATACAGTGAACCCTGTGTTAGTGGTCACCTCCATTAAGCAGCCAACCTGTATTATATATACAGTGAACCTGTGTTAGTGGTCACCTCCATTAAGCAGCCAACCTGTACTATATATACAGTGAACCCTGTGTTAGTGGTCACCTCCATTAAGCAGCCAACCTGTACTATATATACAGTGAACCCTGTGTTAGTGGTCACCTCCATTAAGCAGCCAACCTGTACTATATATACAGTGAACCCTGTGTTAGTGGTCACCTCCATTAAGCAGCCAACCTGTACTATATATACAGTGAACCCTGTGTTAGTGGTCACCTCCATTAAGCAGCCAACCTGTACTATATATACAGTGAACCATGTGTTAGTGGTCACCCCCATTAAGCAGCCAACCTGTACTATACATACAGTGAACCCTGTGTTAGTGGTCACCTCCATTAAGCAGCCAACCTGTACTATATATACAGTGAACCCTGTGTTAGTGGTCACCTCCATTAAGCAGCCAACCTGTATTATATGTTCAGTGAACCCTGTGTTAGTGGTCACCTCCATTAAGCAGCCAACCTGTACTATATATACAGTGAACCATGTGTTAGTGGTCACCCCCATTAAGCAGCCAACCTTTATTATATATACAGTGAACCCTGTGTTAGTGGTCACCTCCATTAAGCAGCCAACCTGTATTATATATACAGTGAACTATGTGTTAGTGGTCACCTCCATTAAGCAGCCAACCTGTACTACATATACAGTGAACCCTGTGTTAGTGGTCACCTCCATTAAGCAGCCAACCTGTATTATATATACAGTGAATCCTGTGTTAGTGGTCACCTCCATTAAGCAGCCAACCTGTATTATATATACAGTGAACCCTGTGTTAGTGGTCACCTCCATTAAGCAGCCAACCTGTATTATATATACAGTGAACCCTGTGTTTGTGGTCACCTCCATTAAGCAGCCAACCTGTAATATATTTACAGTGAACCGTGTGTTAGTGGTCACCTCCATTAAGCAGCCAACCTGTATTATATTTACAGTGAACCCTGTGTTAGTGGTCACCTCCATTAAGCAGCCAACCTGTACTATATATACAGTGAACCCTGTGTTAGTGGTCACCTCCATTAAGCAGCCAACCTGTACTATATATACAGTGAACCCTGTGTTAGTGGTCACCCCCATTAAGCAGCCAACATGTACTATACATACAGTGAACCATGTGTTAGTGGTCACCTCCATTAAGCAGCCAACATGTACTATACATACAGTGAACCATGTGTTAGTGGTCACCTCCATTAAACAGCCAACCTGTATTATATATACAGTGAACCATGTGTTAGTGGTCACCCCCATTAAGCAGCCAACCTGTATTATTTATACAGTGAATCCTGTGTTAGTGGTCACCTCCATTAAGCAGCCAACCTGTATTATATATACAGTGAACCATGTGTTAGTGGTCACCTCCATTAAGCAGCCAACCTGTACTATATATACAGTGAACCCTGTGTTAGTGGTCACCTCCATTAAGCAGCCAACCTGTACTATATATACAGTGAACCCTGTGTTAGTGGTCACCTCCATTAAGCAGCCAACATGTACTATACATACAGTGAACCATGTGTTAGTGGTCACCTCCATTAAGCAGCCAACATGTACTATACATACAGTGAACCATGTGTTAGTGGTCACCTCCATTAACAGCCAACCTGTATTATATATACAGTGAACCATGTGTTAGTGGTCACATTCATTAAGCAGCCAACCTGTACTATATATACAGTGAACCCTGTGTTAGTGGTCACCTCCATTAAGCAACCAACCTGTACTATATATACAGTGAACCATGTGTTAGTGGTCACCCCCATTAAGCAGCCAACATGTACTATACATACAGTGAACCCTGTGTTAGTGGTCACATCCATTAAGCAGCCAACCTGTACTATATATACAGTGAACCCTGTGTTAGTGGTCACCTCCATTAAGCAGCCAACCTGTATTATATATACAGTGAGCCCTGTGTTAGTGGTCACCTCCATTAAGCAGCCAACCTGTATTATATGTTCAGTGAACCCTGTGTTAGTGGTCACCTCCATTAAGCAGCCAACCTGTACTATATATACAGTGAACCATGTGTTAGTGGTCACCCCCATTAAGCAGCCAACCTGTATTATATATACAGTGAACCCTGTGTTAGTGGTCACCTCCATTAAGCAGCCAACCTGTATTATATATACAGTGAACCATGTGTTAGTGGTCACCTCCATTAAGCAGCCAACCTGTACTATATATACAGTGAACCCTGTGTTAGTGGTCACCTCCATTAAGCAGCCAACCTGTATTATATATACAGTGAACCCTGTGTTAGTGGTCACCTCCATTAAGCAGCCAACCTGTATTATATATACAGTGAACCCTGTGTTAGTGGTCACCTCCATTAAGCAGCCAACCTGTATTATATATACAGTGAACCCTGTGTTAGTGGTCACCTCCATTAAGCAGCCAACCTGTATTATATTTACAGTGAACCGTGTGTTAGTGGTCACCTCCATTAAGCAGCCAACCTGTATTATATATACAGTGAACCCTGTGTTAGTGGTCACCTCCATTAAGCAGCCAACCTGTACTATATACAGTGAACCCTGTGTTAGTGGTCACCTCCATTAAGCAGCCAACCTGTACTATATATACAGTGAACCCTGTGTTAGTGGTCACCCCCATTAAGCAGCCAACATGTACTATACATACAGTGAACCATGTGTTAGTGGTCACCTCCATTAAGCAGCCAACCTGTATTATATATACAGTGAACCATGTGTTAGTGGTCACCCCCATTAAGCAGCCAACCTGTATTATATATACAGTGAACCCTGTGTTAGTGGTCACCTCCATTAAGCAGCCAACCTGTATTATATATACAGTGAACCATGTGTTAGTGGTCACCTCCATTAAGCAGCCAACCTGTACTATATATACAGTGAACCCTGTGTTAGTGGTCACCTCCATTAAGCAGCCAACCTGTACTATATATACAGTGAACCCTGTGTTAGTGGTCACCCCCATTAAGCAGCCAACATGTACTATACATACAGTAAACCATGTGTTAGTGGTCACCTCCATTAAGCAGCCAACATGTACTATACATACAGTGAACCATGTGTTAGTGGTCACCTCCATTAAACAGCCAACCTGTATTATATATACAGTGAACCATGTGTTAGTGGTCACCCCCATTAAGCAGCCAACCTGTATTATATATACAGTGAACCCTGTGTTAGTGGTCACCTCCATTAAGCAGCCAACCTGTACTATATATACAGTGAACCCTGTGTTAGTGGTCACCTCCATTAAGCAGCCAACCTGTACTATATATACAGTGAACCCTGTGTTAGTGGTCACCCCCATTAAGCAGCCAACATGTACTATACATACAGTGAACCATGTGTTAGTGGTCACCTCCATTAAGCAGCCAACATGTACTATACATACAGTGAACCATGTGTTAGTGGTCACCTCCATTAAACAGCCAACCTGTATTATATATACAGTGAACCATGTGTTAGTGGTCACCCCCATTAAGCAGCCAGCCTGTATTATATATACAGTGAACCCTGTGTTAGTGGTCACCTCCATTAAGCAGCCAACCTGTATAATATATACAGTGAACCCTGTGTTAGTGGTCACCTCCATTAAGCAGCCAACCTGTATTATATATACAGTGAACCCTGTGTTTGTGGTCACCTCCATTAAGCAGCCAACCTGTACTATATATACAGTGAACCCTGTGTTAGTGGTCACCTCCATTAAGCAGCCAACCTGTATTATTTATACAGTGAATCCTGTGTTAGTGGTCACCTCCATTAAGCAGCCAACCTGTATTATATATACTGTGAACCATGTGTTAGTGGTCACCTCCATTAAGCAGCCAACCTGTACTATATATACAGTGAACCCTGTGTTAGTGGTCACCTCCATTAAGCAGCCAACCTGTACTATATATACAGTGAACCCTGTGTTAGTGGTCACCCCCATTAAGCAGCCAACATGTACTATACATGCAGTGAACCATGTGTTAGTGGTCACCTCCATTAAGCAGCCAACATGTACTATACATACAGTGAACCATGTGTTAGTGGTCACCTCCATTAAGCAGCCAACCTGTATTATATATACAGTGAACCCTGTGTTAGTGGTCACCTCCATTAAGCAGCCAACCTGTACTATATATACAGTGAACCCTGTGTTAGTGGTCACCTCCATTAAGCAGCCAACCTGTACTATATATACAGTAAACCCTGTGTTAGTGGTCACCTCCATTAAGCAGCCAACATGTACTATACATACAGTGAACCCTGTGTTAGTGGTCACATTCATTAAGCAGCCAACCTGTACTATATATACAGTGAACCCTGTGTTAGTGGTCACCTCCATTAAGCAACCAACCTGTACTATATATACAGTGAACCATGTGTTAGTGGTCACCCCCATTAAGCAGCCAACATGTACTATACATACAGTGAACCCTGTGTTAGTGGTCACATCCATTAAGCAGCCAACCTGTACTATATATACAATGAACCCTGTGTTAGTGGTCACCTCCATTAAGCAGCCAACCTGTATTATATATACAGTGAGCCCTGTGTTAGTGGTCACCTCCATTAAGCAGCCAACCTGTATTATATGTTCAGTGAACCCTGTGTTAGTGGTCACCTCCATTAAGCAGCCAACCTGTACTATATATACAGTGAACCATGTGTTAGTGGTCACCCCCATTAAGCAGCCAACCTGTATTATATATACAGTGAACCCTGTGTTAGTGGTCACCTCCATTAAGCAGCCAACCTGTATTATATATACAGTGAACTATGTGTTAGTGGTCACCTCCATTAAGCAGCCAACCTGTACTATATATACAGTGAACCCTGTGTTAGTGGTCACCTCCATTAAGCAGCCAACCTGTATTATATATACAGTGAATCCTGTGTTAGTGGTCACCTCCATTAAGCAGCCAACCTGTATTATATATACAGTGAACCCTGTGTTAGTGGTCACCTCCATTAAGCAGCCAACCTGTATTATATATACAGTGAACCCTGTGTTTGTGGTCACCTCCATTAAGCAGCCAACCTGTAATATATTTACAGTGAACCGTGTGTTAGTGGTCACCTCCATTAAGCAGCCAACCTGTATTATATTTACAGTGAACCCTGTGTTAGTGGTCACCTCCATTAAGCAGCCAACCTGTACTATATATACAGTGAACCCTGTGTTAGTGGTCACCCCCATTAAGCAGCCAACCTGTACTATATATACAGTGAACCCTGTGTTAGTGGTCACCCCCATTAAGCAGCCAACATGTACTATACATACAGTGAACCATGTGTTAGTGGTCACCTCCATTAAGCAGCCAACATGTACTATACATACAGTGAACCATGTTTTAGTGGTCACCTCCATTAAACAGCCAACCTGTATTATATATACAGTGAACCATGTGTTAGTGGTCACCCCCATTAAGCAGCCAACATGTATTATTTATACAGTGAATCCTGTGTTAGTGGTCACCTCCATTAAGCAGCCAACCTGTATTATACATACAGTGAACCATGTGTTAGTGGTCACCTCCATTAAGCAGCCAACCTGTACTATATATACAGTGAACCCTGTGTTAGTGGTCACCCCCATTAAGCAGACAACATGTACTATACATACAGTAAACCATGTGTTAGTGGTCACCTCCATTAAGCAGCCAACATGTACTATACATACAGTGAACCATGTGTTAGTGGTCACCTCCATTAAACAGCCAACCTGTATTATATATACAGTGAACCATGTGTTAGTGGTCACCCCCATTAAGCAGCCAGCCTGTATTATATATACAGTGAACCCTGTGTTAGTGGTCACCTCCATTAAGCAGCCAACCTGTACTATATATACAGTGAACCCTGTGTTAGTGGTCACCTCCATTAAGCAGCCAACCTGTACTATATATACAGTGAACCCTGTGTTAGTGGTCACCCCCATTAAGCAGCCAACATGTACTATACATGCAGTGAACCATGTGTTAGTGGTCACCTCCATTAAGCAGCCAACATGTACTATACATACAGTGAACCATGTGTTAGTGATCACCTCCATTAAGCAGCCAACCTGTATTATATATACAGTGAACCATGTGTTAGTGGTCACCTCCATTAAGCAGCCAACCTGTACTATATATACAGTGAACCCTGTGTTAGTGGTCACCTCCATTAAGCAGCCAACCTGTACTATATATACAGTAAACCCTGTGTTAGTGGTCACCTCCATTAAGCAGCCAACATGTACTATACATACAGTGAACCCTGTGTTAGTGGTCAACCCCATTAAGCAGCCAGCCTGTATTATATATACAGTGAACCCTGTGTTAGTGGTCACCCCCATTAAGCAGCCAACATGTACTATACATACAGTGAACCATGTGTTAGTGGTCACCTCCATTAAGCAGCCAACATGTACTATGCATACCGTGAACCATGTGTTAGTGGTCACCTCCATTAAGCAGCCAACCTGTATTATATATACAGTGAATCCTGTGTTAGTGGTCACCTCCATTAAGCAGCCAACCTGTATTAAGCAGCCATTTTCCAGATACCCAGTATGTTGTTTTATTATACATTTAAAGCAACCACCTGTGCTAAGCAGCCACTTTATGTGATTCCATTGGCTGGCTGCTTAAGACAGACTTGACTGTATATCAAAATAGCCTGGTGTAACGGAGATAATATTGGTATAGGCTGTATAAATAAACCGACGTATAACATCAAACATCCAGCAAATAAAATTTAATTTTGCTAGTTGTGATCTTTTGTAGACTGGAAGATAAATTAAAGAAATTACCTGTCTAATCGTGAAATAATTTCCCATGAATGGGAGTGTGTTCATTTCATGATAATCTCTCGAGTCTTTAAGTCACAACATGCAAATGTGTTTCTTGATAGCTTATAAACATGATCATTAGTAATGTAAAATGATCGGCGGATTTTGTGATTATAAATATTTGCAAACCATAGATTTCAAATGTCAATATTCACGCTGACTGACATACAAAGAATAATTTAGGGGTGTCTGCGTGTTATTTGGCAAAGGACGGTGAATACAAGAAACGAAAAGTTAAAAAATTATAAACACGCATGTGTGTTTTTACGTTTATTTATCGTCGCTACCGGTTGCCCATATGAGCGACGCCTCCTGAAGAGATTAGTTATTTTAGATTTTGGAGGATAGTGCATGATACAGACAGAGACCCATTCCAGAATCTCCTCTGGTTCTTTTACGTGCACGGTGTAAAGCACCGACACGAGACCTCGGTTTAACGTCCCATCTGAAAGACTGTTAATTTTATTAGGGTCAGACGGGGGATCGAACCTGCGATCCCTGGATTACCAGTCCAGCGTGTTACCACTGGACTACATATCCGTCTGTAAGACAAGCATTACATCGTGATAGCGATGTGATAGAGCGTTCGCTTCAGGTGCGAACGGCCATGAGTTCGAGCCCCGTTGGAGCCGTTACGATTATGCCCGTAGGCAAGACATTTAACTTACACGTTGCCTCTTCTCTCTCCCTGGTGGCGATGGATTCCACCAGGAATGAGGTCTCGAGAGTGATTAATATTAGTTGTAAGAACTTGTTTCCCAATCGAGCTAAACTAAGGCCAATGTGTCTAACATGTTCATATATACAAATATGGTATACAGAGGTTGGTGCACCCAAGTACTGGTTAACCGCTGGAGCCTGCCCAGGAAAGGTGTTGTTAGGTAAACTGCCCGCCGGCGATATAGCCCAAAATGGTGCTGATGCAGGCATAAAACCCGACATATAATATATATATAATAATATAATATAATAACATATATAATATAATAATATATATATATATAACAAATATGGCAACAGCAAATCATTACATCAATTATCCGTAAAACCTTTGTAATTCATAAGAAATTCTTCCATAGATCGAACATGAGAGCTGGAATTTATATGGCATTATGTGAATTGGTAATTTGTAAGAACTTGTTTCGCAATCGAGCTAAACTAAATTTCTTTTTATAAGGTAACTATCTATGCTGAATTGAGTGCATAGCTTGGATGCCTTGGACATTGAAATTGTCGTGTTAAAGACTGTACATTTGTATTATAACCATTATCTCCGACATACTTTGTATTTAAATACATGACTTATGTTTGTTTGTATTGTTACTATCAATGCATCTACTGTAGTTAATTGTTCATGTATATTCAACTGCATTCTTTTAAGGCGTAACATTTTGTTGTTATATATATTATGTATTGATTCGTTTTTGAAAAAAACTAAATATTATCTGCCAAAATCTTATCTGCTAGATATCTGTGCAAATAGGAAAACTATATACACGTGTATATACAGTACACTGAAGATTATTAATTATGTATTGACTGGTTTGGGAAAAAACTAAATCTTATCTGCCAGATACCTGTACAAATAGGAAAACTATATACACAGACGGATCTGTAGTCCAGTGGTAACACGTTGGACTGGTAATCCAGGGATCGCAGGTTCGATCCCCCGTCTGACCCTAATAAAATGAACAGTCTTTCAGATGGAACTTTAAACCGAGGTCTCGTGTCGGTGCTGTACACCGTGCAGGTAAAAAGAACCAGAGGAGATTCTGGAACGGGTCTTTGTCTGTATCATTGCACTATCCTCCAAAACTCTTAAATGACTAATCTGTTCAGGAGGCGTCGCTCATATGGGCAACCAGTAGCGACGATAAATAAATGTAAAATACACACTTGTATATATACAGTAAACTGAAGGTTATTAATTATGTGTTGGTTTGTTTTGGAAAAATAAAATTTCAGTATAAATAGGAAAACTTCTTAGGCTACACTTGTATATATAAATATACAGTAAACTGAAGGTTATTAGTTTATACTGGGGCTCGAACTCCGGACCGTTCGCACCTGAAGCGAACGCGCATCCACTGCGCTATCACGACTGACGGTTATTAAAATAGGTTGCATACTTGGTGTGTACCCATAGAACTATGTGACTTATTTACAACCCGTAATCCGGTCGCTATGGAGGGATTAATATTTTGTAAGATATTAGCATACGACATTTTGTATAATTCAGACATATTGGTCTTGTATTAAACATAACATGACTGGTTTAAGACATTCTGGTATTAGGTATGACTTTTAGGATTAAATTTAGATTCTTTATTTCAGTCTCATCACATAAAATATACACAACAAATTATCGTGGCAAAGTACAACACCATTCATTATAAAAGAATTATAAGAGACTAATCTAATCACAGATAATCAAATTATCACAGTCTACTGACATATTATTATATTTACATATTAAAACAGTCGCTAATTGAAAATTAAATACTTATTAAAACGAGACATTTTGAAATACTGAAATAGAAAAAAAGCATTAATTAAGAAATGTTTTAAAAAATCAGTTATCAGCCTCGATCAGATCGCGGTTGAACTAATTAGCAGCTGTTTCTCGGAATGGATAAGAGGCACACAATTAATAAAACAAATGGATACATTATTTACATAAAGAAAAAGAGCGCGTAGGACGAAGTTAAGATACAGTGTGTTTGCTATAATGTATTACATACAACAGGAATAGTGCTAACAAGCGTGTAAGTTATAACAATTGTGGATATATTATAAATAATTTGGATATATTATGTGTTTTACGTTTATTTATCGTCGCTACCGGTTGCCCATATGAGCGACGCCTCCTGAAGAGATTAGTCATTTTAGATATGTGGCGGATAGTACAATGATATAGACAGATACCCATTCCAGAGTCTCCTCTGGTTCTTTTACGTGCATGGTGTACAGCACCGACATAAGACCTCCGTTTGATGTACCATCTGAAAGACTGTTAATTTTATTAGGGTCAGACGGGGGATCGAATCTGCGATCCCTGGATTACCAGTCCAGCGTGTTACCACTGAACTAAAGATCCGTCTGTATATATATATTTGGATATATTAATACAACTTTATATATACTATAGCAGGTGTTGATTTATAACTATACCTGTTATGTATGTATTGTAACATCTATGGATATATTATAATATATGTGTGGATATCTTATTAAATGTGTGGATATCGGATATCATATAATATGTGGTGATATCTTATAATATATGTGGATATCCTATAATATGTGTGGATATCTTATAATATGTGTGGATATCTTATAATATGTGTGGATATCTTATAATATGTGTGGATATCTTATAATATATGTGGATATCTTATAATATGTGTGGATATCTTATAATATATGTGTGGATATCTTATAAAATGTGTGGATATCGGGTATAATATAATATGTGTGGATATCTTATAATATGTGTGGATATCTTATACTATGTGTGGATATCTTATAATATATGTGGATATCGTATAATATATGTGGATATCTTATACTATGTGTGGATATCTTATAATATGTGTGGATATCTTTTAATATATGTGGATATCTTAGAATATATGTGGATATCTTATACTATGTGTGGATATCTTATAATATGTGTGGATATCTTATAATATATGTGGATAGTTTATAATATGTGGTGATATCTTATACTATGTGTAGATATCTTATAATATGTGTGGATATCTTTTAATATATGTGGATATATTAGAATATATGTGGATATCTTATAATATGTGTGGATATCTTATAATATGTGTGGATATCTTATAGTGGATATCTTATAATATATGTGGATAGTTTATAATATGTGGTGATATCTTATAATATGTGTGGATATCTTATAATATGTGGTGATATCTTATAATATGTGTGGATATCTTATGATATATGTGGATATCTTATGTGTGGATATCTTATAATATGTGTGGATATCTTATAATATATGTGGATATCTTATAATATGTGTGGATATCTTATAATATGTGTGGATACCTTATAATATGTGTGGATACCTTATAATATGTGTGGATATCTTATAATATGTGTGGATATCTTATAGTGGATATCTTATAATATGTGTGGATATCTTATAATATGTGTGGATATCTTATAATGTGTGTGGATATCTTATAATGTGTGTGGATATCTGATAATATGTGTGAATATCTTATAATATGTGTGGATATCTGCATTTTATAGTGGTTGCTTGTTTTTGGAATCGATGTGTTCATGATCAATGGATGTTATTTGCAGGCGTTCTTACTACCGTCAATGAAAGATGGGATTGGACAAAGAATTGTTTGAGGGAGATGTAGATGGTGGTTTCATATGCGGATTATGTGACCAAGTATTACTGAACCCTGTCACCGCCGGATGTAGCCACATCGTCTGCCAAACATGTGTAAATAGGTCATTGAAAGCTCGTGTAAATCTAGCAGTGTGCCCGGTATGTAATGCTAAACTGACACGCAACACCGAGGACACCACGATTGACTTCAAACTAAATCTGCTCAACCTCACGCTACGATGCAGCCACTGGTGTGGATCTACGTTTGTGCTAGCAGATCTGCCTGACCATATGGATATATGCCCATGTGCACCGGTAGACTGTAAGTTCAGAGAAAAAGGATGCAGAAAAAGTGTAAGAAGGTGTGACATTAGTAAACATGGAGATGAGTGTGACTTCAGAACTGTAGCATGTGAAGCGTGTGGACATACAACCATATATCGAGAACTCTTTACTCACCAAAGCAGGGTACGGTGTCTAGAAAAGAAATTGAAGCAACAGGTAATCAGGGAACAAAAGGCGGCTACACAGGAGACCAACAGACATAGGGAAAGGCTATATCGAGACCTTGTGAGACTGGATCAGCATCAGAGAAAGTCGGTCACGGATCATTTAAAGTCAAACAATAGTAGGAGAAAAGTGAAGGTATCATCGGATATTGATTCGAAGTTTGCCTTATCACCAAGAGATGGCATATTCCTCACGGAAGAGGTTGTGCAACAGCACGGTAAAGTTGTTCTTCAGCTAAAGGAGGAAAAGGAGGACACTAGAGAAATGCAACGACAAAGGCGACGTAAAGACGTATGTATGTTTCATTAAGAACGTTTAATCGTTATTGTAATAGTGATGTACCTCAAAACAAACATAAGATGAAGATATATTGTGATAGGCTATTCGATATGAATTACAGGAAAATATGAAAGGAGAAATAGCACTACTAATCTGATACAAAAAGGGTTTGCAGTTATGTGTACTAAAAGGGTTCTGAAATAATCGTCTGCATATAACTACAATACTAAGTCTAATGTTGAAGATAACTACTTTCTTGTGTTCCTCTGTCGAGCTCGTGTTCCTTCTGTCCAGCTCTTGTGTTCCTTCTGGCCAGCTCGTGTTCCATCTGTCCAGCTCGTGCGTACCTTCTGTCCAGTGCTTGTGTTCCTTATGTCCAGTGCTTGTGTTCCTTCTGTCCAGCTACTGTGTTCCTCCTGTCCAGCTCTTGTGTTCCTTCTGTCCAACTCCTGTGTTCCTTATGTCCAGCTCTTGTGTTTCTTCTGTCCAACTCTTGTGTTCCTTCTGTCCAGCTATTGTGTTCCTTCTGTCCAGCTCGTGTTCCTTCTGTCCAGCTCTTATGTTCCTTCTGTCCAACTCGTGTTCCTTCTGTCCAGCTCGTGTGTACCTTCTGTCCAACTCTTATTTTCCTCCTGTCCAGTGCTTGTGTTCCTTCTGTCCAGCTACTGTGTTCCTCCTGTCCAGCTCTTGTGTTCCTTCTGTCCAGCTCCTATGTTCCTTCTGTCCAGCTCTTATGTTACTTCTGTCCTGTTCTTGTGTTCCTTCTGTCCAGCAAATGTGTTCCACCTGTCCAGCTCTTGTGTTCCTTCTGTCCAGTTCTTGTGTTCCTTCTGTTCAGCTCTTGTGTTCCTCCTGTCCAGCTATTGTGTTCCTTCTGTCCAGCTCTTGTGTTCCTTCTGTCCAGCTCTTGTGTTCCCTCTGTCCAGCTCTTGTGTTTCACCTGTTCAGCTCTTGTGTTCCATCTTTCCAGTTCTTGTGTTCCGTCTGTTCAGCTCTTGTGTTCCGTCTTTCAAGCTCTTGTGTTCCTCCTGTCCAGCTATTATGTTCCTTCAGTACAGCTATTGTGTTCCTTCTGTCCAGTTCTTGTGTTCCTTCTGTCCAGCTCTTGTGTTCCTTCTGTCCAGCTCCTGATTTCGTCCTGTCCAGCTCTTGTGTTCCTCCTGTTCAGCTCTTGTGGTCCTTCTGTCCAGTTCTTGTGTTCCTCCTGTTCAGCTCTTGTGTTCCTTCTGTCCAGCTATTGTGGTCCGTCTGTCCAGTTCTTGTGTTCCTTCTGTCTTGCAATTGTGTTCCTTCTGTCTAGCTATTGTGATCCTTCAGTCCAGCTGTTGTGTTCCTTATGTCCAGCTCTTGTGTTCCTTCTGTCCAGCTCCTGTGTTCCTTCTGTCCAACTCTTGTGTTCCTTCTGTCCAGCTCCTGTGTTCCTTCTGTCCAACTCTTGTGTTCCTACTGTAAGGTCTTTATTGTATTTCAGTCCAGCTCTTTTGTTAATTCTGTCCAACTCTTATTCTTCTGTCCAGCTCTTGTGTTCCTCTTGTCCGACTCTTGTGTTTCTTCTGTCCAGCTATTATGGTGCGTCTGTTCAGTTATTAGTGTCATTCTGTCCAGCACTTGTGTAATTCCTTCTGTCCAGTTCTTGTGTTCCTCTTGGCTGACTCTTGTGTTCCTTCTGTCCGGCTATTGTGGTCCGTCTGTTCAGTTCTTATTGTCCTTCTGTCCATACTTGTGTAATTCCTTCTGTCCAGTTCGTGTTGTCCATATATCCAGTTCGTGTTGTCCTTTCCTTCTGGTAGGTTTAAGTTTTCATTCCGTCCCGATTTTGTTGTTATCCTGTCCATCTCATGATGGTAGTAGAATTATATCAGGATACAAACTTCACAGTTCTCAGTTATCAGCTGCATCATGCTTGAGTACATACACAACTTCATTTATTTGCTAAATTTATTTCAGAATACAAAAACTAAAACGCCACTCTCGTCACGATCCGGATATGCGCTACAGATGTGTTCACAATGCAACAGAAAGTTTCGCGCTGAAACAAATAGTGCAGTGGCCTGTAGATGGCATGTTGGGGTACGTTTGGTTTGTCTGGCGTAAGTCAGCAATAAGGTTATGAATCAAGAATAATAACTTATGATTATTATAATTATTGTGCTACAGTTTGTCACCTCACATCTCGCGAGCCTAACCTCAACGTTAACCAAAACAGAGTATTTGTAAAGCATTCATTTATTCCTATGCTAAACATACCTGTTAGCTGATCTATTAAAGAGTCACCTCCTACTCGTCAATGTTGTTTGTGGGTTCATTAAGTTATTTTGTAATGAACACCAAATCCACCGTCTTTATGGACACGGCCTGGTATATACTACACGTCAGACGGTGTTATTGATATATAGTGGTCTAGGGTTTGTTTAAAAGTGTAGGGAAGCCCATAAGAGTTATTGATACATGAACTGATAGTGAAAATGACTTCTAAATATTAAACTACAATATATGAGCTGCATTTTGGAATATTTGCATACTATTTGGTGACAAATAAAAATCATATTATAAATGCAGGTGCCAGTGCAACATTCACCACCAAATTACCTTCAGAGTAGCGGGTGTGTGCCTTTAGTGGGAAATATAAAAAAACCAATCGGTCAACCCTATTGAAATTTGACATGTTCTTGTCGCTCAAAGGTCAGTCTGTTGAAAACTACTGTATTTTGTGCCAAACTATTTTTGAGGAACATATAATGGCACTGTATGGTATAATGGTGGCCCATGCACATTTCAATAGCGGTGTATATAGCAGTTCAATAGCGGTGTACCTACAGTACATAGCATTTAGCCGCCATCTTATTTTGGAGTACAATACAATATTCGTTTAGTATGTAGTAACGGGCCAGGTTAAATTTACGTATGACTAATCCTTAATTAGTGCCTTACATCTTGACACAATTTGAACATTACTGAACTTAGCTAGACAAAATGGACGACATCAAATTACAGAAGAATGAATCAATTGAAACCCCCGATAATAACAATGAAGTCATATACACAGTCCTCAATTAATTTTAATGATCGTGTGACCTTATTTATCTGTATAAGAATTACCCGTGTATTTCAAAAATCTTGTGTTGTGTCTTAGCTCATCTTAAATGTTCGAGAGAGAAAAACGTATTTCGCAAAACCAGTGTTATAAAAACAGCGAACCGCTGTTCATTACTGAATATGTTTTTATTTGTTCGTTCATGGCACAGTCTGAAACACATACATAAAGCTTTAACTTTTCGATAATACCTTCATTAACAAATATGGCAGTGGTCCAGTTGTCCAGGGATCGCAGGTTCGATTCTCCGTCTGACCCTAATAATATTAACATACTTTCAGATTAGACTATAAAGTATAAACCAATGTCTCGTGTATCGTGGTGTGTGTCATCCGTGGTCCAATGGTAGAGCGTCGGATTTGGAATCGAACGGTCCGGGTTCGTTACTCAGTTAGGCCATGTATGTAGTGTCATTGAGCAAGGCACCTCACACACATTGCTTAGTACTGGTTAACCGCTATGGTCGGCTAAGCATGCCCAGGAAAACATGTCTAGGTCCCCGCAAGGAGTTTGACATTAATGGAACATACATGTCGGCGCTATACACCGGACATGCCTCTAGTGCTTCACTGTCCTCCAACAAATAAAATAACTAATATACTAATGGAGGCGTCGCCCAGATTCTTCAGGGACCAACGATAGATGGATGTATCCGAAAAATAGGTTGCATGTGGGAATTCACTGTGTGTCGTTATCGTCGCTACCGGTTGCCCATATGGGCGACGCCTCCTGCAGAGATTGGTCATTTTAGATGTGTGGAGGATAGTGCATAGACAGAGACCCATTCCAAAGTTTCCTCTGGTTCTTTTACGTGCACGGTGTACAGTACCGACACGATACCTCGGTATAAAGTCCCATCTGAAAGTCTGTTAATTTTATTAGGGTCAGACGGGGGATCGAACCTGTGTGAGAGGTCACTTTATAAGAGTTCTTTATTGCACCTTCCACTAAATTCTATCCTTTCCATTGGTCAAACGGTGCATGTGGCTACCCTACATGGGACTGTGAAGGGTCAGTAAATATATTATGTAGGGTCAGTAGAAAACATGGCGGCTTTCTAAAACTCTCGGTTCAGAAGTATTTAATTATTTTCTGAACTTATTTTAGTCAAATAAATCTTCGTCAAAACTACTGAATCGATACAATAATTCCAATATTATAACATTATATGTGGTGGATGCAATAAATTAGTTATTGGGTTTGTTGCTGACCCTCCACAGATTTAGTTTATACAAATTTAGTTAAGCTCGATTGCGAAACAAGTTCTTACAACTTATATTAATCACTCTCGAGACCTCATTCCTGATGGAATCCATCGCCATGAGGAAGAGATAAGAGGCAATGTGGAAATTAAATACCTTGCCTAAGGGCACAATCGTAACGGCTCCAGCGGGGCTCGAACTCCGGACCGTTCGCACCTGAAGCGAACGCGCATCCACTGCGCTATCACGACTTCCACAAAACACAGAGTTATGTGTGGTCAGTAAAATATATAGGATATTCGGCTAAGACGTCCAGCGCCATATATTTTGATTTTTCTGACCCACATAGCTATGTGTGTGGTGTGTGGGGGGGGGGGGGGGTCAGTAGCAAACCAAATAACTAATAGTGGCTGCCTAGTAGTTTCTATAGCTAACTGGTACTGAGTCTAGTTCTAGTATATGTGTAATAAAAGGATTGCTTGGAGGACAAAATGGTTACTACATTGTACATTGTGGCCATTTCCAGGAAGTTCGTTTTCCGGGGCATGTCAATATGTTGGTAGTTGATGTTTATGAAATGTCCAGATATACGGACTTGATATAATTATGTATGTGTTAGATTAGACTGTATACATGTATGTTCCATTAATGTCAAACCCCTTGAGGGGACTTAGACATGTGTTCATGGGCAGGCTTAGCCGAAGTGGTTAACCAGTACTAAGCAATGTGTGTGAGGTGCGCTCAATGACACTACATACGTGGCCTGACGGAGTATCGAACCCGGACCGTTCGATTCCAAATGATTATGATCTTATTATTTTCATTTCTATGGAGATCTGTGTATTTGAGAGCATTTCAATAAGTTACAGTCAAACATGCCTTAAGCAGCCAGCCAAGGGTATCACAGAAAGTGACTGCTTAGCACAGGTGGCTGCTTGAAAGAGGTCAAATGTAGAATAAAACAACATATTGGGAATCTGGATGCTGGGTGTTTAACACAGGTTGGTTGATTAATACAGGTTACCTTCGGTAATGAAATAAATAAATAAACGTTTTAACTTTTATCTTGTAAAACATAATGAGAGTGGTATGGGTTCTGCGAATTTCGTTTCAGATATACATGTATATTATTGATTAATTAATATATTCCTTTTCTCCATTTCATATCATCAATAGCCGGTAAGTCAATTGAATTTCTCTTTTTTTCTTAGAATATCTTTATTATAATACTATATGTAAATTTATTTACCCTTTTGAATATATACACATGTCAAATATATTGTATTACGTTACCTATATATTAGTACAGGTGGTAACACGCTGGACTGGTAATCCAAGGATCGCAGGTTAGATCCCCCGTCTGACCCTAATAAAATTAACAGTCTTTCAGATGGGTCATTAAACCGAGGTCTCGTGTCGGTGCTTTACATCGTGCACGTAAAAGAACCAGAGGAGATTCTGGAATGGGTCTCTGTCTGTATCATGCACTATCCTCCAAAATCTAAAATAACTAATCTCTTCAGGAGGCTTCGCTCATATGGGCAACCGGTAGCGACGATAAATAAGCGTAAAACACCATATATTATTATAGATTTGTATGTTTATGACGACGTGCCATGTACAATTCTTGAAATAAACTTCAGTTCTGTTCTGTTTTTTCTTAGAATATGTCAATTTGTATTTATGAAATTATAGATACCTGTAGATAGATTTATTTGAACAGAGGACAATATGCCCATGAGCTCAGAAATATATAAACTATTTTACAATCATGGTGGATCAGTGTTATATCAAAGCACATTCTCAAATATATAAGAGGTGTAGAGGTATCAGTTACTATACCGCAGATGGATTCTAGCAAATCCATGGATCGCAGGTTCGATCCCCCGTCTGACCCTAATAAAAATAACAGTCATTCAGATGGGATTTTAAACCGAGGTCTCGCGTCGGTGCTTTACACCTTGCACGTAAAATAACCAGAGGAGCTTCTGGAATTGGTCTCTGTCTGTATCATTGCACTATCCTCCAGCAATCTAAAATGACTAATCTCTTCAAGGGGCGTCGCTCATATGGGGCAACCGGTAGCGATGGTAAATAAACGTAAAACACACATTCAGTTACTATAATATATGCGGAGAAAGGTACTTTATAGAATATATGGTTTCTTTTCTATAAGGCATTTTTATACTGCAACAAATAAAGCTAATTTGGTAAAAATATTATATTTTACAATTTTCAGAAGAGAGCAGCTCTATACATATTGTCATTTCCAGAAATATTTCTTTATATATTGTGTGTGTGTTCTAAATTCCTGAAATAATGAACACTATAATAAAAAGTGAAATTCGTCTTCTACCGTTTGACAGTACATACATTTCCTTTCACTTCTTGGATTTGTATTTGGTCTATGCCACCTATCACGTTCTATTGTTACTCTGTGTACGGGTAATCGGAGCATTGCTACTGTACTGAGATTCTATATGTGTTCAGTGTTTGTTTTACATATATTTATCGTCGCTACCGGTTGCCCATATGAGCGACGCCTCCTGGAGAGATTAGTCATTTTAGATTTTTGGAGGATAGTGCAATGATACAGACAGAGACCCATTCCAAAGTCTCCTCTGGTTCTTTTACGTTCACGATGTACAGCACCTACACGAGACCTCGGTTTAATGTCCCATCTGAAAGACTGTCAATTTTATTATGGTCAGACGGGGGATCGAACCAGCGATCACTGTATTACCAGTCCAGCGTGTTACCATTGGACTACATATCTGTCTGTATATACGTATTCAGTGTTTGTTTTTCTAAATAGATTCACACCATTAAAAACTGTGCACTTTCATATTGAGCGTTACTTTTTCGTTACAAATTTTTACTATCATGAGTGAAGAAAATAACCATTCCACACATTGCACTAATTTACACAATATTTAAGCGCGTAGACGTCCACATGTGTCTATATTTTTCTAAAAGGATATACATTTTACCTCTAAAGCAAGTGCACAGTTTCTTTTTTGGTGTCAGAATATAAAAGCCAAAATCTGCAAATAGTCGATAAATTTTATGTCGATAGCTTTTGGTGAATTTTCTAACTGCTCGCTCCAGTATTTGCGATATGTGTCATGTATCGTTGTTTAACCATATGTCTTTATAACAGTCAGTATGCTATTACGCCATGTGTATTCTTTGAAATATTGCTATATACCTAACATATCTGTGAATCGAATGAGAGACATTGATGAGTTACTGCCCCTGAATAATCCTTAAAAGTAGATATGTCCTATTAAGTGCATTCCTCTGTTTATCGTTGTTTCCTTTGCACAACATACATGCTAGCAATTGTATTCCACTATCGCTTCATATGATTATTAAATCACTATATTTCGACAGATCTCCTACAGTATATGCAATGGGTACTTATTTGTAAAACAATGTTATCAGTTCATAAACACGATTTTGATAAAAAATCACATTTCTCATACCGCAACATCTTGTTAGAGAACAACAATAAAAACAAAGGATTCCAACTAAAAGGATCTATTAACATTTTGGGATAAATCCAACTCAAATGAGAAAATTAGAGTTGTCTCTCATTAAATATATCATTTGCCATGTTTGTGGTTTATCGTCACACCAACAGCTTTGTTCCTATGGTGACTGTCGTGATAGCTCAGTGGTAGCGCGTTCGCTTCACGTGCGAAAGGCCCGGAGTTCGAGCCCCGCTGGGGCCGTTACGATTGTGTCCTTAGGCAAGGCATTTAAATTCCATATGCCTCTTCTCCCTCCCTCGTGGCGATGGATTCCATCAGGAATGAGGTCTCGAGAGTGATTTAATATAAGTTATAAGAACTTGTTTCGCAATCGAGCTAAAAATATTTGTATAAACTAAACTATGATGACTGTCCAGCTTTTATTGGTTGAGGAAGACCCCAGGCGCCACTTCGAGTAGTATTCTTGGCATGGGCGGGTGCCCGGGTAGGACCACCGACCTTCCACAAGCCAGTTTGGATATCTTCCTCTCATCATGTAACTGTAATGTTACTAATACGGTCTGAACATTTTCATCGACTTGACGCTCAAGTAATCTATATTATACATTTATTAAATATTTATATGTATGCATATGTGTAAAACGTCATAATATGCATGGTTCTTATATTGAACACAATAAATTAATACAAATATCAGCTGTATGTAACCATAGCAACGTGTACTCTCCTGCTTATTCTATTTCATAAAATACTGCATGCAGATGGTAAGTTACTTTGTATTTGTTTCTAGATAGGTCATATTTATATTTAATTAATAACTGATATTTATTTTATGTTTTTCAACGAATGATAGAGTTATCTCAGTGTAAGAAAACTCCATCTTACACCGCTTTGAAACAGTGAAATATGGCATTTTCTCTGCCACTGCTTGAGTTTCGTATCAGGCTGTCCGATTAGCGCAGTGGTTAGCGCGCTCGCTTCTCACCAATGCAACCCGGGTTCGATCCTCGGACCGGGGAGTATGTGAGATGGTACAGTGGTCGCCATATCGGACAAGTGGGTTTTCTCCGGGTGCTCCGGTTTCCTCCCACAAGAATGGCCACATATACGCTTTCACGCGCGCCAAGGAGAGTAATTAATATAAGTTGTTAGAACTTGCTTCACAATCGTAAAATAAATAAAGTTTAAACATTAGAGTTTCGTATTCCTCCGCCGTTGGAATTACTTTTGTATTTTACTGATTTTCTGACAATAATGCATAGCTTATTATAGAGTAGTATATTCTAATGAATTTGTTGTGTCTGTAGTTTTTAATCTTGACAACAAACATAAACTAACCTGAAAAAAATACCGGGACTATTTCTTATTGTGGATGTTCATACTAACATAAGTCGCTGTGCAGTTGTGACATGTAGTGACATGAGGCTCCCGACAGGGTCAGCTAAAATGAATTAAATTTGATAACTATTAGTTGAGACAAAATCATTGGAAATCATAAAAAGAAAAGTAGATTTGTGTTTATTAGTGTACGATAAGATTTTATTTCATTGAATTGTCATCGAAATTTGCATTACATAGTTCGGTGATCACGAATATGATCTATAACTATGTGACCACAGGTTAAAATTGTATGGTTTAGTGTTTGCATCCGAAAGTTGACCCCTAATGTCCCTATGCATTCCTGTATCTGTACTTCCAATGTAGAGTTAATCGGAAAAATTAACGTTAATTGTTAATTACAAATTGCGTCGTGATCCATTTGAAATAGCTTTGAAAACGTCATGGTTCAAAACTCCATGGTTTAGTGTTAACTGGTAATGTTATAGTTTAGTTTGATAGTTTTTATTTTATTAAATTCCAATAGGCTGTCAAGCCCACGAGGACATACACACATATTATATACAGTTAGCGAACAGTACAAACATAATGCATACATTTTATACAAATGAGCTCCCACAATCATTTATATTTATATCTATGTGTAAATACATGTAATATTTATCTGATATGTGTCTTATAATTAAAGCAAAATATTTCTTTATTTCTAACAAGGAGGTCAACAGACGCAACAAAACACAAAACCAAACATACAAAATTGAAGTTGTTGCAAAGTTGTATAACATGGCTGAGCAGTAAACCCTTCATTGCTAAATGTTAAATATTATAAATTTAAATTTACATGTGGTCATATTTGTTAATCCCGACGCATCCATTTATTTAATTTAGAGCGGCTTTGTAGATTAATATTACATGACATATACATATATTCATTAATTAAATTCCATTCAGCTTTCCAATCACATGAGAACACACATACTATAAATAGCATTCATGGTACTACTGGACGAGGTCGTAACAAATTAAGAACGTATTGTAAGTTTAAGCATGTATTTGAACCTGAGGAATATTGTAAAATGATTTTACCTACACGACACAGGTCGGCATTTAGTAAATTTAGATGCGGTGTTGCACCAATCCGCATAGAAACCGGAAGGTATGAGAATTTAAGATTAGACGATCGTAAATGTCCTTTTTGTAATGTGATAGAAGATGAACATCACGTTTTATTGGAATGTGCCATATATAATGATCTAAGAACTTTACTATTGCAGAAGGCAATATTAGCTGACCATAATTTCTGTAATATGACAAAACGTGATCAATTTATATTTCTATTCAGTAATCAATCAGTGATAAGACTTTGTGCCAAAACCTGTTTTAATATACTACAGCGTCGTTACTTTTACCTTTGTAAATAATGCCCTTTTTGTGTTAATTACTATATATATCTATGATTTTTACAGACTACAAGAAGCAGCTGCTAATTAGGTCATTCTCGATCTGATCCTGGGTGATAACTGATTTTGTAAAATATTTCTTAATAGCGCACTAGTGCTTGTTTTTCGATTTAGTGTTTTATACCATTTTGTTTTATTTCGTATTTAAATATAAATTAGCAACTGTTTCTTGGCTTTAGAATGTACTTTTAATCTGATTATTTACATTTGTGTTTGCATTACAGTTTAGTTTTAATCTTTATTAAAGTCTCATCTATGTACATACATGTAATGCAAACACAAATGTAAATAAACAGATTAAAAGTACATAGCCATTCTGAATAGAATTATAAGAGACATATTGCAACAAAACATATCACATTATAAAATCCCACACTACTATTAGTTAATGCTTATTTACATTATAAAGCCAAGAAACAGTTGCTAATTTATATTTAAATACGAAATAAAACAAAATGGTATAAAACACTGAATCGGAAAACAAGCACTAGTGCGCTATTAAGAAATATTTTACAAAATCTGTTATCACCCAGGATCAGATCGAGAATGACCTAATTAGCAGCTGCTTCTTGTAGTCTGTAAAAATCATAGATATATAGTAATTAACACAAAAAGGGCATTGTTTACAAAGGTAAAAGTAACGACGCTGTAGTATATTAAAACAGGTTTTGGCACAAAGTCTTATCACTGATTGATTACTGAATAGAAATATAAATTGATCACGTTTTGTCATATTACAGAAATTATGGTCAGCTAATATTGCCTTCTGCAATAGTAAAGTTCTTAGATCATTATATATGGCACATTCCAATAAAACGTGATGTTCATCTTCTATCACATTACAAAAAGGACAGTTACGATCGTCTAATCTTAAATTCTCATACCTTCCGGTTTCTATGCGGATTGGTGCAACACCGCATCTAAATTTACTAAATGTCGACCTGTGTCGTGTAGGTAAAATCATTTTACAATATTCCTCAGGTTCAAATACATGCTTAAACTTACAATACGTTCTTAATTTGTTACGACCTCGTCCAGTAATACCATGAATGCTATTTATAGAGGCATACCAATCTGTTATATATTTGTTCATACCAAATTTTTCCACACATTCGACACAATGAGGCTTAGAAATTGGAGCAGATAAGTTACAAAATTCTGCAAAATCAATATCCGTAAAATGTTTCTTAACAAAATAGAACCAGTTTTTACAGGAAGCAGATTTCTCGTTTGCCCAAAGTGCAATTCGTTTGTTCAATCTCGAGTTATTTGTATTGGAAATTCGTACCCAAAACGTAGAAACTGTTTTCCATTGACGGACAATGGGAGGTTGCCAACCCATTTCACCGGAAACGGCTGCATTGGGTGTATACTTACATGTATGTACATAGATGAGACTTTAATAAAGATTAAAACCTAAAACCTACCATAACATAAATAGTATGTATGCTAGCACAAACATACGCATTTATAACTGTGCGTAATTGCTATTTTCACCCAATCATAGCGAAAATAATTCTCCATTTTTATCTTAATCGTAATGATAAATGCCATCTTAAGACCAAATTGTGCACTCCATATGCACATTCTGAATACTAAGCAACGCTACAACGCTGTTCCACCATCAGTCTATCTTGTTCGAAAACGAAGATAACAAGATTCGGCCAGTGGATAACAAGTATACATATACAGCATTATTATATGTATTACATACCTCGGCTATATAACAAATTATTAAATACATTATTCAATAGTATATAGCATCACAAGTATACCTGTACAACATTATCATATATATTACACACCTATATATTGTTATATAGATTTATTGTCATGAATTGTCTCATTCCCCTTTTCTACTCTACTAGACAATTCCATATCACCATAGTCCATATTAGGCTTATTTAACGTCACTACCGGTTGCACTTTTCCTGGGCAGGCTCCAGCGGTTAACCAGTACTTGGTGCACAAAACTCCATTCGTCAGAAACTGCCAACTTTTTCCTATAAAGAGACACGATTTGAGCGAGGCTCGAACCCGTGACCATTCGTGATGATAGGTTACAGTGGTATACAAGTCAGCGACCTATGCCACTCGACTGGTAGCCGTATTCGGCGTTTTCACCGCGTTTTATTCACTTTTCACTGCCGTGATACGAACGCCATGCGAGGAATTGTAGGTGTGACGGGTCCTTAACTTATACTTTACCTATACAGCATGTTTATTTGTGTACTTAACTATATTTGTATTTTATAGGTTCCGCTGTTCGTAAGTATAGTTTCATTATTAGTATTTCATCACCAGAACGTTGTTTCTTTTGTTTGTTCGCACCAACATTATATAGCGAGTTTCCAGCTTTACGTCGCGGAGGAAGAACCACATACGCCAACCCGAGCATCCAGACACGGGCACGTACCCGGATAGAACCACCGACCTTCCACGAACCAACAACCAACCTTGTTTCTGTAATGCTTTAGAAAGAGTTTGTTCGTTTGTTTGTTTGTTTGTTTGATTGATTGATTGATTGATTGATTGATTGATTGATTGATTGATTGATTGATTGATTGATTGATTGATTGATTGATTGATGTGTGTGTTTAGGGACGCACCAACAGCTTGGGTCTATGACGACTCTCCAGCTAGTATCTGTGGAGGTATACCCCGTGTGCCCATCCGAGCGGTAAGTCAAACACGGGCGGGCACCCGGTTAAACCACTGACCTTCCGCAAGCCAGTTGGAATGCTTCCTCACATGAAATAATTCGGCACCCCACGTGGGATTCGAACTCATATCGGTGATGGGGCAAGTGATTTGAAGTCAAGGACGATTAACCACTCGGCCACGAAGGTCCGCCTTTTATAAAGATAGGCCTATAGGCCTACCTACCAATCGTAATAATTTATAGTGAAAAAATGATTTGGTTTATATAAATTTATTTTAGCTCGATTGCTAAACAAGTTCTTACAACTTATATTAATCACTCTCGAGAGCTGATTCCCTCCCTATGGGATCCATCACCACGAGGGGAGAGAGAAGAGGCAATGTGGGCATTTAAATGTCTTGTCTAAAGGCGCATTGTAACGGCTCCAGCGGGGCTCGAACTCCGGGCCTTTCGCACAAACAGCTAATGTGTTAGCCTGGGAACAGGCGTCGATATATGTTGCCTGGTCAGTCAAATAAATATATTTTAACACCGATACTATTAATTGGGCCGTATTGAGTTTCTGAACATGTCATTTGGCTAGAAGTTAAAAAATGAAAAATCGACAGACTGGAACCCAGGGTACTAAACGTTCTACCACTGCGTTATCACGATTTCCAAATGACTTAGTGTGCTTTATATAACCATATATTGTCTCAATATGTAGTCCAGTGGTAACACGCTGAACTGGTAATCCATGGATAGCGCAGTGGATGCGCGTTCGCTTCAGGTGCGAAAGGTCCGGAGTTCGAGCCCCACTGGAGCCGTTACGATTGTGCCCTTAGGCAAGGCATTTAAATTCCACGTTGCATCTTCTCTCTCCCTCGTGGCGATGGATTCCATCAGGAATGAGGTCTCGACAGTGATTTATATAAGTTGAAATAACTTGTTTCGCAATCGAGCTAAAATAAATTTGTATAAACTAATCCAGGGATCCCAGGTTCGATCCCCCGTCTGACCCTAATAAAATTAGCAGTCTTTCAGATGGGACGTTAAACCGAGGTCTCGTGTCGGTGCTTTACACCGTGCACGTAAAAGAACCAGATGAGAATCTGGAATGGGTCTCTGTCTGTATCATTGCACTATCCTCCACAAATCTAAAATGACTAATCTCTTCAGGAGGCGTCGCTCATATGGGCAACCGGTAGCGACGATAAATAAACGTAAAACACACTCAATCATATTTCCGTCGTATGTACCGCAAAGACATCAAATGTGATAAGGGCTGGGGTATTGGACTTTGATAAGGGGAGATGTTCCCGGACGATTGTTTACCCCGCTGCGCGCTAAAATTATAATTAGCGGTAGTTCCGGTTACGCTAAATCATGATCACGCCATTAACTGACATTTTTGAAAAATTATCCGCTATGCGCGAAATTTTGGACGCGCTAATTCAAATACACGTACAGTATACCAGCACGAGGGGCATTCAGTTACAGTAACTATTTCTAATACAAATTCATTCAATGAGAGAAATTGGCCAGTTATTACCCGAAAAATAAGAGGGCCCTAAGGAGGATTAGTTCAAAACTAATTAGGTCACCCTCTATAAATAAAGAAATATATCTATCTATCTACCACCCACCCCTCTTCGAATACTCTTTAAGGAAGATTGGAATACTATGAAGGGTTTAATGTAATGCTGTTAGAACGTGTTGCCCAACCCATTTGCTTTTCATATGGTGTATTATTAGTGTGTAACTAAATGCATGTGTATATAGGCAATACAATATGGTTCAACTAAGGAAGATTGGTCGTCTTAATCGGTATCCTCTGTTTTTATCGTTGTTCTCTTTGCACAACATGCTATCATGTTTAATCCACTTTTTCATCTTATAATTACTAAATCACGGCAGATGTACTACATTGTTTACAATGAATATTCACTGTAAAAATGTGTTATCATTTTAAACATGATTTTGATGATAAAAACATATGTATCATACAGTAGCATTTGGATAGGGGAACAACACTAAAATCAATGGATTCCAACTAAACGGAACAATATACATTTCGGGATAAATCGAGCATTATCTGTCAAGGGAGGTAATAGAAAACCCAGCAATGTCTCTCGTAACTAATTCTATGTTTGTCATTAAAACGGTTTCTTTCTGTTTGCATGTTTGTTGCTGATCGACCGTACATACAGGGTGTAAGTATTTGGATATTTTGCTCTTCATTCCGTTTTTCGTATTTCAAAATAAACACGATATTTTCAATTTTGATTATAACGGCTTGTTTATTGGTGGATGGTCACCAGGCAATTTGTAATAAAATTGATAAAGTTAATTTTTTCCTAAATATTTGATATTTAATAATTGGACATTGTCATTATTGTTGGTTATACATCACGTGACTACCACATGCACACTTTGCCATACAAGAGCCCGCGACATTTTTCAATGTCTCAGCAGACGGATCTGTAGTCCAGTGGTAACATATTGGACTGATATGGTAATCCAGGGGATCGCAGGTTCGATCCCCCGTCTGACCCTAATAAAATTAACAGTCTTTCAGATGGGACTTTTAACCGAGTTCTCGTGTCTGTGCTGTACAATGTGCACGTAAAAGAACCAGAGGAGACTGGAATGGGTATCTGTCTGTATCATTACACTATCCTCCAAAAATCTAAAATGTCGCTCATATGGGCAACCGGTAGCGACGATAAATAAACGTAAAACACACACACACAATGTACCATGGCAATGTCTCACCTCTGAATAGCCTCATTTGGAACAAAATCACACTACTCGGACTTTACCGTTTAATTTAAATGTGATTTGATTTGCTATGCCGCCATCTTGTTTTCAAGTAGTCTTGAAGAATGTTTTTTTGAAACTTAAAGCCAGAACAGCCGATTGTTCGGTGTAACAAAATAAATATTTCATCTCGGTATTATATTCCTCAGGTTGACAATATCCACTGTCACACTCACCGAGGTCGTGAAGCCGCGGTCGACATTATTTTCCTCAGGTTGACAATATCCACTGTCACACTCACCGAGATCGTGAAGCCGCGGTCGACATTATTTTCCTTGGGTTGACAATATCCACTGTCACACTCATCGAGATCGTGAAGCCGCGGTCGACATTATTTTCCTTGGGTTGACAATATCCACTGTCACACTCACCGAGATCGTGAAGTCGCGGTCGACATGATTTCCCTTGGGTTGACAATATCCACTGTCACACTCACGCATTAAGTAGTCACGTGAGATATAATATTTATATAATAGCAATTTATTTGGGTGCATCATACACAGACGGATCTGTAGTCAAGTTGTTAACACGCTGGACTGGTTATCCAGGGATCGCAGGTTTGATCCCCCGTCTGACCCTGATACAATTAACAGTCTTTCAGATGGGACTTTAAACCGAGGTCTCGTGTCGGTGCTGACACCGTGCACGTATACGAACTCTGGAATGGAGACCCTGGAATGGGTCTCTGTCTGTATCATTGCACTATCCGCCAACAATCTAAAATGAATAATCTCCCGGTAGCGACGATAAATAAACGTAATTACTCGTGCATGTAATGCTGACTAGTTTAGCTATGCTATTCTGTTGTATTGATTTCCTTTAATATTGTTCGACTTTAATTAATTTATGTATGTCTTCCATTTCATGCCTTCATCTACTGACATCGGAATGCCAGGGAGTAAGTACATACATATTATGTCTACATTGGAAATAGTATTGATACTTTAACATACGAGATTGCATTTCTGTATGCGTGTATTTCTCGTCGCCCCATGGTTCATCGGGGTGACGCCCTCCGGAAGTATGTGTTTTTTATTTTAGTTTATTTAACGTCGCAACCGGTTGCCCATTTGAGCGACGGACAGTTTACCTAACACCTTTCCTGGTCAGGCTCCAGCGGTTAACCAGTACTTGGTGCACCAACATCCGTAAGAAACTGCCATCTTTTTCATATAAAGAGACACTCTCTGAGCGGGGCTCGAACCGTGACCATCAGTGATGATAGGCTACAGTGGTATACAAGTCAGCGACCTTAACCATTCGACCACGAGAGCGTCCAGAATATAAGTTATAAGAACTTGTTTCGCAATCGAACTAAAATAAAGTTGTATAAACTAAAACGGATGATTGGTTTTGATATGTTCATGTTCTCGGTCGTTTACTATGATAGTCACTAAGTTGACTTTGCACTCTATTTGCTTTTGTGCCATTTTGTATTACTCTACATCATGTAACTACTCAGTACAATATTCCCACTAGTCAACATTATTTACTATTCTAACACGACCCATCTAATAACATACATACTTAGAGAGTAAAATCTACCTCGGGTTATTCTGCGATATACCTACCTTGAACGATGCTGCGCGCACCGTGTTTTGGCTATTCCATTTATACAATGCGTGTAAAGTTTAATGAATGAAAGTCACGTGATGTTTGTAAAAAATACCGTGGGAATTCACGGAAGTGAGCTATTTTTAGAATCAGATAATCGCTTGTCCGTCTTGTTTTTTGCTAAGTAACGTTTCAGTTACTATTCTGTACAGTTTTATTTAAAAAACAAAATAAATAAAATGATTGATCAGTTACAACTGTTGTTCATTTGTGCACTAGATTGATATTTTCCATAAAAATAACGTCATCACCCCCTTACGCGGGAGGAAATTTCGAAAGCCAAATGCAGCGGCGTTTGAAGAAAATAATCCTTTAAAATTATTAGAAGTAAGTCGTGTTAGAATCGAAATAATAAGTATCAACCGTGGTATATCGCAGAATAACCCTCGTTTGTCGTTCTTATGCGTAGAAATATATCACTCAGGCCTTCGTGATATATTTCTACGCATATGAACTTTAAACTCAGGTTATTCTGCGATATACTACGGTTGATACTTATTATTTCTTAATTAGCCTCAGAGATAATATTGACCGGTCAATAGTATCGGTAATATTGACTACCCTTGACTTCCAGTCTGAATCAGTAAAACGCTCATTTGATATTGCTAAAAACAAAGTGCCCGTCTTAGTAAGTAGACGCTTATTGGAATGCATACTAGATACTAACAGAATCTCGATTGTTTGCTGTAACCTAGGTTCGGTATAATAAAATAAATATTACATTAAGTGGGCATTATGAAAAATAACGCTACGGTTAATATCCAAAATCTCGGTGTGATATGTTTCGTATTGCCCTCACAGGAATACACTATTTATATAATATGTACAAGTTACACTCTATGCTGAACGATATACATCTAACATTTAATTTCAATATTTTACCAAAAATCTGTATGTTTATCTTCAGACATGTTTTGCCTGTGGACGCCTAAATTATCAACCTGGGTGTGCAACTGGACATCATAGGGTGTGAACGTGACATGTCACGTTAATATGCGGTACTTTACCGCTCTATGTGACACGGTTTCAGTGTATTCATGATGCACTGTGGGACATAGAATGTGTTAGCTATTGTTGTATAGGGCCTATGTGTATTGGTCGTCTTATTCATCCAGCGTAAGCATTCATCATCATCATCATCATCATCATCATCGTCATCGGCGTCATCATCGTCGTCGTCATCATCATCATAATCATCGGCGTCGGCAGTGTCGTCGTCGTCGTCGTCGTCGTCATCATCATCATCATCATTATCATCATCATCATCATCATCATCATCATCATCATCATCATCATCATCATCATCATCATCATCATCATCATCATCATCATCATCATCATCATCATCAATACAGCATCATCATCATCATCATCATCATCATCATCATCATCATCATCATCATCATCATCATCATCATCATCACATATATCATCATCATCATCATCATCATCAGCAGCAGCAGCATCAGCATCAGCATCAGCATCAGCATCATCATCATCATCATCATCATCATCATCATCATCATCATCATCATCATCATCTTCAGTAATGTAATGGCATACCCCTTGAAGTGAATACTGGCATTCAAAACAGCACACAGGATATATCTTCAATGAGAGGCATTGGCCAGTTACTGTCCAGGGGCGTAGCTCATATATAAGGCACTGAATGCCCGGGGGCATTTGGGTATCTCGGCAGTTATTCTACAAATTGGTACTTTAGTGTAAACTCTTGAAATCAATTTATAGTATGGTAACTAATTTCTCATCCGATTAAAGCGACACAATATCAAATGAAATAAAAATATTCCATAATATAATATAAATATAATAATATAAAATATTATACAATTTGAAATTTTACATACACGTAGCAGTGCAACTACATATTTTTCAATTAAATTAATAATTATATTTAGTTATTTTGCAATGTGTTCTTTGGCAATTATAGCAAACTGAAAGTGAAAATACAACTTTCCTGAATTGGTTCGCCACGTACTGTGTGCATGTGTTTTACATTTATTTATCGTCGCTACCGGTTGCCCATATGAGCGACGCCTCCTGAAGAGATTAGTTATTTTAGATTTTGGAGGATAGTGCAATGATACAGACAGAGACCCATTCCAGAGTCTCCTCTGGTTCTTTTACGTGCACGGTGTAAAGCACCGACACGAGACCTCGGTTTAAAGTCCCATCTGAAAGACTGTTAATTTTATTAGGGTCAGACGGGGGATCGAACACTGTGCATTCGGAACGCATCGCTCTTTATTGGCAATCAGAACCAATACCAAAGACAGTTGTTGCAACACCAAAGGAAACATCTTTTATTTCGAAACAGTGTCGCTTTAATGCATTTAATAATAGAATGTAAAATGTATAGGGCTAATTGATTATGTGCATTCGGAACGCATCACTCTATTGACACTCAGAACCAATGGAGTATATATGCACTAAATCGGTAACTGATTAAGAACATGCCAGAACAATATGAACAATTTTAATCTGAATGTGGCTGTTTAGCTACTACTACTACTACTACTACTACTACTACTACTACTACTACTACTACTACTGGTTGCCGATTATGCTTGCTTCTCACCTATGCAACCCTGGTCCAATCCTTGGATCTAGCCTGGTCCAATCCTTGGACCTAGAAGTATGTGGGCTGGTACTGTAGTCGTCAGAACGACCACGTTGGTTGTCTCTGGGTACTCCGGTTTCCTCCAACATGAAATACAACATATTTTCATTCGCGCCAACGAGAGTGATTAATATCACATGCTAAATCTGGTTTCGCAATAGTTGTAAAATAAATAAAGTTTATACCAATACTACGAAGTTGTTAAAGCGATAATACACCGCAAAAAGCAGAACATGCATGTTTTACGTTTATAAATAGCATTGCGACAAGAAATGTTTCCGAAATAATTCAAACGTTCAATCAATAACAATGTTTTACGGTCTACAAACTCTCGAAGGTGAAAGCAGGATTTCACATAACGGTTAGCCTGTATGTTGATAATATTTACCTTAGTTTGCTATGTCAACAAGCTTCGTATATTAAAAATTGGCAATATTAAACTGAGACATTTGCATATTCCGTGAACTTACTTCGTTAATAATCGGATTTCCGAAGTAAAATATGAGCTTTAGATTATGGTACACTTATTTACCGACTTGATTCAAATATTAACGGTAAAAACCTAACGTATGTCCTGGTCGTAGTTCACGGAAACTTACGAAGGCTTTGGCGGAGATTAATGAGTCTCAGTTTAATGTTGCCAAGTAATACGACATTTACCTATTTGTTGAAATACTCAGATTACTTGTAAATATTATTGAGGGAAAAATTCATCATATAATAGGAATATATATGCTGTAGAAATTTGCTTATTTCACCTATGTAGTGTCGCTTTAAGGTTTTCGAACCATTGAGAACTGTGATGTGCATACTTTATTTGTATATACATGTATGTAGTGTCACGGGTGTGTATGTTGAATATATTTCATACAGAACTGTAGTTTCATTGTTGTATATGCTTTTGATCTAAATAAATATATTTTAGCTCGATTGTGAAACAAAATCTTAAACCGTTACTTTAAGCGCTCTCAATACATCCTTCCTAATGGAATCCATCGCCACGAGGAGAAGACGAAATGCTGATTCATGATTGCACCAAGATGGTGGTGTCCTTGCGGTGTTCGATCTAGCAAGGTCTCGATTACTTGACACGTATCGATATAGGTTCGAATACCACTGTGTTTCAAGTGACCTGCTGGCTTGCGGAAGGTTGGTGATTCTACGTGGGTGCCTAGGCGGCCGAGCCTTAAATACCATTCCTCATCCGTCAATAATGGACGGATCTGTAGTCCAGTGGTAGCACGCTGGACTGGTAATCCAAGGATCGCAGGTTCGATCCCCCGCCTGACCCTAATAAAAGTAACAGTCTTTCAGTTGGGACTTTAAACAGAGATCTCGTGTCGGTGCTTTACACCGTGCACGTAAGAGAACCAGAGGAGACTCTGAATGGGTATATGTCTGTATCATTGCACTATCCTCCAAAAATCTAAAATGACTAATCTCTTCACGATGAGTCGCTCATATTTCCTATTTTATCCACTTTGTGTGTTTTACGTTTATTTATCGTTGCTACCGGTTGCCCATATGAGCAATGCCTCCTAAGAGATTAGTCATTTTAGATTTTGGAGGATAATGCAATGATACAGACAGATACCCAGTCCAGAGTCTCCTCTGGTTATTTTACGTACATGGTGTAAAGCACCGACATGAGACCTCGGTTTAGCGTCCCATATCGAAGACTGTTAATTTTATTATGGTCAGACGGGGGCAGAACCTATTTTATCCACATTCCCACACATACTTTATATACCCCATTTCCTCCTACTGGGATATTATCCACATTCTCACACATACTTTATATACCCCATTTCCTCCTACTGGGATATTATCCACATTCTCACACATACTTTATATACCCCATTTCCTCCTACTGGGATATTATCCACATTCTCACACATACTTTATATACCCCATTTCCTCCTACTGGGATATTATCCACATTCTCACACATACTTTATATACCCCATTTCCTCCTACTGGGATATTATCCACATTCTCACACATACTTTATATACCCCATTTCCTCCTACTGGGATATTATCCACATTCTCACACATACTTTATATACCCCATTTCCTCCTACTGGAATATTATCCACATTCTCACACATACTTTATATACCCCATTTCCTCCTACTGGGATATTATCCACATTCTCACACATACTTTATATACCCCAGTTCCTCCTACTGGGATATTATCCACATTTTCACACACACTTTCTATACACCATTTCCTCCTACTGGGATATTATCCACATTCTCCCACATACTTGATATACCCCATTTCCTCCTACTGGGATATTATCCACATTTTCACACATACTTTCTATACACCATTTCCTCCTACTGGGTTAATCGTGTCTTTGTACTATCCTTACGTAACAGTTTCATATGTCACTGTGTATAGCAGTCAACTTGCATAAAAGACTAGCCAAATTCTCAAAGCAGTTTGCATAGCTGATATTTAAGAAATAATAAGTATCAACCGTGGTATATCGCAGAAAAACCTCGTTTGTCGTTCTTATGCGTAGAAATATATCACTCGGCCTTCGTGATATATTTCTACGCATAAGAACTACAAACTCGGGTTATTCTGCGATATACCACGGTTGATACTTATTATTTCGATTCTAACACGACTTACTTCTAATAATTTTAAAGGAGTATTTTCTTCAAACGTCGCTGCATTTGGCTTTCGAAATTTCCTCCCGCGTAAGGGGTGATGACGTTATTTTTTATGGAAAATATCAATCTAGTGCATAAATGAACAAAAGTTGCAACTGATCAATAATTTTATTTATTTTGTCAAATAAAACTGTACAGAATAGTAATTGAAAGTTACTTAACAGAAAAACAAGACGGACAAGAGATTATCTGATTCTAAAAATAGCTCACTTCCGTGAATTCCCACAATGTTTTTTACAAACATCACGTGACTTTCATTCATAAAACTTTACACGCATTGTATAAATGGAATAGCCAAAACACGGTGCGCGCGCAGCATAGTTCAAGGTAGGTATATCGCAGAATAACCCGAGATAGATTTTACTCTCTAAGTATGTATGTTATTAGCTGGGTCGTGTTAGAATATGAAATAGTGTTACCCTACGGCGCTTGCATACGAGGACGGGAACGCAGACGAAAATCAAGGATGGACATTACAACACTTCTTCTAATATTATTCAACTTATTGACATAATGGATTTACGAATTTCCCATTTATATAGAACCATTAGCGGGTGTATTCCTTGTTATATCGGAGAACGGATATTTTGGAAGCTGTCAATGGCTTAAGAAGTCCGTTTCACCATGTAGGTGTGTCCCTATTAGCCAATCATAACTGTATATAAATCCGTTCACCAATCGGCGCGCTCCATTACAACAACAGTTCAGCGATTAGTTCCATGAGCGTGTGCCGTTCAAAATGTAGAGCTCTTCCAAATAATCAAAGGAGCCGCCATCAGGACGGTATAGATCACTGAACAGATAGAATGATCAACAGGTTAATAGTCACTAGGTGTTGTTAAATACCTTCCGCGAAATACCGATGCGGTAATACAATCCAGTTCTGTGATTACGGTATGTAAGCACCTGTCCAGATTCAGATGACAAATATTGGATAAGATGTTCGTCTCTCGGTAAATGTACGTTCCAGAAGCACCAGAGGATGTCTAAATGGTACACTAATGAAGCGACCTTATTTGGTCATATATTGTTAGTTCGTATTTCATATTTGATTTAACTCTTTCGGCGCCAGCCAGCTCAGATAACAGACTCCCCAGCGCCAGCTTGTTTTTGGAATCTCATAGACAATGCGGGGTACCCCAGCTAAAATGCTGTCACTTTTTTGTTTATTGACCAATTGTGCATATATTCAATACATAGTATTCTTTCAACTGTATAAATTTTGTTAACATAGGTTCAAAAATAAATTAATTTAATATATTTTATTAAAAATATTTTATTAAAAATTAAGGAACAAAATAGATCAGGAGAAGGTGTCCTCGTCGCATATATTCGCCCGTGGCGCTCTGCCAGGCAGTCGCAAATGTTCGCCAGTGGCGCCGAAAGAGTTAACAGGTTCCACAGTAAAGCTCACACTATCGTATTGTCATTAGTATTCGCGTATAATACTCGCCTTATACTATCTTTGTAATAATGAATTACCCACACCTGATGTAGGCCAAACCTAAGGTCATCTACCAAAGTAGCTGTCATACATAAGGTCATCTCTACCAAATAAGCTGTCAGACCGACGGTGAACTACCAAAGGAGTTGCCAGACATACGGTCATATCTAACGAATGAGTTGCCAGACCTAAGGTCATATACCAAAGGAATTGCCAAGCATAAGGTCATCTACCAAAGTACTAGTAGTTGCCAGACCTCGGGTTATCAACACAATGAGTTGCCATACCTAAGGTTGGCCAAAACCTCTTAATAAATGAGTTATCCAGAGCAAAGGTGGAATGATTTATGGCCGATAAATGACTTGAAATTACAACTAAGATGGTATAAATTGTTTCAGATAAATGAATTGTAGCCACAACTAAGATACTATAAATTGTCCCAGATCAATGACTTGTAGCCACAACCAAGATGGTATAAACTGTCCCAGATAAATGGTATGTAGTCACAACTAGGATGGTATAAACTGTCCCAGATAAATGGTATGTAGTCACAACTAGGATGGTATAAACTGTCCCAGATAAATGACGTGTAGCCACAACCAAGATGGTATAAACTGTCCAAGATAGGTGACTGGTAGTCACAACTAAGTTGGTATAAACTGCCCCAGATAAATGACTTGTAGCCACAACTAAGATGGTATATACTGTCCCAGATAAATTACTTGTAGCCACAACTAAGATGGTATAAACTGTCCCAGATAAATGAGTTGTAGCCACAACTAAGATGGTATATACTGTCCCAGATAAATGACTTGTAGCCACAACTAAGATGGTATAAACTGTCCCAGATAAATGAGTTGTAGCCACAACTAAGATGGTATATACTGTCCCAGATAAATGACTGGTAGTCACAACTAAGATGGTATAAACTGTCCCTGATAAGTGACTGGTAGTCACAACTAAGATGGTATAAACTGTCCAAGATATATGACATGTAGCCACAACTAAGATGGTATAAACTGTCCCAGATAAATGGCATGTAGCCACAACTAAGATGGCATAAACTGTCCAAGATATACGACGTGTAGCCACAACTAAGATGGTATAAACTGTCCCAGATAAATGGCATGTAGCCACAACTAAGATGGTATAAACTGTACCAGATATATGACTTATAGCCACAACTAAGATGGTATAAACTGTCCCTGATAAGTGACTTGTAGCCACAACTAAGATGGTATAAACTGTCCCTGATAAGTGACTGGTAGCCACAACTAAGATAGTATATACTGTCCCTGATAAGTGACTGGTAGCCACAACTAAGATGGTATATACTGTCCCTGATAAGTGACTGGTAGCCACAACTAAGATGGTATATACTGTCCCAGATAAATGACTGGTAGCCACAACTAAGATGGTATATACTGTCCCAGAAAAATGACTGGTAGCCACAACTAAGATGGTATATACTGTCCCAGATAAATGACTTGTAGCCACAACTAAGATGGTATAAACTGTCCCAGATAAGTGACTTGTAGCCACAACTAAGATGGTATAAACTGTCCCAGATAAATGACTGGTAGTCACAACTAAGATGGTATAAACTGTCCCAGAAAAATGACTGGTAGCCACAACTAAGATGGTATATACTGTCCCAGATAAATGACTTGTAGCCACAACTAAGATGGTATAAACTGTCCCAGATAAGTGACTTGTAGCCACAACTAAGATGGTATAAACTGTCCCAGATAAATGACTGGTAGTCACAACTAAGATGGTATAAACTGTCCCAGATAAATGACTTGTAGCCACAACTAAGATGGTATAAACTGTCCCAGATAAGTGACTTGTAGCCACAACTAAGATGGTATAAACTGTCCCAGATAAATGACTGGTAGTCACAACTAAGATGGTATAAACTGTCCCAGATAAATGACTTGTAGCCACAACTAAGATGGTATCAACTGTCCCAGATAAATGACTGGTAGTCACAACTAAGATGGTATAAACTGTCCCAGATAAATGACTTGTAGCCACAACTAAGATGGCATAAACTATACCAGATAAATGACTTGTAGCCACAACTACGATGGTATAAACTATACCAGATAAATGACTTGTAGCCACAACTAAGATGGTATAAACTGTCCCAGATAAATGACTTGTAGCCACAACTAAGATGGTATAAACTGTACCAGATATATGACTTATAGCCACAACTAAGATGGTATAAACTATCCCAGATATATGACTTGTAGCCACAACTAAGATGGTATAAACTGTCCCTGATAAGTGACTGGTAGCCACAACTAAGATAGTATATACTGTCCCTGATAAGTGACTGGTAGCCACAACTAAGATGGTATATACTGTCCCTGATAAGTGACTGGTAGCCACAACTAAGATGGTATATACTGTCCCAGATAAATGACTGGTAGCCACAACTAAGATGGTATATACTGTCCCAGATAAATGACTGGTAGCCACAACTAAGATGGTATATACTGTCCCAGATAAATGACTTGTAGCCACAACTAAGATGGTATAAACTGTCCCAGATAAATGACTTGTAGCCACAACTAAGATGGTATAAACTGTCCCAGATAAATGACTTGTAGCCACAACTAAGATGGTATAAACTGTCCCAGATAAATGACTTGTAGCCACAACTAAGATGGTATAAACTGTCCCAGATAAGTGACATGTAGCCACAACTAAGATGGTATAAACTGTCCCAGATAAATGACTGGTAGTCACAACTAAGATGGTATAAACTGTCCCAGATAAATGACTTGTAGCCACAACTAAGATGGTATCAACTGTCCCAGATAAATGACTGGTAGTCACAACTAAGATGGTATAAACTGTCCCAGATAAATGACTTGTAGCCACAACTAAGATGGTATAAACTGTCCCAGATAAATGACTTGTAGCCACAACTACGATGGTATAAACTATACCAGATAAATGACTTGTAGCCACAACTAAGATGGTATAAACTATCCCAGATAAATGGCATGTAGCCACAACTAAGATGGTATAAACTGTCCCAGATAAATGACTTGTAGCCACAACTAAGATGGTATAAACTGTCCCAGATAAGTGACTTGTAGCCACAACTAAGATGGTATAAACTGTCCCAGATAAATGACTGGTAGTCACAACTAAGATGGTATAAACTGTCCCAGATAAATGACTTGTAGCCACAACTAAGATGGTATCAACTATCCCAGATAAATGACTTGTAGCCACAACTAAGATGGTATAAACTATCCCAGATAAATGGCATGTAGCCACAACTAAGATGGTATAAACTGTCCCAGATAAATGACGTGTAGCCACAACTAAGATGGTATATACTGTCCCAGATAAATGACGTGTAGCCACAACTAAGATGGTACAAACTGTCCCAGATAAATGACTTGTAGCCAGAACTAAGATGGTATAAACTGTCCCCGACTAATGACTTGTAGCCAGAACTAAGATGGTATAAACTGTCCCCGACTAATGACTTGTAGCCACAACTAAGATGGTATAAATTGTCCCAGATATATGACATGTAGCCACAACAAAGATGGTATAAACTGTCCCCGACTAATGACTTGTAGCCACAACTAAGATGGTAAAAACTGTCCCCGACTAATGACTTGTAGCCACAACTAAGATGGTATAAACTGTCCCCGACTAATGACTTGTAGCCACAACTATTGTGGTTTAAACTGTCCCTGACTAATGACTTGTAGCCACAACTATTGTGGTTTAAACTGTCCCCGACTAATGACTTGTAGCCACAACTATTGTGGTTTAAACTGTCCCCGACTAATGACTTGTAGCCACAACTAAGATGGTATAAACTGTCTCCGACTAATGACTTGTAGCCACAGCTAAGATGGTATAAACTGTCTCCGACTAATGACTTGTAGCCACAACTAAGATGGTATAAACTGTCTCCTACTAATGACTTGTAGCCACAGCTAAGATGGTATAAACTGTCTCCGACTAATGACTTGTAGCCACAACTAAGATTGTATAAAATGTCTCCGACTAATGACTTGTAGCCACAACTAAGATGGTACAAACTGTCTCCGACTAATGACTTGTAGCCACAACTAAGATGGTACAAACTGTCTCCGACTAATGACTTGTAGCCACAACTAAGATGGTACAAACTGTCTCCGACTAATGACTTGTAGCCACAACTAAGATTGGTATAACTGTCCCGACTAATGACCTGTAGCCACAACTAGTGTGGTATAAACTGTCCCAGATAAATGACCTGTAGCCACAACTATTGTGGTTTAAACTATCCAGTCAATAGAGATAACACATGTAATAAATGAGAACATTTGTTATATTTTCAATATTTTAATGAAAATATTAAAGTCTGTCTGATCAAAACCATGCACACACATGACGTAAATTGGTTTGTCGGTAAATGGAAATTATGTGTTAACTTGTTTTTATGGAACATGCTATATATTAAACACAAGTAATTTTCTGGCAGCGAGGGGAAATAAGCTCAATTATCATCTAGTTTTATATGCTTTATATTCATAAATAGGTCGTGATTTATATTTTATATATACTTCGAATACTTATATAAGAACAAATAGCAGCTGAGTACGGATTGAAACAGATTCTGGTCCATAATAGTTGGTACTAATGTATTCGCAATAGTTGAATGTTGGCACTGGTTTAGTTAAGATATTACAATCATAAATGTTTTATTAAAGTTAGTACATTGGCAACGAATGATTACAATTTTAAGTGTTAATTTTTTTTATTTAAATGACATTTTATGGAGAAATTTTAGAATTATGTGAAGACAAGGAGGAATGGGCACACTATGTAGAACACTTGGGACATTATCATTAAAGCGAAAGAAATAACAGATGAAGGAAAATAAAAGTCATTTTTTTCTGTCAATTGTTGAAAGTATAACATTTAAATCGATGTGTACGGGAACATGAATCATATATATAGCGCTCTTCACCACAAACTACTCGATTCTTCCTATCTACTACATGACTCATCTTCGTAGGAAGTGCTGTGTGACAGATGGAGAAGAGAGCACTCTATCGTGTGATCTGACCGCTGTTCAATCCTAATCCGAAGGTTGCACAATTAATTATATTGATTTTTATTTATAGAATTTCACATCGCGCGAGCGGTTACAAAAATTATAATTTATGATTGATTGTTTTTTTGTTTTTTTTTTTTTTTTTTTTTTTTTAATTTTTTTGTTTTGTTTGTTTTTTTTTAATTGATTGGTTGGTCGGTATTAACTTACGGACTTTCACATCACGCCAGAGGTTACCTAAATTGCAATTGATTGGTATTGACTTACGGACTTTCACATCACGCCAGAGGTTACCTAAATTGCAATTGATTGGTATTGACTTACGGACTTTTACATCACGCCAGAGGTTACCTAAATCACATTTTTTTATAAAAAAATATTATTAATAGTATAAAATAAATCGCGAATGAAAGCGCCCATGTGTCTCTAGTTTTATTAGCAGATAGGAGAACGTGCGAATGAAGAGTGCCCATGTGCCTCTAGTTTTATTAATAGATAGGAGAAATCGTGTGCCCATGTACCTCTAGTTTTATTAATAGATAGGAGAAATCGTGTGCCCATGTACCTCTAGTTTTATTAATAGATAAGAGAAAGTGCGAATGAATAGTGCCCATGTGACTCTAATTTTATTGATAGGAGAAATCGCGAATGAACTTAGAATTTTTTACCAGAACTGTAGCGGAAAAATAAATTATAATATATGGTTGGTTAGCTTGCTTGATTAATTTTTGCTGTCAGAAGAAATGAGTGTGTATGCATGGCTTTTGTATCTATCTCTCTAACTGCTTTTTCCCGTTTTCTGATGTTTTCCTTACTTTCTTCTTTTCTCCATTCTCATTTCCAAACTTTCCTTTCCCCGGATGCAGCGGCACGCTTGGTATCAAGGCCAATCTGTTCTTTCTCACTGTAGAAATGATAAATGTAAGTGAACGATGTTATATTTACTCAATGCCATACAAGTCTTTGCCGTCTCAATGAACCAAATATATAACCATTATCTTGTCAATTATCAGTTAAATCACACAAACAGACATAATTATATAATTTTCCAAAACAACCCTTTTCTCATTTGGAAACAGACGTGTACATGCTTGGTGAACAAGTTAGGGTTAGTGGATAGACAAAGAACATGCACATTAATGTCAGGTACTTGTGACACTACTTCCAAGAAATCAAGAGAATGTACATTACCGGACATAATAGGATGAATGCACTGACAAAAAAACCCAGCATTACTTACCCGCCAGTTTGTTTTCTCGTCGTTTTGATTGTGCTACGTTTGGCGATCTTGTCACTCTTGTCCTGAGCCATTTTTGATTGGCTCGTGCGGTTCGGAAGGGTTGACGTCCCATGTACTTCATTTGATGTGAGCTTGGCAGTTAGTGTCTATATAAATAAAATAGTCATGTTCAATTATATGTATGTTGCTAAATCATGTGACGATAATTTACATAAAAGAAAACAATATTTGTTCAGCAATAGAAGATGAATTTTCATAGTTTAACATACTGTGCTCATATATGTACATTGACTATGCACTATTAAATAGATTGTACAGCGCCACTCGTGATAATAATGCTTTCAATGTTCATTCGGTGAAATAAAATTCGATCATAAACTGAAACAAACAAATACCCTCTTAATCTTCCTTAGATACAAACTCCGTCGAGGGATGTAGTCATAGTTTTGCTATGATGTCTATTTCAGTTATTTATTATGACTTCAAACCTTTATTAGCTTTCCCCATTGATATGTACTTGCTTATTTCATATTTAAAATAATACAAGTAAATAATATAGGCGCAGTTACATATAAATGCATCGCCATCTTGCTAGTAACAAATCTACACACCACATACAAGAGAGAATAAGTATTTACCGTTCTGCTATTAGCAGTTGGGTGAGATCTTCCCGAAGCCTGATTCTCTGCATCTGAAATATACAAGACATTGCTATTGTTGGCCTTTATTTCCTGGTGGATATCATAAATTAAAGACAGACTAAGATTACATTAAACACGATTGACGGGCAATGTACAACTTAAGCAACATAATAAACTTAAACTTTCAAAATTGTTCTATAAATACGTCATTTATTTTCTTCTTGCTGATTAAAAATAAATCGTTCACGAACAAGTAACATAATACAGGAGAGTGGTATTCAAGGGGGAATAACTATAACCTATTCAAAAACTAGGTCACTAGGTCAAATGAGTGCTAACTCTTCTCCGTAATTACTCGCACGAAGGCTACGAAATTGTATGCTGAACATTATTATATGTTATTCTCTCCAATGTCTGCTCAAGCCGCATCGATTCATCGAAACTATGGTTGCCAGTAAGTCATTTTGTTATATTTCCCATAGAATTATATAGCTATAGTTATATATTGCTTTAAAAATCATCTTCCCATAAACCACAATATACAGATAGTTGGCAATAGACACTATTTGTGATCAGGGGGTCATATTTGACCCCAGTGTAGGGATCACGGCGTTTACTATATACTAAAACTATCGTTTTATCAGAAACAACAATGTACCTATCTTTGATATTTGGCACGTGGCATTACCTAGTGAACCTCTACTATGTTTACTCTATTTGTGATCATGGAGTTTTAATTGGACCCACTGTATTAGTCACATAGTTTACACTGGCTTATATTGTAAACCTATTTACATATCTTCTCATAAATAGCAATGCCAGAGCTTTGATATTTTGTTTTAGAATCAACTAGTGACCCAATACTAAGTTTTCTCAAATGGTGATCATGGAGTTTTAATTGACCCCACAGTAGGTTTATATAGACATAAAGCAGGCGGATCTGTAGCCCAGTGGTAAAACGCTTGACTGGTAATCCAGGGATCGCAGGTTCGATCCCCCGTCTGACCCTAATAAAATTAACAGTCTTTCAGATGGGACGTTAAACCGAGGTCTCGTGTCGGTGCTTTACACCGTGCACGTAAAACCAGAGGAGACTCTGGAATGTGTCTCTGTCTGTATCATTGCACTATCCTCCAACATCTAAAATTACTAATCTCTTCAGGAGGCGTCGCTCATATGGGCAACCGGTAGCGACGATAAATAAACGTAAAACACACAAACTGTTTAAATATGTTCTTTTCAGATATCACAATGCCCAGATTTTTGATAGTTTGCAATGTACAGTAAAACATACATATTTAAACTTTATTTATTATGCAACGATTCCGAAGCAAGTTCTAACAACTTATATTAATCACTCTCGTTGGCGCGGATGAAAACGTATTTGTGGTTATTCGTGTGGGAGGAAACCTGAGTGTCCGGAGAAAACCCACCTGTCCGATCTGGCGACCACCGTACCATCCCACATACTTCCCGGTCCGAAGATCGAACCCGGTTTGCATTGGTGAGAAGCGAGCGCGCTAACCACTGCGCTAATCGGACAGCATACATATGTTAACATTTGCCTGTATTTGAATAATTTAAATATGTCTAAACTAAATGTAACCTCTATTTAGTAACGTTTTTATGGCCCTTTCAGCTTTTCACCTGGGGTGTGTGATCCAGGGCCGTCAATGCCCCCTTGTTAGTGATTGTACTGTATTCACATTGTTTACATAAATAAATACTTTAATGGGGGTACCGACTTATTTCAAGGGAGTAAGCTATCCAGTTGGTTTGTGGAAGGTCGGTGGTTCTACTAGGGTGACATACTATTCGGAGGATTACCTTGTCATAGGTCATTCTAGGACATCCTCCACCAAAGCTGCAAGTCGCCATATGACCTAAGCTGTTGTTGTGACATCAGACAGTAACAACCAACAAAACAATACTGGCTTGTATACGCCAAACAACAATGGTGTTCAAATACACTTACTACTCCTGTATCCCGGCTTACTTTTCTGCGCCAACGTCTCATTCCTCTTAAGACTAACGACCACTGTAGAAGGTAACCCACTCGGTTGTCTCGCTTGGAGCTGTGGACCGGGTTTGCACGGTGACCTTAGTTGCTGAGGGTTATCTTATTTTGGGCTGGGCTTGACTGGAGGTTTCTGTTGGGACGGTGGCATGGGCTTGACTGGAGGTTTTTGCTGGCAAGGTGGCCTGGGCTTGACTGGAGGTTTTTGCTGGCAAGGTGGCATGGGCTTGACTGGAGGTTTCTGCTGGCAAGGTGGCATGGGCTTGACTGGAGGTTTCTGCTGGGAAGGTGGCATGGGCTTGACTGGAGGATTCTGTTGAGACGGTGGCCTGTGCTTGACTGAAGGCTTCTGCTGGGAAGGTGGCCTGGGCTTGACTGGAGGCCTCTGTTGGGACGGTGGCCTGGGCTTGACTGGAGGTTTCTGCTGGGAAGGTGGCCTGGGCTTGACTGGAGGCCTCTGTTGGGACGGTGGCCTGGGCTTGACTGGAGGTTTCTGCTGGGAAGGTGGCCTGGGCTTGACTGGAGGTTTTTGCTGGCAAGGTGGCATGGGCTTGACTGGAGGTTTCTGCTGGCAAGGTGGCATGGGCTTGACTGGAGGTTTCTGCTGGGAAGGTGGCATGGGCTTGACTGGAGGATTCTGCTGGGAAGGTGGCATGGGCTTGACTGGAGGATTCTGTTGAGACGGTGGCCTGTGCTTGACTGAATGCTTCTGCTGGGAAGGTGGCCTGGGCTTGACTGGAGGCCTCTGTTGGGACGGTGGCCTGGGCTTGACTGGAGGTTTCTGCTGGGAAGGTGGCCTGGGCTTGACTGGAGGCCTCTGTTGGGACGGTGGCCTGGGCTTGACTGGAGGTTTCTGCTGGGAAGGTGGCCTGAGCTTGGATGGGGGGTTGTGTAGGGAAGGTGGGCTGGGTTTGGACATAGATTTTGGTTGGGACCGTGAACTGGGTGTGGATGGAGGGCTGTGTAGTGATTGTGGGATGTGTCGGGAAGGTGGGCTTGGTTTGGACAGAACTTTTGGTTGGGACGGTGAACTGGGTGTGTATGGTGAGCTGGGTGTACACCGAGGTCTGGGAATACACAGCGGTTTCTGCTGGGAAGGTGGACTGGGCTTGACTGAAGGATTCTGCTGGGACGGTGGCCTGAGCTTGGATGGTGGGCTTGGTTTGCACGGTTTGTATGTATTCTGGAATATAAAGATTTCAAATCATCAATATAATATACAACTACTACTACATGAGAAACCACAGACTAGACTAATAATAATAATACAAATATACAAATAATAACAATAATAATAATACAATAATAACAATAATAATAATACAATAATAACAATAATAATAATACAATAATAACAATAATAATAATACAAATAATAACAATAATAATAATACAATAATAACAATAATAATACAAATAATAACAATAATAATACATTACATATTTGATGACTACAGTGAATGCATTGGTTTCAGCAGGAAGAAGATGCACTTGTTTTGAGGAGGAGATAATGTTTAACGAAGAAGCTCAGATGACACTAAATGTATTATTTCAAGTTATTATTTCAAGTCAAGATAGATATAGTTAGTGCATATTGACCTGTCCTTCATAGGGTTCATACAAGTATTCATAGTGCATAGTTTATTGTTGAACAAATGTAACTGTTGAGCATCGTTAAATTTCTTCCACACAACTGTTTATACATTAACAGTTGTCTGTAAACATATCATACCCGTATCAACAAAGTGCACTATCTATAATGATATGCATTTAATAGGCAGGGAAGACAGTTCAATACACACACACTATACAGCTCATAATTATTTAATGTAAAAATGATGTCATGTCACTTAATATTCGTTTCAGTTTCCACTCGACTAAAATATAACAGCACACTAGATAATAACATATTACCGACAATTCACCTGCTTTACAAGGTTAGGGATGTATGTATGTATGTATGTTCCTTTAATGTCAAACCCCTCGCGGGGACTTAGACATATTTTCCTGGGCAGGCTTAGCCGACCTAAGCGATTAACCAGTACTAAGCAATGTGTGTGAGTGCCTTGCTCAATGACACTACATACGTGGCCTGACCGAGTATCGAACCCGGGACCGTTCGATTCCAAATCCGACGCTCTACCACTGGACCACGGACGCCACTAGAGGCAGTAATTCCACAAAACAGGTGGCAGTGATCTAAAGCTGAACAGTAGAATACTTTTCAATTGAAGATCAAATTTAGCCCTAACCCTAATGTCCAGATTACTGCCAACTGTCCCAAGATTACTGCCAATTGTATAGTTCGTTACTGCCTCTATCGTTAACGTATTTACAAGATCCAGTTACGAATCGTAAATCTTGAATTCGTCCTTCCGTACATACCTGTGATTTCGGTGCATTCGTCACTTTTCCCGTTAGCCATGGATCCGTAAGTATAGCGGCCGTCGGCGGACGGTAGTGTGGGTTGTACCGTACCAGTCTCTGTGCAAGCTGCAAGGACGCTGTAAGGGAGAACATAACATTAACTTACATAGTGTATTAAGTGAGTATATATGTACATGTATATGTTGGGCGTTGTACGAAGCTAGAAATGTACGCACGATTCTTTAAATGATAATGATTATCTATATAGCCATTACACACATTAATGACCTTGAGTTATGATTGAAATATTTATTGTAGTCCTTGTTTTTATTTCATTGTCTTCTTGTTGCGTCATTGTATTATATATATGTTTATGTTTGTTGTATTTTCACATGGGCCTCTGGCTTACTGAATTTGAAAAATAAACTATCTATGTACATGTATTGGTATCTGTTTTGTATGCACGTTTAGTTATGTGCTACTTTTGCTTTAATGGAATGCACGTCCGAATGACATGGTTAACAGTTACTGTCAACCAATAGTTCCATCATGTCCGCTGTGGGTTCGAGCCCTATCAGGGTAGAATTAACTATAAATGAAGATGTCGTCCCGTTTGCTTGTGGAAGGCACGTGGTTCTAACATTTACGTCCACCGGTCCCTCCTACACTATTGAGAGAGACACATCTGGTCGTCCACTAACGCATAGAGTCAGTGGTTCAAACCCGTCCACCGGTTCCTCCTACACTATTGAGAGAGACACATCTGATCTTCCTCTAACGCATAGAGTTAGTGGTTCAAACCAGTCCACCGGTTCCTCCTACACTATTGATGTAGAGTCAGTGGTTCAAACCCGTGCGTCCACCGGTTTCTCATACACTATTGAGAGAGACAAGTGTGGTCTTCCTCTAACGCATATAGTCAGTGGTTCAAATCCGTGCATCCACCGGTTTCTCATTCACTATTGAGAGAGACAAGTGTGGTCTTCCTCTAACGCATAGAGTCAGGGGTTCAAACTCGTCCACCGGTTCCTCCTACACTATTGAGAGAGACAAGTGTGGTCTTCCTCTAACGCATAGAGTCAGTGGTTCAAACCAGTCCACCGGTTCCTCCTACACTATTGAGAGAGACAAGTGTGGTCTTCCTCTAACGCATAGAGTCAGTGATTCAAACCAGTCCACCGGTTCCTCCTACACTATTGAGAGAGACAAGTGTGGTCTTCCTCTAACGCATAGAGTCAGTGATTCAAACCAGTCCACCGGTTCCTCCTACACTATTGAGAGAGACAAGTGTGGTCTTCCTCTAACGCATATAATCAATGGTTCAAACCCTTCTATCGGTTCCTTATCCACTAGTATGAGGAACACGTGTAGTCTTCCTCCACCATATAGAGCGGGGCTCGAACCCGTAACCATCAGTGATGATAGGTTACGGTTGTTATTTAACATTATTGTAAGTATGATAATTGTCTCATTCCCATTTTCTACTCTGCTAGCCAATTCCATATATCATCATATTCCATTACATATTAAATATAGTTTCTCTATTTTTCAGCTTTTACATTACTATATTATTCCAATGTGCAGTTCTCACTTATAGTGCTATCTTTTGATTGCATTTGATTGTATATATGTTGAGGGCCTCATGGTAGATTAACTTTTGTTAAATGAGTACTCTCGTTAAATAAAGTCTTTATTATTATTATTATTATTAATATTAGGTAGATTACCATATGAATCAAAGTGTTGGAGACTGGAAAGATTTCTTTCTAAATCTTTGTGCTGTGTAGCTTTGATATGTTGACGTCCGTTTAGCATGCGGCACAGAATTATACCCCTGCAAAAGAAACAAGACGACAGTTTAGCATGCGGCACAGAATTATACCCCTGCAAAAGAAACAAGACGACAGTTTAGCATGGAAAACAGAATAATGAACCATATAAAAGCAAAACGTTCGTTTAACATAGAAACAAGAATTATAAACCGAACATTCAAAGCACGTGTATGGTAATGTGGTAATGAACACAAACTAACATTCTTGGGAGAGGCCTACAATAAGTATCCAGCATTGGGAATAACTAAGTACATCTGATTAAATATTAACATGTAATCTGCGAAAATTAAATACTTTAACAGCATATAAAGATAATGTCCAATATGCATTTGCATTTTAAAATTTCAATAAATTTAAACCAAGTGTATCTATACCAATAATATTGGTGTTCAATCATTATAAAGTGAACAGTCAATAATATAATGATTTTCATCCTCTATAATGTATTACATACATTTCCTATCAGTATTCTGTGTACTTTGTGGTATTTCCATCTTTCACATATACAACAGTTCAGCATTGCAGACAGAATTATACAGAATTATACCCCTGATATAGTCAGATAAAAATCACTTACATGCTCCACACGTCAGCCTTTGTGCCGTCATACGGTTCATAGCAGATCACCTCCGGGGCCTTGTAGCCGCACGTCCCTATATTACTAGTCAGTAAGTCGCTCTCACCGGGTATAAATTTAGCGGAACATCCGAAATCTGAAGACAAGATATGGAACATTATGTCAGGCGAATATGGTTGATATGTGGACAGAGTATGAATGTGGTTGGTGTATGGACAGACGTGATAGATCTATATATACAATGAACATGGTTGGTGTATGGACAGACATGATAGATCTATATACAATGAACATGTTTGGTGTATGGACATACGTGATAGATCTATATACAATGAACATGGTTGGTGTATGGACAGACGTGATAGATCTATATACAATGAACTTGGTTGGTGTATGGACATACATGATAGATCTATATACAATGAACATGTTTGGTGTATGGACAGACATGATATATCATATATACAATGAACATGGTTGGTGTATGGACAGACATGATAGATCATATATACAATGAACATGGTTGGTGTATGGACAGATGTGATAGATATATCTACAATGAACATGTTTGGTGTATGGACATACATGATAGATATATATACAATGGACATGGTTGGTGTATGGACAGACGTGATAGATCTATAAACAATGAACATGGTTGGTGTATGGACAGACATGATAGATCTATATACAATGAACATGGTTGGTGTATGGACAGACATGATAGATCTATATACAATGAACATGGTTGGTGTATGGACAGACGTGATAGATCTATATACAATGAACATGGTTGGTGTATGGACAGACATGATAGATCTATATACAATGAACATGGTTGGTGTATGGACAGACATGATAGATCTATATACAATGAACATGTTTGGTGTATGGACAGACATGATAGATCTATATACAATGAACATGGTTGGTGTATGGACAGACATGATAGATCTATATACAATGAACATGGTTGGTGTATGGACAGACGTGATAGATCTATATACAATGAACATGGTTGGTGTATGGACAGACATGATATATCTATATACAATGAACATGGTTGGTGTATGGACAGACGTGATAGATCTATATACAATGAACATGGTTGGTGTATGGACAGACATGATAGATCTATATACAATGAACATGGTTGGTGTATGGACAGACGTGATAGATCTATATACAATGAACATGGTTGGTGTATGGACAGACATGATAGATCTATATACAATGAACATGGTTGGTGTATGGACAGACGTGATAGATCTATATACAATGAACATGGTTGGTGTATGGACAGACATGATAGATCTATATACAATGAACATGGTTGGTGTATGGACAGATGTGATAGATCTATATACAATGAACATGGTTGGTGTATGGACAGACGTGATAGATCTATATACAATGAACATGTTTGGTGTATGGACAGACATGATAGATATATATATACAATGAACATATTTAGATTATATTTAGCAGAAACAAATACCTTTAGACAGTACGTTTTAAGAACTTATATTTATGTATAAAATAGGTTTTTGTAAATAATGCGAAATTCATTTATCGAAAACAGCTTCTTAACCCTTTCAACACCACATACCTCTAAATTGGCTTTACAAAAAAGTGTAGATCCAGATGAGCCGGCTCATGACGAGCCGTCTCTTCAGGATCTGCACTTTTTTCAAGTAATATAACTATTTTTAGAAATAAAATTACCCATTTTGATAAATGAACTGATCCAAATGTAATTTTGTTATTAATTTATTGGTCTAAAAATATCATGGACCAGTCCATGTCAGTTACTTGGTGTTGAATGGGTTAAATTATACATAAATTATAAATATATACCTCCAATCTTTAACGTGCCTTCTTCATCCAGCAACAAGTTCTCACATTTAAGGTCCCTGAAACAGAATACAATAGAGTTAGTGTGTGTTCTCTTTTAGGTACGTATAAGGAGGTAAGCATAAGGAGGTAAGTATAAGGAGGTAAGCATAAAGAGGTAAGCATAAGGACGTAAGCATAATGAGGTATGTATAGGAGGTAAGTATAGGGAGGTAAGCATAAAGAGGTAAGCATAAGGACGTAAGCATAATGTGGTATGTATAGGAGGTATGTACAGGAGGTAAGTATAGGGAGGTATATGAAGGGGTAAGCATAGGAAGGTAAGTATAAGGATGTATATGAGGGGGTAAGCATAGGAAGGTAAGTATAAGGATGTATATGAGGGGGTACGCATAGGAAGGTAAGTATAAGGATGTATATGAGGGGGTAAGCATAGGAAGGTAAGTATAAGGATGTATATGAGGGGGTACGCATAGGAAGGTAAGTATAAGGATGTATATGAGGGGGTAAGCATAGGAAGGTAAGTATAAGGATGTATATGAGGGGTAAGCATAGGAAGGTAAGTATAAGGATGTATATGAGGGGGTACGCATAGGAAGGTAAGTATAAGGATGTATATGAGGGGGTACGCATAGGAAGGTAAGTATAAGGATGTATATGAGGGGGTAAGCATAGGAAGGTAAGTATAAGGATGTATATGAGGGGGTACGCATAGGAAGGTAAGTATAAGGATGTATATGAGGGGGTAAGCATAGGAAGGTAAGTATAAGGATGTATATGAGGGGGTACGCATAGGAAGGTAAGTATAAGGAGGTAGGTATAAGGAGGTAAGTATAAGTAGATAAATATAAGGAGGTACGTATAAGGAGGTAAGTATAAGGAGAGGTAAGTATAAGGAGGTAAGAATAAGGAGGTAAGTATAAGGATAGGTAAGTATAAGGAGGTATGTATAAGGAGGTAAGTATAAGGAGGTAAGCATAGGGAGGTAAGTCTAAGGAGGTACGTATAAGGACGTAAGCATAGGGAGGTAAGTCTAAGGAGGTAAGTATAAAGAGGTACGTATAAGGAGGTACGTATAAGGAGGTACGTATAACGAGGTAAGCATAGGGAGGTAAGTATAAGGACGTAATCATACTGAGGTATGCATAGGAGGTAAGTATAAGGAGGTAAGTATAAGGAGGTAAGTATAAGGAGGTAAGTATAAGGAGGTAAGCATAGGGAGGTAAGTCTAAGGAGGTACGTATAAGGACGTAAGCATAGGGAGGTAAGTCTAAGGAGGTAAGTATAAGGAGGTACATATAACGAGGTACGTATAAGGAGGTATGTATAAGGAGGTACGCAGAATGAGGTATGTATAAGGAGGTAAGTCTAAAGAGGTAAGTATAAGTAGTACCTATGCACGATGCTGTTGCTATGCAAGTGATGTACACCTTCAGACAACATACGGAACAGTTTCCTGGACTTCGCTTCTCCCAGTCCCTTGGGAGAACTATCAGTGGCATTGCGTCTGAGCAGCTGGTTTAAATCCCCACCGCCGCAGTGTTCAACCACCATGTACCAACGATCCGCTGTTCTAAAGTGATCGAACATACGCACCTGCAATATCAGAAGTTGACATATGTAACAACTCTTTGATTTACAATGTAATATTTGAACGATATGTGCTTTTCAATTATAACTTGTGTATCTATCATTGACCTAAGAGATTCCGGCCAGCTAATTCGCTTATTTTTAATCCACGACTTTCAGGATTGCCATACAGTATCAAAAAGTTCGTGGTAGCATTTTCATCAGCATGTTTTATTTTAGTCTTTCCACAAATGATGGGAACTAATCTCTCTCGAATTTTGCATATAAATTAGCAGTCCTTAAATCTGTACCTGGCAAAACACAATATATGGTGGGTATGATGACACCAGTCAAGGGCTGGGGAATAGACACCAGTCAACGACAGGGGAATAAACACCAGTCAAAGACAGGGGAATAGACACCAGTTAAAGACAGGGGAATACACACCAGTCAAAGACAAGGGAATAAACACCAGTCAAAGACAGGGGAATAGACACCAGTCAAAGACAAGGGAATAAACACCAGTCAAAGACAAGGGAATAAACACCAGTCAAAGACAGGGGAATAAACACCAGTCAAAGACAAGGGAATAAACACCAGTCAAAGACAAGGGAATAAACACCAGTCAAAGACAGGGGAATATACACCAGTCAAAGACAAGGGAATAAACACCATTCAAAGACAGGGGACTAAACACCAGTCAAAGACAAGGGAATAAACACCTGTCAACGACAGGGTGTCTATTCCCCAGCCGTTGACTGGTGTCATCATACCCACCATATATTGCGTTTTGACAGGGGAATAGACACAAGTCAAAGACAGGGGAATATACACCAGTCCAAGACAAGGGAATAAACACCAGTCAAAGACAGGGGAATATACACCAGTCAAAGACAGGGGATTAAACACCAGTCAAAGACAGGGGATTACACACCAGTCAAAGACAGGGGAATATACACCAGTCAAAGACAGGGGATTAAACACCAGTCAAAGACAAGGGAATAAACACCAGTCAAAGACAGGGGATTAAACACCAGTCAAAGACATGGGAATAAACACCAGTCAAAGACAGGGGATTAAACACCAGTCAAAGACAAGGGAATAAACACCAGTCAAAGACAGGGGATTAAACACCAGTCAAAGACAAGGGAATAAACACCAGTCAAAGACAGGGGATTAAACACCAGTCAAAGACAAGGGAATAAACACCAGTCAAAGACAGGGGAAAAACACCAGTCAAAGACAGGGGAATAAACACCAGTCAAATAGAGGGGGAATAAACACCAGTTATAGACATGGGAATAAACACCAGTCATAGACATGGGAATAAACACCAGTCAAAGACAGGGGAATAAACACCAGTCATAGACATGGGAATAAACACCAGTCAACGACAGGGGAATAAACAACAGTCATAGACAAGGGAATAAACAACAGTCATAGACAAGGGAATAAACACCAGTCAAAGACAGGGGAATAAACACCAGTCAAAGACAGGGGAATAAACACCAGTCAAAGACATGGGAATAAACACCAGTCAAAGACAGGGGAATAAACACCAGTCAAAGACAGGGGAATAAACACCAGTCAAAGACAGGGGAATAAACACCAGTCAAAGACAGGGGGATAAACACCAGCCAAGGACATGGGAATAAACACCAGTCAAAGACAAGGGGATAAACACCAGCCAAGGACATGGGAATAAACACCAGTCAAAGACAGGGGAATAAACACCAGTCAACGACAAGGGAATAAACACCTGTCAACGACAGGGTGTCTATTCCCCAGCCCTTGACTGGTGTCATCATACCCACCATATATTGCGTTTTGACAGGGGAATAGACACAAGTCAAAGACAGGGGAATACACACCAGTCCAAGACAAGGGAATAAACACCAGTCAAAGACAGGGGAATATACACCAGTCAAAGACAGGGGATTAAACACCAGTCAAAGACAGGGGATTACACACCAGTCAAAGACAGGGGAATATACACCAGTCAAAGAAAGGGGATTAAACACCAGTCAAAGACAAGGGAATAAACACCAGTCAAAGACAGGGGATTAAACACCAGTCAAAGACAAGGGAATAAACACCAGTCAAAGACAGGGGATAAACACCAGTCAAAGACAGGGGAATAAACACCAGTCAAATACAGGGGAATAAACACCAGTTATAGACATGGGAATAAACACCAGTCATAGACATGGGAATAAACACCAGTCAAAGACAGGGGAATAAACACCAGTCATAGACATGGGAATAAACACCAGTCAACGACAGGGGAATAAACAACAGTCATAGACAAGGGAATAAACAACAGTCATAGACAAGGGAATAAACAACAGTCAAAGACAGGGGAATAAACACCAGTCAAAGACAGGGGAATAAACACCAGTCAAAGACATGGGAATAAACACCAGTCAAAGACAGGGGAATAAACACCAGTCAAAGACAGGGGAATAAACACCAGTCAAAGACAGGGGAATAAACACCAGTCAAAGACAGGGGGATAAACACCAGCCAAGGACATGGGAATAAACACCAGTCAAAGACAAGGGGATAAACACCAGCCAAGGACATGGGAATAAACACCAGTCAAAGACAGGGGAATAAACACCAGTCAACGACAGGGGAATAAACACCAGCCAAGGACATGGGAATAAACACCAGTCAAAGACAGGGGAATAAACACCAGTCAACGACAGGGGAATAAACACCAGTCAAAGACAGGGGAATACACACCAGTCATAGACAGAGGAATAAACACCAGTCAAAGACAGGGGAATATACATCAGTCATAGACAGGGGAGTAAACACCAGTCAAAGACAGGGGAATATACATCAGTCATAGACAGGGGAGTGAACACCAGTCAAAGACAGGGAAATATACATCAGTCATTGACAGGGGAGTAAACAGCAGTCATAGACATGGGAATAAACACCAGTCAAAGACAGGGGAATAAACACCAGTCAAAGACAGGGGAATAAACACCAGTCAAAGACAGGGGAATAAACACCAGTCATAGACATGGGAATAAACACCAGTCATAGACATGGGAATAAACACCAGTCAAAGACAGGGGAATAAACACCAGTCATAGACAAGGGAATAAACACCAGTCATAGACAAGGGAATAAACACCAGTCAAAGACGGGGGAATAAACACCAGTCATAGACATGGGAATAAACACCAGTCAAAGACAGGGGGATAAACACCAGCCAAGGACATGGGAATAAACACCAGCCAAAGACTGGGGAATAAACACCAGTCAACGACAAGGTGATAAACACCAGTCAAAGACAGGGGAATAAACACCAGTCAAAGACAGGGGAATAAACACCAGTCAAAGACAGGGGAATAAACACCAGTCAAAGACAGGGGAATAAACACCAGTCAAAGACAGGGGGATAAACACCAGCCAAGGACATGGGAATAAACACCAGCCAAAGACTGGGGAATAAACACCAGTCAACGACAAGGTGATAAACACCAGTCAAAGACAGGGGAATAAACACCAGTCAAAGACAGGGGAATAAACACCAGTCAAAGACAGGGGAATAAACACCAGTCAACGACAGGGGAATAAAACCAGCCAAGGACATGGGAATAAACACCAGTCAAAGACAGGGGAATAAACACCAGTCAACGACAGGGGAATAAACACCAGTCAAAGACAGGGGAATACACACCAGTCATAGACAGGGGAATAAACACCAGTCAAAGACAGGGGGATATACATCAGTCATAGACAGGGGAGTAAACACCAGTCAAAGACAGGGGAATATACATCAGTCATAGACAGGGGAGTAAACACCAGTCAAAGACAGGGGAATATACATCAGTCATAGACAGGGGAGTAAACACCAGTCAAAGACAGGGAAATATACATCAGTCATAGACAGGGGAGTAAACACCAGTCAAAGACAGGGGAATAAACACCAGTCAAATACAGGGGAATAAACACCAGTCAAAGACAGGGGAATAAACACCAGTCAAAGACAGGGGGATAAACACCAGCCAAGGACATGGGAATAAACACCAGCCAAAGACTGGGGAATAAACACCAGTCAACGACAAGGTGATAAACACCAGTCAAAGACAGGGGAATAAACACCAGTCAAAGACAGGGGAATAAACACCAGTCAAAGACAGGGGAATAAACACCAGTCAAAGACAGGGGAATAAACACCAGTCAAAGACAGGGGGATAAACACCAGCCAAGGACATGGGAATAAACACCAGCCAAAGACTGGGGAATAAACACCAGTCAACGACAAGGTGATAAACACCAGTCAAAGACAGGGGAATAAACACCAGTCAAAGACAGGGGAATAAACACCAGTCAAAGACAGGGGAATAAACACCAGTCAAAGACAGGGGAATATACACCAGTCAAAGACAGGGGATTAAACACGAGTCAAAGACAGGGGAATATACACCAGTCAAAGACAGGGGATTAAACATCAGTCAACGACAGGGGAATAAACACCAGTCAAATACAGGGGAATAAACACCAGTCATAGACATGGGAATAAACACCAGTCAAAGAAAGGGGAATAAACACCAGTCAAAGACAGTGGAATAAACACCAGTCAAAGACAGGGGAATAAACACCAGTCATAGACATGGGAATAAACACCAGTCATAGACATGGGAATAAACACCAGTCAAAGACAGGGGAATAAACACCAGTCATGGACAAGGGAATAAACACCAGTCATAGACAAGGGAATAAACACCAGTCAAAGACGGGGGAATAAACACCAGTCATAGACATGAGAATAAACACCAGTCAAAGACAGGGGGATAAACACCAGCCAAGGACATGGGAATAAACACCAGCCAAAGACTGGGGAATAAACACCAGTCAACGACAAGGTGATAAACACCAGTCAAAGACAGGGGAATAAACACCAGTCAAAGACAGGGGAATAAACACCAGTCAAAGACAGGGGAATAAACACCAGTCAAAGACAGGGGAATAAACACCAGTCAAAGACAGGGGGATAAACACCAGCCAAGGACATGGGAATAAACACCAGCCAAAGACTGGGGAATAAACACCAGTCAACGACAAGGTGATAAACACCAGTCAAAGACAGGGGAATAAACACCAGTCAAAGACAGGGGAATAAACACCAGTCAAAGACAGGGAATAAACACCAGTCAAAGACAGGGGAATAAACACCAGTCAAATACAGGGGAATAAACACCAGTCAAAGACAGGGGAATAGACACCAGTTAAAGACAGGGGAATATACATCAGTCATAGACAGGGGAGTAAACACCAATCAAAGACAGGGGAATATACATCAGTCATAGACAGGGGAGTAAACACCAGTCAAAGACAGGGAAATATACATCAGTCATAGACAGGGGAGTAAACACCAGTCAAAGACAGGGGAATAAACACCAGTCAAATACAGGGGAATAAACACCAGTCAAAGACAGGGGAATAAACACCAGTCAAATACAGGGGAATAAACACCAGTCAAAGACAGGGGAATAGACACCAGTTAAAGACAGGGGAATATACATCAGTCATAGACAGGGGAGTAAACACCAATCAAAGACAGGGGAATATACATCAGTCATAGACAGGGGAGTAAACACCAGTCAAAGACAGGGAAATATACATCAGTCATAGACAGGGGAGTAAACACCAGTCAAAGACAGGGGAATAAACACCAGTCAAATACAGGGGAATAAACACCAGTCAAAGACAGGGGAATAAACACCAGTCAAATACAGGGGAATAAACACCAGTCAAAGACAGGGGAATAGACACCAGTTAAAGACAGGGGAATATACATCAGTCATAGACAGGGGAGTAAACACCAGTCAAAGACAGGGAAATATACATCAGTCATAGACAGGGGAGTAAACACCAGTCAAAGACAGGGAAATATACATCAGTCATAGACAGGGGAGTAAACACCAGTCAAAGACAGGGAAATATACATCAGTCATAGACAGGGGAGTAACCACCAGTCAAAGACAGGGGAATAAACACCAGTCAAATACAGGGGAATAAACACCAGTCAAAGACAGGGGAATAAACACCAGTCAAATACAGGGGAATAAACACCAGTCAAAGACAGGGGAATAGACACCAGTTAAAGACAGGGGAATATACATCAGTCATAGACAGGGGAGTAAACACCAGTCAAAGACAGGGAAATATACATCAGTCAAATGCAGGGGAATAAACACCAGTCAAAGACAGGGGAATAAACACCAGTCAAATACAGGGGAATAAACACCAGTCAAATACAGGGGAATAAACACCAGTCAAATACAGGGGAATAAACACCAGTCAAAGACAGGGGAATAAACACCAGTCAAATACAGGGGAATAAACACCAGTCAAAGACAGGGGAATAGACACCAGTTAAAGACAGGGGAATATACATCAGTCATAGACAGGGGAGTAAACACCAGTCAAAGACAGGGAAATATACATCAGTCAAATGCAGGGGAATAAACACCAGTCAAAGACAGGGGAATAAACACCAGTCAAATACAGGGGAATAAACACCAGTCAAATACAGGGGAATAAACACCAGTCAAATACAGGGGAATAAACACCAGTCAAAGACAGGGGAATAAACACCAGTCAAATACAGGGGAATAAACACCAGTCAAAGACAGGGGAATAGACACCAGTTAAAGACAGGGGAATATACATCAGTCATAGACAGGGGAGTAAACACCAGTCAAAGACAGGGAAATATACATCAGTCAAATGCAGGGGAATAAACACCAGTCAAAGACAGGGGAATAAACACCAGTCAAATACAGGGGAATAAACACCAGTCAAATACAGGGGAATAAACACCAGTCAAAGACAGGGGAATAGACACCAGTTAAAGACAGGGGAATAAACACCAGTTAACGACAGGGGAATAGACACCAGTCAACGACAGGGGAATAGACAACAGCCAAAGACAAGGGGAATATATACCCGTCAACGACAGGGGGATAAACACCAGCCAAGGACATGGGAATAAACACCAGCCAAAGACTGGGGAATAAACACCAGTCAACGACAAGGTGATAAACACCAGTCAAAGACAAGGGAATAAACACCAGTCAATGACAGGGGAATAAACACCAGTCAATGACAGGGGAATAAACACCAGTCAAAGACATGGGAATAAACACCAGTCAAAGACAGGGGAATAAACACCAGTCAAAGACAGGGGAATAAACACCAGTCAAAGACAGGGGAATAAACACCAGTCAAAGACAAGGGGATAAACACCAGCCAAGGACATGGGAATAAACACCAGTCAAAGACAAGGGGATAAACACCAGCCAAGCACATGGGAATAAACACCAGTCAAAGACAGGGGAATAAACACCAGTCAACGACAGGGGAATAAACACCAACCAAGGACATGGGAATAAACACCAGTCAAAGACAGGGGAATAAACACCAGTCAACGACAGGGGAATAAACACCAGTCAAAGACAGGGGAATACACACCAGTCATAGACAGGGGAATAAACACCAGTCAAAGACAGGGGAATATACATCAGTCACAGACAGGGGAGTAAACACCAGTCAAAGACAGGGGAATATACATCAGTCATAGACAGGGGAGTAAACACCAGTCAAAGACAGGGGAATATACATCAGTCATAGACAGGGGAGTAAACACCAATCAAAGACAGGGAAATATACATCAGTCATAGACAGGGGAGTAAACACCAGTCAAAGACAGGGGAATAGACACCAGTCAAAGACAGGGGAGTAAACACCAGTCAAAGACAGGGGAATAAACACCAGTCAAATACAGGGGAATAAACACCAGTCAAATACAGGGGAATAAACACCAGTTAAAGACAGGGGAATAAACACCAGTTAAAGACAGGGGAATACACACCAGTTAAAGACAGGGGAATAAACACCAGTCAACGACAAGGGAATAAACACCAGTCAAAGACAGGGGAATAGACACCAGTTAAAGACAGGGGAATAGACACCAGTCAACGACAGGGGAATAAACAACAGCCAAAGACAAGGGGAATATATACCAGTCAACGACAAGGGGATAAACACCAGTCAAAGACAGGGGAATACACACCAGCCAAAGACAGGGGAATAGACACCAGTCAAAGAAAGGTGGATAAACACCAGTCAAAGACAGGGGAGTAGACACCAGTCAACGACAGGGGAATAGACACCAGTCAAAGACAGGGGAATAAACACCAGTCAAATACAGGGGAATACACACCAGTCAAAGACAGGGGAATAGACACCAGTCAAAGACAGGGGAGTAAACACCAGTCAAAGACAGGGGAATACACACCAATCAAAGACAGGGGAATATACACCAGTCAAATACAGGGGAATAAACACTAGTCAAAGACAGGGGAATAAACACCAGTCAATGACACGGGGATAAACATCAGTCAAAGACAGGGGAATGCACACCAGTCAAAGACAGGGGAATAAACACCAGTCAAATACAGGGGAATAAACACCAGTCAAATACAGGGGAATAAACACCAGTCAAATACAGGGGAATAAACACCAGTCAAATACAGGGGAATAAACACCAGTCAAATACAGGGGAATAAACACCAATCAAATACAGGGGAATAAACACCAGTCAAATACAGGGGATTAAACACCAGTCAAATACAGTGGAGTAAACACCAGTCAAATACAGGGGTGTAAACACCAGTCAAATACAGGGGAATAAACACCAGTCAAAGACGGGGGAATAAACACCAGTCAAAGACAAGGGAATAGACACCAGTCAAAGACAGGGGAGTAAACACCAGTCAAAGACATGGGAATACACACCAATCAAAGACAGGGGAATAGACACCAGTCAAATACAGGGGAATAAACACCAGTCAAAGACAGGGGAATAAACACCAGTCAATGACACGGGGATAAACACCAGTCAAAGACAGGGGAATACACACCAGTCAAAGACAGGGGAATAAACACCAGTCAAAACAGGGGAATAAACACCAGTCAAATACAGGGGATTAAACACCAGTCAAATACAGGGGAGTAAACACCAGTCAAATACAGGGGAATAAACACCAGTCAAATACAGGGGAATAAACACCAGTCAAAGACAGGGGAATAAACACCAGTCAAAGATAGGGGAATAAACACCAGTCAAATACAGGGGAATAAACACCAGTCAAAGACAGGGGAATAAACACCAGTCAATGACACGGGGATAAAAACCAGTCAAAGACAGGGGAATAAACACCAGTCAAATACAGGGGAATAGACACCAGTTAAAGTCAGGGGAATAAACACCAGTTAACGACAGGGGAATAGACACCAGTCAACGACAGGGGAATAGACACAAGTCAACGACAGGGGAATAAACAACAGCCAAAGACAAGGGGAATATATACCAGTCAACGACAGGGGGATAAACACCAGTCAAAGACAGGGGAATACACACCAGCCAAAGACAGGGGAATAGACACCAGTCAAAGACAGGGGGATAAACACCAGTCAAAGACAGGGGAGTAGACACCAGTCAACGACAGGGGAATAGACACCAGTCAACGACATGGATTAGACACCAGTCAAAGACAGGGGAATAAACACCAGTCAAAGACAGGGGAATAAACACGCTTCTACTATATTACACCTAGCTTTCTCACTTCTACTATATTACACCTAGCTTTCTCGTTTCTACTATATTACACCTAGCATTCTCGCTTCTACTATATTACACCTAGCGTTCTCGCTTCTACTATATTACACCTAGCGTTCTCGCTTCTACTATATTACACCTAGCGTTCTCGCTTCTACTATATTACACCTAGCTTTCTCGCTTCTACTATATATTACACCTAGCGTTCTCACTTCTACTATATTACACCTAGCGTTCTCGCTTCTACTATATTACACCTAGCTTTCTCGTTTCTACTATATTACACCTAGCGTTCTCACTTCTACTATATATTACACCTAGCTTTCTCACTTCTACTATATTACACCTAGCTTTCTCGCTTCTACTATATATTACACCTAGCGTTCTCACTTCTACTATATTACACCTAGCTTTCTCGCTTCTACTATATATTACACCTAGCGTTCTCACTTCTACTATATAACACATAGCTTTCTCACTTCTACTATATTACACCTAGCTTTCTCGCTTCTACTATATTACACCTAGCTTTCTCGCTTCTACTATATATTACACATAGCTTTCTCGCTTCTACTATATATTACACCTAGCTTTCTCGCTTCTACTATATTACACCTAGCTTTCTCGCGTCTACTATATTACACCTAGCTTTCTCACTTCTACTATATATTACACCTAGCTTTCTCGCTTCTACTTTATTTTACACCTAGCTTTCTCGCTTCTACTATATTGTACACATAGCTTTCTCACTTCTACTATATATTACACCTTGCTTTCTCGCTTCTACTATATTGTACACATAGCTTTCTCGCTTCTACTATAGTGTACACCTAGCTTTCTCGCTTCTACTATAGTGTACACATAGCTTTCTCGCTTCTACTATATATTACATCTAGCTTTCTCGCTTCTACTATATTGTACATCTAGCTTTCTCGCTTCTACTATATTGTACACATAGCTTTCTCGCTTCTACTATATTACACCTAGCTTTCTCACTTCTACTATATTGTACACATAGCTTTCTCGCTTCTACTATAGTGTACATCTAGCTTTCTCGCTTCTACTATATTGTACACCTAGCTTTCCCACTTCTACTATATATTACACCTAGCTTTCTCGCTTCTAATATATTTTACACATAGCTTTCTCGCTTCTACTATATTTACACCTAGCTGTCTCGCTTCTACTATATATTACACCTAGCTATGTGTTTTTAGCTTCCACACTCGCTATCTACAAGGAACTTTCCCTGTAGTTGTTTTAATATTTCCTCACACTAATTGTATGGCACACTACTTTCCTTAACATTCGAAAGAGAGGTGTGACAGTATCTGAAGATAGATATATACAATAAAGCTACACTTACCACGTTCTTATGAGGCGGCATGTGCATTTGGCTAGCAACTTCCTGGGCCACAACTTTCTTCATGTAATCATGTGGTGACTGGGTTACTTCCATTACCTTTATCGCTACCTGAACAGTATAAATAAAGTTGTAGAGTATGCATGTATGTAAATATATACATGTATATATATTATATATAGTGCCAGCCAATTCTTAATTATGAGACACATTTATTGAACACCAGGAACTCCCGAGTCATGTCCTTACAGGCCAGGCGCCAGGCAATCGGTAACTCTATGTATATATATACAGGCCAAGCGCCAGGCTGATAGGCAATCGGTAACTATTATATAGACCAGGTGCCAGGCTGATAGGCAATCGGTAACTAGTATATATATACAGGCCAGGCGCCAGGCAATCGGTAACTATATGTATATATATACAGGCCAGGCGCCAGGCTGATATGCAATCGGTATATATTATATATATACAGGTCAGGCGCCAGGCTGATAGGCAATTGGTAACTATTATATATAAATAGCTGGCGGCTCGTCAACCGCAGGTTCGATCCCCCGTCTGACCCTAATACAATTAACAGTCTTTCAGATGGGACGTTAAACCGAGGTCTCGTGTCGGTGCTTTACACCGTGCACGTAAAAGAACCAGAGGAGATTCTGGAATTGGCCTCTGTCTGTATCATTGCACTATCCTCCAAAATCTAAAATATTTACCTTCACAATCCCATAACAAGTTACACGTCTTGCCATAGCGGGGAATTTCACCAAAGTGGACGGCATCACTTTGGCTAGTTTAACCAAGCCGTATCCTCCACTGCCAATGGTCTGTACCGTAAAATAGCCATGCTTCAAGCACTCGTTATGAATTAGACGGTTCTTCAACTTCTGAGACATTTTGTCAGCAAGATGAGACTGTAATAAAATATTAACCGGTTTACATACTGCACACATATAGTTGGTTCAAAAGCTCACTCAGAGCTTGTGTTGTACTGTTGATATCTTGCCGACTCAAAATAAAATTGATCTTATCTTATCTTACATGAAGGATTTGTATTGTCCTGTCTATAGCGAGAGGTCACTACATATACTGCACACATATAGTTGGTTCAAAAGCTCACTCAGAGCTTGTGTTGTACTATTGATATCTTGCCGACTCAAAATAAAATTGATCTTATCTTATCTTACATGAAGGATTTGTATTGTCCTGTGAATAGCGAGAGGTCACTACATATACTGCACATATATAGTTGGTCCAAAAGCTCACTCAGAGCTTGTGTTGTACTGTTGATATCTTGCCGACTCAAAATAAAATTGTTCTTATCTTATCTTACATGAAGGATTTGTATTTTCCTGTCTATAGCGAGAGGTTACTAGAGTGATTCCAAGATAAAATGATCATATTTTCATATATCATGATATTACTAATAAGCATAGCTTCTGAGCGACATTGATGATATTTTGAGTTGTAATGGAGGCCAACTTATTACTGTGACATGTGATGATGATTTAGCTTATTTACCCTCGCCTCCGGCGAACCATATGGGCGAGCGTCTGGGACATGTTTTGACTATTTGCGAAGGCAATGTAGCTGGGGTATAGCGCCCTTAATTGTTTACGCGTATTAATACAGTGGCATAGCTGGGTAATGATGACGACGATGTGCAAGGTAGGCAACAGCCCAGAGCGAAATAGTGTTGGATGAGTATTGGACATTTTTAATTATGTTTTCTGTTTATCACAACATGGAACATTTATCACAACATGGGACATTTATCACAACATGGAACATTTATCACAACATGGGACATTTATCACAACATGGGACATTTATCACAACGTGGGACATCTATCACAACATGGGACATTTATCACAGCACGGGCCATTTATCACAACATGGGACATTTATCACAACATGGGACATTTATCACAGCACGGGACATTTATCACAGCACGGGCCATTGAGAGAGCTAGAGTCGATTGTGGATTATTTTCATTACCCGAGCAGAGTTCCGTACGTGTATGGCAGGACGGAGTACGGGAGTATAAAGTACATTCAATCCGGGAATTCATTAACCTATGTAATGTATTCAATGGAGGATTGGGTCCCGTGACATTGATATGCGTGCTAATGTTGCGCAGGGGGAAGAAGAGACAGCTATGTTGTGCAATGAACATGGCTAAGGTATATCTAATGTTAGTATATCCAAAATGATCAATGATCGATAATATTCTAATAGACCAGCATTTACCACGTATGGAGCTGCATTGCTCTAAATACACGTTGTTAATAAGAGATTTCTGATTTTTCATAAGCTTACTCCGAACATTTTATGATAATCCATTTTCAATAACAGAAAGATCACGTACTAATTATAGCATTCAAGACTCCTCTTACAGAATTTAATGTGAAATTTATTTATTTCATTAAAATTGTATTCATAGTTCATAGTTGAGCATCGTTAAGTTTCTTCCACATAGCTTTTTGTACATTAAAAAGTGCCCGTAATCCTATAATACCCGTATCAGCAAAGTGTACTATCTATAATGATATGCATTTAATAGGCAGGGAAGACAATTCAATACACACACACTATACATCTCATAAATTATTTAATGTAAACATTATGTCATGTCATTTAATATTCGTTTCAGTTTCCACTACTAAAATACACTAATGATATGCATTTAATAGGCAGGGAAGACCGTTCAATACACACACACTATACATCTCATAATTATTTAATGTAAACATTATGTCATGTCATTTAATATTCGTTCCCTGATAAACTTCCAGTTTCCACTCTTACTAAAATATAACAGCCCATTAGATAATAACATATTGCCGACAATTGGCCTGCTTTACAAGATCCAATTACGAATCGTTATTTTGATTTCGTCTGTCTGTACTTACCGTTGATTCCGGTTGATACATCAGTCTGGGAATGGCATTCTTTCTCGTCACCCATGGATCTTTCAGTATATCCGCCAATGATGGACGGTCGGTAGGGACGCTTGTAATCATTTTTTGTACAAGCTCCTTGCACTCTGTTAGGGAGAATACAACATCAACTTACATAGTGTATTAAGTGCGTATGCACACGTAATAAGACATTATAACTAGTACTTGCTTTGTGTCTTGTTTTGTATGCACGTTTAATTATGTGCCACGTTTGTTTTAAGGGGCGTCAACATTCGAGTGGCATCGTTAATAGTTAGTCAATCAATAGTCCCATCATGGATGTTGTTGGTTCGAGCCCTATCTGGGTATAATTACCTATACACGAGGAAGCTATCCCGTCTGCTTGTGGAAGGCCAGTGGTTCAAACATGTACGTCCACCGGTTCCTCATACAATACTGAGAGAGAAAAGTGTGGTCTTACTCTAGCGCATAGAGTCGGTGGTTCAACACTGTGCGTCCACCGGTTCCTCAATCACTATTGAGAAAGACAAGTGTGGTCTTCCTCTAACGCATAGAGTCAGTGGTTTAAACATGTACGTCCACCGGTTCCTCCTACACTATTGAGAAAGACAAGTGTGGTCTTCCTCTAGCGCATAGAGTCAGTGGTTCAACCCTGTGCGTCCACCGGTTCCTCATACATTATTGAGAGAGACAAGTGTGGTCTTCCTCTAACGCATAGTCAGTGGTTCAAATCCATATACTAGTGTGAGAGACAGGTATATAGCTGGAGGGTGGTTATCTGACATTGTTAACACGATCTAAACCAACTAAACAAAAAAGCAATTAATTTTGATAAAATGATAAAGAGTATGTGGTTTACCGATGGAATCAATGTATTTGAGCAGCAGCTGATTCTTTTGCGTGTCCATGACATTGGCATTGTTTAACTGTGTTTCACCGGTTAGCATGCACAGCAGAAGTATGGCCCTGAAAAAGCAACAAGATGATTATGGGCACGGAAGACAGTAATACGCACTCAAAAAATCTGACGGATCTGTAGTCCAGAGGTAACACGCTGGACTGGTAATCCAGGGATCGCAGGTTCGATCCCCCGTCTGACCCTAATAAAATTAACAGTCTTTCAGATGGGACGTACGTTAAGCCGAGGTCTCGTGTCAGTGCTTTACACCGTGCACGTAAAAGAACCAGAGGAGATTTTGGAATTGGTCTCTGTCTGTATCATGCACTATCCTCCATAATCTAAAATAACTAATCTCTTCAGGAGGCGTAGCTCATATGGGCAACCGGTATGGACGATAAATAAACGTAAAACACACACAATATGGCGGCTTAGCATGGTACTTGATAGTCAATGAATAGAGCATTTAGAATTGGTACATGAATAATGCTCTGAACCTATAAAGCAGACATAGATGGATAGATATCTCTTTATTTCGTATTAAGCCAATGAAACATTCCTGGGAGAAACATACAATATGGTAATGAACACAGACAAACATTCCTGGGAGAGGCATACAATATGGTAATGAACACAAACAAACATTGCTGGGAGAGACATACAATATGGTAATGAACACATCCAAACATTCCTGGGAGAGACATACAATATGATAATGAACACAAACAAACATTCCTGGGAGAGACATACAATATGGTAATGAACACAAACAAACATTCCTGGGAGAGACATACAATATGGTAATGAACACAAACAAACATTCCTGGGAGAGACATACAATATGGTAATGAACACAAACAAACATTCCTGGGAGAGATATACAATATGGTAATGAACACAGACAAACATTCCTGGGAGAGACATACAATATGGTAATGAACACAAACAAACATTCCTGGGAGAGACATACAATATGGTAATGAACACAAACAAGCATTCCTGGGAGAGACATACAATATGGTAATGAACACAAACAAACATTCCTGGGAGAGGCATACACTATGGTAATGAACACAAACATACATTCCTGGGAGAGACATACAATATGGTAATGCACACAGACATACATTACTGGGAGAGACATACAATATGGTAATGCACACAGACATACATTCCTGGGAGAGACATACAATATGGTAATGAACACAGACATACATTCCTGGGAGAGACATACAATATGGTAATGAACACAAACAAACATTCCTGGGAGAGGCATACAATATGGTAATGAACACAACATACATTCCTGGGAGAGACATACAATATGGTAATGAACACAGACATACATTCCTGGGAGAGACATACAATATGGTAATGAACACAAACAAACATTCCTGGGAGAGGCATACAATATGGTAATGAACACAGACATACATTCCTGGGAGAGACATACAATATGGTAATGAACACAAACACACATTCCTGGAGAGACATACAATATGGTAATGAACACATACAAACATTCCTGGGAGAGACATACAATATGGTAATGAACACAAACAAGTATTCCTGGGAGAGACATACAATATGGTAATGAACACAAACAAACATTCCTGGGAGAGACATACAATATGGTAATGAACACAAACAAGCATTCCTGGGAGAGACATACAATATGGTAATGAACACATACAAACATTCCTGGGAGAGACATACAATATGGTAATGAATATTTATAAACAAACATTCCTGGGAGAGACATACAATATGGTAATGAATATTTATAAACAAACATTCCTGGGAGAGACATACAATATGGTAATGAATATTTATAAACAAACATTCCTGGGAGAGACATACACTATGGTAATGAATATTTATAAACAAACATTCCTTGGGGAGACATACACTATGGTAATGAATATTTATAAACAAACATTCCTGGGAGAGACATACAATATGGTAATGAATATTTATAAACAAACATTCCTGTGAGAGACATACACTATGGTAATGAATATTTATAAACAAGCATTCCTTGGAGAGACATACACTATGGTAATGAATATTTATAAACAAACATTCCTTGGAGAGACATACACTATGGTAATGAATATTTATAAACAAACATTCCTTGGAGAGACATACACTATGGTAATGAATATTTATAAACAAACATTCCTGGGAGAGACATACAATATGGTAATGAATATTTATAAACAAACATTCCTGGGAGAGACATACAATACGTATCCAGCATTGGAACAAATAAGCACAACTGGTGAGATATTAACATATAGGCTGCGACGTTCAAATGCTTTAAAACATATAACGATAATTTCCGAACATTACATTTTCTAATTTCATTAACTTAACAAATAGATCTAAGGAGATCTATGCCAATAGTATTGCTTGATGTAACATATTCTTAAATCATTATAAAATGAACAGTCAATAATATAATGATATTCATCCTCTATAACGTATTACATACATTGCATTTCCTATCAGAATACAGTGATTCTTGATTCCATCCGCCACACACACATGGCTATATACAAGACAACAGTTCAGTATTGTAGATATGAATCACTTACATGTTCCACACATCTGCCTTTATGCCGTCGTACACTTTGCCTTTGACAATCTCGGGTGCCTGGTAGCCAAGTGCTCCGCCATCGGTACCCATTAATCTACTCTTACCAGAGTTGAATCTTTTGGAACATCCGAAATCTGTAAACAAGATATGGAACATTATGATAGACGAACATGCTTGGTGTATGGACAGACGTGATAGATGTATCTACAATGAACATGATTGATGTATGGACAGACGACACCCAGTAATTGATGATAGATATATACACAATGAACATGGTTGGTGTATGGACAGCTGTGATAGATGTATATACAATGAACATGGTTGGTGTATGGACAGACGTGATAGATCTATACACAATGAACATGGTTGGTGTATGGACAGATGTGATATATCTATATACAATGAACATGGTTGGTGTATGGACAGACGTGATAGATCTATATACAATGAACATGTTTGGTTTATGGACAGACGTGATAGATCTATATACAATGAACATGTTTGGTGTATGGACATACATGATAGATCTATATACAATGAACATGGTTGGTGTATGGACAGACGTGATAGATCTATATACAGTGAACATGTTAGGTATATGGCAGACGTGATAGATCTATATACAATGAACATGTTAGGTATATGGCAGACGTGATAGATCTATATACAATGAACATGTTAGGTATATGGCAGACGTGATATATCTATATACAATGAACATGTTAGGTATATGGACAGACGTGATAGATCTATATACAATGACCATGTTTGGTGTATGGACAGATGTGATAGATCTATATACAATGAACATGTTAGGTGTATGGACAGACGTGATAGATCTATGTACAATGAACATGTTTGGTATATGGACAGACATGATAGGTCTATATACAATGAACATGTTAGGTATATGGACAGACGTGATAGATCTATATACAATGACCATGTTTGGTGTATGGACAGATGTGATAGATGTGATAGATCTATATACAATGAACATGTTTGGTGTATGGGCAGACATGATAGATCTATGTACAATGAACATGTTTGGTATATGGACAGACATGATAGGTCTATATACAATGAACATGTTTGGTGTATGGACAGACGTGATAGATCTATATACAATGAACATGGTTGATGTATGGACAGACGTGATAGATCTATATACAATGACCATGTTTGGTGTATGGACAGATGTGATAGATCTATATACAATGAACATGTTTGGTGTATGGGCAGACATGATAGATCTATGTACAATGAACATGTTTGGTATATGGACAGACGTGATATATCTATATACAATGAACATGGTTGGTGTATGGACAGACGTGATAGATCTATATACAATGAACATGTTTGGTGTATGGACAGACGTGATATATCTATATACAATGAACATGGTTGGTGTATGGACAGACGTGATAGATCTATATACAATGAACATGTTTGGTATATGGACAGACGTGATATATCTATATACAATGAACATGGTTGGTGTATGGACAGACATGATATATCTATATACAATGAACATGGTTGGTGTATGGACAGACGTGATAGATCTATATACAATGAACATGGTTGGTGTATGGACAGACGTGATAGATCCATATACAATGAACATGGTTGGTGTATGGACAGACGTGATATATCTATATACAATGAACATGGTTGGTGTATGGACAGACGTGATAGATCTATATACAATGAACATGGTTGGTGTATGGACAGATGTGATAGATCTATATACAATGAACATGTTAGGTATATGGACAGACGACACCCAGTAATTGATGATATATCTATATACAATGACGATTGCAATCGTTAGAATAGCAGTATGCGACAGTAATGACTTCACTTAACGAAGACATCCACATACACTTTAAACACCACACATAGATTGTATACCATAATAAGCACAGTACATGTTGATTGTATTCTTTATATATATACTGAATTATTTTTTAACCCTAAGATACATATACTTTGAATATTGCTGCTATCAAACCAACATGTTTCATTATCTACAATGACTGAATACATGGGATCCATGTTCCAGTTGTGCAGCCCATGCATATACTTTAAGCTCATGTTTGGAAATAGTTGATTTAACCAATGGTCACAGAGTTGCTTCGCATAGTACCGCCCACTTCTGTAAGTCTCGTAGTAGCTCCACCCTACTGCTTTGTCTGGCTTGCACATAGTGGTGTAACTATGTGTGCGTGTTTGAGACTATCAACTATATAAGTGTTGATGTGTCGTTTATGTACAGTTTTCACTTTAAATATGTCATCACTCTATTAGAATATGATAGTATTAAGTGGCCGAGTGTTCGTTGATTTCAGTAATCGCCCCTCATCGCTGATGGTTCGAATCACACTTGGGTGTCGAATTATCTCAGGTGATGAAGCTATTCAGCTGGTTTGAGTAGAATATGATAGTATTATGTGGGGCAACCGTGGCCGAGTGTTCACTCGCCCCTCATCGCTGATGGTTCGAATCCCACTGGGGTGTCGACTTATCTCAGGTGATGAAGCTATTCAGCTGGTTTGAGGAAGTTTGGTGGTTATATCCGGGTGTCGGCTCGCGCCTGAAATACATGGGGTCTTCCTCCACCAATATTAGCTGGGCAGTCGCCATATGACCCCGGCTGTTGGTGCAACGTTAAACCCCTAAAAATCAAACAAGCAAATCCTTATACTAAGCAGAAAAAATACCTTTAGAGAATGCATCTTATCAAAATATGTAGATATACTTATAAATTAAGTCTTAGTAAATCATGCTAAAATCATTTATCTAGAACAGCTTCATAAAGTGTAGGGTGCATATATATACCTGCAATTTTTAACGTGCCATCTTTGTCAAGCAAGATGTTCTCACATTTAAGGTCCCTGAAACATAATACAATAGTGTTAGTATGCTTTTCATTTGACAAAATATTACATAGATATAAAATGATTTTATTATAGTGGAGTCGTGATAGTAGTAAGAACTTTTAACATCACACGAAGCCAAATAATGGCTATTTAACATATAAATTACATTCCTACTACAAATTCGTCCAACATAATTTGAACAATAATAAAACAGACGGATCTATAGCCCAGTGGTAACACACTGGACTGGTAATCCAGGGATCGCAGGTTCGATCCCGCGTCTGACCCTAATAAAATTAACAGTATTTCAGATGGGACGTTAAACCGTGGTCTCGTGTCGGTGCTTTACACCATGCAGGTAAAATAACCAGAGGAGACTCTGGAATGGGTCTATGTCTGTATCATTGCACTATCCTCCAAAATCTAAAATGACTAATATCTTCAGGAGGCGTCGCTCATATGGGCAACCGGTAGCGACGATAAATAAACGTAATAAACATTTTTTTTTTTTAAAAGAACAATAATTTCCAATCACTAAGCAGTGATTATGTGATCTACAAACTCTCAAACGTGAAAGTATGTTGTCATATAACGATCAGCCACGTTCCTGAATTGACGTTTGTTTATTACGTGCATTACTACATGTTTGACTGTACATGTATATAGTAGGATAAAAAAGCATATTGAAATTGTTGTAGCAAATATTCGGAAACAAATTATAAACAGTAAGATTGTATACCTGTGCACGAGTCCGTTATCCTGTATATGGCTCACACCCGCTGCGAGCATTCTAAACAGGTTCCTTGCCTTGTCTTCACCCAGCCCTTTGCGAAACATGTCGGCCCTTTTGTTGAGCCGCTCATGCAAGCTACCTTGACTGCAGTATTCAGTCACTAGGTATGAACGATCGTCCGTTTGGAATTGATCGAACAGGCGTACCTGAAATATCAGAAGTCGACACAATTAACAACGCACTGATTTACCATGCGCCATTGAATTATATGTTTCTATAATTAGCGAGCCTACATTTCGTTCAATGTTTAATTCACGGCATACTGGATTACATTTTCTAGTATATAGTTCACACAGTACATTATAGTTCACACAGTATCCACTTCCAGTACATTATAGTTCACACAGTATTCACTTCCAGTACATTATAGTTCACACAGTATCCACTTCCAGTACATTATAGTTAACACAGTATCCACGTCCAGTACATTATAGTTCACACAGTATCCACTTCCAGTACATTATAGTTCACACAGTATCCACGTCCAGTACATTATAGTTCACACAGTATCCACTTCCAGTACATTATAGTTCACACAGTATCCACGTCCAGTACATTATAGTTCACACAGTATCCACTTCCAGTACAGTTCACACAGTATCCACTTCCAGTACATTATAGTTCACACAGTATCCACGTCCAGTACATTATAGTTCACACAGTATCCACTTCCAGTACATTATAGTTCACACAGTATCCACTTCCAGTACATTATAGTTCACACAGTACATTATAGTTCACACAGTACATTATAGTTCACACAGTACATTATAGTTCACACAGTATCCACTTCCAGTACATTATAGTTCACACAGTATCCACTTCCAGTACATTATAGTTCACACAGTATCCACTTCCAGTACATTATAGTTCACACAGTATCCACTTCCAGTACATTATAGTTCACACAGTATCCACTTCCAGTACATTATAGTTCACACAGTATCCACTTCCAGTACATTATAGTTAACACAGTATCCACGTCCAGTACATTATAGTTCACACAGTATCCACTTCCAGTACATTATAGTTCACACAGTATCCACGTCCAGTACATTATAGTTCACACAGTATCCACTTCCAGTACATTATAGTTCACACAGTATCCACGTCCAGTACATTATAGTTCACACAGTATCCACTTCCAGTACAGTTCACACAGTATCCACTTCCAGTACATTATAGTTCACACAGTATCCACGTCCAGTACATTATAGTTCACACAGTATCCACTTCCAGTACATTATAGTTCACACAGTATCCACTTCCAGTACATTATAGTTCACACAGTATCCACTTCCAGTACATTATAGTTCACACAGTATCCACTTCCAGTACATTATATTTCACACAGTATCCACTTCCAGTACATTATAGTTCACACAGTATCCACTTCCAGTGCATTATAGTTCACACAGTATCCACTTCCAGTACAGTTCACACAGTATCCACTTCCAGTACAGTTCACACAGTATCCACTTCCAGTACAGTTCACACAGTATCCACTTCCAGTACATTATAGTTCACACAGTATCCACTGTGATTCTGTGATTATATTGATACAGGGACTGCTAGCGAAATTAATCTCTCTCGAATTTTGCGTATTTAACAGTTCGTAATTATGTACCTGACAACACGCAATGCATGATGGGTATGCTGACTATCGGTGTAGGAACTCACCGACAGAGTTCTAACGCAATGATGGTCGGATACATTTGATTGTTGTTAACATCAATGCTCGAAGTTATTAAAAACAATTCATTTGCAAACTATAGCGTACTTATTTCTACCACAAGCGTTCACTAGTGTCGCAAACTCTCCTTTTTCTTCTCGTAATAATATGTCTCGGTTGCTACGGCTCTTACCAGGGTCTATCCTATTGTAGAATCGCTGGAGTTGTCTAGGGGGTTTCTTCGTTATTATATGTATTAATGATAACTCAACACAGTATTACATTTCTTCTATATAATATCTTGTTTAAATTGGCATCAGAAATATCCATATATATATTATCAGTGATCTATATATATATACATCGTATCATTAAAAGCTTATTTAACAATCCATTTGTGTGAGCCGACTATGCGCTTACACAGTATATGTAACATCCAATCTTTCTAATCCGTCATTACTCAATATCACTATAATCTAATCACTGTATCTGATTAGATTAACTTTTAATCAACTTCTATATGGTTCGCCGAAACTATATGTTTCTTCTGTGGCTGAACAATTTAATTATTCGACAAATCTTTATAAGTTATATTTCTTATAATGTCAATAATATCTAAGTATCATAAATACAGTTTATATGTTCTATATACTAGATTGAGATCACGACCTTTCTCGCTCCTGGAGTTAGGCTCTAGTGTGTCTGATTTATGTTAATAAAATCCATTTCTTATATACATAATTGAATCAGTGTATATATGATATAACAATTCCTAAAACATCTGTTATTCCTAAACATCTGTTATGTTATCTAATATTACACCATCAAACCAGTTCGGTGCCTTTGTATTACATAACTGGACATCTGCAACCACGGCCTTGTTATCTAATATTACACCATCAAACCAGTTCGGTGCCTTTGTATTACATAACTGGACACCTGCAACCACGGCCTTGATAAACTGAGATTAGGCCTAACATCTTAAGACATTTCCCGCGCGAAGCGAGATTGATAATTTTAGGCGCGAAAATAATAGCAGACGATTATGCATAAAACAAATATATATATATTACATGGTAAACATTTGGCCATATATAGAAACAGTTTAATGTATTTATATAATACATTACTATTTATATATAACAATAATAAATATTTCGTGCAAATTGGGGTTTTGCACAATCCTCCCTACCCGGGGAGAAGTTTGACATCGCCCGCTATCGGCCGATTTACAAATCTTCATTCCTTTGAATATACAGTAGAAAACAATCATAATATCAATACATCATATGTCCTAAAATAGCATTTCTTTCGCTAGGTACCAACATTCTAATCATAGAGGCAATAACTATTTACTGAACAACTGAAATAATACCAAGTACATTTACTAAGTCAAACATCACAGTCATTGAACTCTACTGAGAAAGTCTGCTAGAACATTTTGAGTCCCTTTGATATGTTTAATGGTCAGATTAAATTCTGAGAGACACAGTGCCCATCTTAAGAGGCGTTGATTGGACGTTTTCGACCTACTTAACCATACAAGGGGATTATGATCTGAATTAATTATTGTTTTGCTTGTGCTTACATATATGCGAAAATGTTCGATACCGGCCACTATAGCTAATAATTCCTTCTCTATTGTAGAGTAGTTTTTCTCTCGTGGAATAAGTTTTCGGGAATAAAATGCTACTGGGTGTGGTACTTGGTCAACGGTCTGAGTCAGTACAGCCGAAATTCCCAAATCGGAAGCATCAGTATAGAGTTCGAACTCTTGGTTAAAGTCAGGGGCCTTCAGTATGGGTTTATTGGTTAAAGCTTTCTTTAAGGATTCGAAAGCAAGTTGATGTTTATCGCTCCACTGAGTTATGATGTTCCCTGATCGCTTGCCCTTTAATAAGTCAGTCAGGGGAGCGGCGATCTCAGCGAACTGGGGAATGAATTTCCTGTAAAATCCTACTGATCCCAGATATCCTCGTAATTGTTTCTTGGTCTGTGGGGGAGAGATATTACTAATACACTCAACCTTGCTGGAAATTGGTTTGATTTTTCCCGACCCTAATTCATGTCCCAAGTACTTGACTGTTCCAGACCCAATTTTACACTTCTTCGGATTCAAAGTAACACCACTATCCTCTAGTCTATGAAATGTCCAATCCAAGTGATTTATGTGCTGTGACCATAAATTGGATCGAACAGCAATATCATCCAGATATGCGTCGGCAAATCTATCACGGATGGGTTCTGTCGGGGATTGAGCGATTATCTCGTTTATGGCCCTCTGGAAGGTAACTCCACCGTTTTTTAAACCAAATGGGAGAGTTAATGGTTCAAACAAGCCCCAGGGGGTTATGAACGCTGCAATTTCACTAGCTCGAGGGGTTAGCGGAATCTGCCAGTAACCTTTATTAAGATCTAAAATTGATATCAGACTCGAACCTGCGACCTGATCAATGAGATCGTCTAATCTCGGGATGGGGAAGGCTTCTCCTCGAGTCAGGTCATTAATTTTCCGATAATCAATACATGGTCGCCATTCTGAGTCTGATTTGCGTACCAATATTATGGGAGAGGCCCACTGGCTTCTGCTAGGGCGGATAATTCCTAACTCCAACATTTGATCTAGCTCAGTTTTTAATATTTGTTTCTTTTCTGGAGACATGCGGTAGTAAGGCTGGACTACGGGTGAAGCACCTTGCACATCAATATCATGGGTAACATCGTGGAAACGTCCCAGTTGTCCAGAGAATAAACGGGGGTAACGGTCAAATAACTGACTAATATCGTCCCTGTGGTCTGGGTTTAAATGACTGATATCCGGCCAGGTTTTCTTAGGTACAGATTCAAGAGGACTGCAAGGATCGAATTCTTTCTCAATGTCCGTAGGGGCTTGGTAATCTAATAGGGTAGGGTCTTGGGACTCATACACCGGACTACTATCAGCTAGAGCTGCACCCTCCTCCCTACCTGTCCAGGGCTTCAACTGGTTTACATGCATAACACGGTATTTTACTCTCTTATCAGGCATGTATATAATATAGGTATGCGACGCTACCTTTTCGTGTACCGGATACGGTCCCTGGAGGGCATTCTTCAGCTTATTACCTTTTAACGGTAATCGTACTAACACTAATTCACCACGCTGGAATACACGCATTTTCGCTTTCTTACTTCTGTCATACTTTGTTTTACGACCATCTGCGGCCTGTTGTGCATTCTCGCTGGCGTCACGTAACGCTTCAGCTAATCTATGACATAATTCTTGTACATAGTTATTTATGGGGATCCCTTCATCCCGCTCATTTCTAGCCCAGAGATCATAAGTGGAATCTAGATTATCTCTAGGTTCGCGCCCATATAGAAGGTAGAAGGGAGAATATCCTGTGCTAGAGTGCTCTGCACTTCTATATGCAAATAATAGCCAGGGTAGCATCTCATCCCAAGACGATAAAGAGTTCTCCCCAAGGATTCTAAGCATGGTTTTCAATGTACCATTATATTTCTCTATTGATCCGTTGGTTTGAGGCCTGTAACTCGTGCTAGTTAAGTGACGTATATCGTGCTCGGCTAGGAAGCGTGTGAATGTTTCAGCTATGAAAGCGCTTCCTCGGTCAGTCAACAGGGTCTGGGGTTTTCCATGTCGAGATATTATCTCGATCAGGGCTTTTTGTGCATTAACAGCTGTCGCTGCGGCGCATGGGAAAGATTCCGTATATTTAGTGGCATGATCAATAAAATTCAAGATATACTGGTTCCCATTTATAGTTTTCTTCATGGGTCCAACGAAATCAGCGGATATAAATTTGAATGGTTGGGATATAATGGGCAGGGGTTTCAATGGGGCTACAGTGGCTTTCTGTCCCTTACCCGCTCTCTGGCACGGCCCACAGCTATGGCAGAATCGTTTAACATCTGCGCGGATTCCCGGCCAAAAGAAGCGGCGCTTAATGCGCTTCAGGGTCTTACTAGGTCCCTGGTGTCCCGTACTTAAACTGTCATGGGCGAGTCCCGTTATATGATCACGGAATCCCCGTGGAACTACCACCTGATCATATATTTTCCAGGGTCGAACTTTGGACGTGTCTTGAGGTTGTTCTCTCCTCATAAGTAGTCGGGGTTCGAGCTGGATGTAATATCCTTGCCGAATAGGTGTTCCTTCTTGAGCCATTTCCCAGAGGGGTGCTAAGGTCGGGTCATTATTCTGTTCTTGCAATAATTTATCAGGACTCAAATCGTCAATAGAGGGAATATTTTGGGGTTTAACTGTACTGGCTTTCTCAGAGGGGGAATTGATCTCAATTGTATTCCGAAAAGGTAAGACATTGTGATTTGTATCGGTCGTGTTTTCTGAGTCTGGGTTGGACGTGACAATTTCATCAAACGGGATAATTTTCTTATTTGAGCGTGTAACCACGCCACAGGTAATCAAATCAGTGACAGGGGCAGTTTCACAGTCGTTACCTATTATAAGATCCACCCCCGCGGTGCATCTGTGTTTTAATACAGCCACCTTCAATGTTCCTTGGTATATTGGACAATCGACGCTAATCTTTGCTATCGGATAATTACCAGGGATATAATTGACACCGCGGATTGTTACCCGTTCACCTGTGTATTCTAAATGATCAGCGGTCTGATCAGTAGCCGACAATAAACTAATTGTCGCACCTGAATCTCTCAAATACGTCACTTGTGCGGTGTTATTATTTATGCGTGCTTGACCTGTATATTTGACAAGTAATGGATTTACCATCTCGGTATTTTCATATGAGTTCACTGGCTCATTGGTTATAAAGGCTGAACTATGAGTAGTGTTTGACACTTGGTGTCCGTTTGCTAGGTTTCTAGTACCCCTGTACCTAGGTGAATTGGGATCTGCCCAACACTCTGTTCGTCCGTGGCCATTACGCCTACAATAACTACAATATTTTTCTATCCGGGGAGTTCTATGGGTAGCTTGGGAATTATCTATCCTAGTATTGGACACTTGGTGTCCGTTTGCTAGGTTTCTAGTACCCCTGTACCTAGGTGAATTGGGATCTGCCCAACACTCTGTTCGTCCGTGGCCATTACGCCTACAATAACTACAATATTTTTCTATCCGGGGAGTTCTATGGGTAGCTTGGGAATTATCTATCCTAATATTGGGTCGATACATGGGTGATGGGATATATGGCCTTGGGGCTGGAGGTCGGTGTTCTGTATCTCTGGGTTTCACATTCGGATTTGAATTAATCCGTGTCCTGGGCGCTAATCTGCGATGGAGGTTATATTCATCAGCCAGGGAAATACATTCCTGGAGAGTAGATGCTTTCTTATCCAGAATGAACAAATTAAGCTCATCACTTAGCTGGGAATCGAATCTATATCTCAAGAGCAGCTCGATCCAGTTGACCTCGCTCGGATCATTGTTCTCCGTCCATAGAGTCATTTGCTCCCTTAATTCCTTAATGAATTCGGAATATGTCTGCTGAGGTTTCTTTACCCAAGAGAAGAAATTCTTTCTATATACAGTGGGTGAGAGTCTATATTCATCCAAGATGGCGGCCTTGAGGGTATCGTAATTATTAGCGTCTTGGACAGGAAGAGTGGCATATATATTTCTGGCCTTGTCGGACAACTTGTCTATAATATGGCCCACCCATGTTTGTTTGGCGACCTGGCTAGCTTCGAACAGTCTCTCACATGTTGCGAAGAATTTATCTGGCCTCATAGTCTGGGTCCAAATAGGAACAGAAATGTTTGTCTTAGAGGGCCTATTATCTGTATAGAGGGGGTTATTTTGCTGAGATTCCTGATCTCTCTGGATTTCTCTCAGGCGAATCTCCATCTGCATTTTCTCCCTTTGCATTCTTTCCTCCCTGTCCCTTTCTTTCTCTTCTCTTTCTCTCTCTCTTTCTTCTCTTTCCCTCTCTCTTTCTTCTCTTTTTTCTTTCCCTCTCTCTTTCCCTCTCTTTGTTTTACTTCTTCCCTCTCTCTTTCCCTCTCTCTTTCTTTCTCATAAATCTCACCCTGACGTTCCAGATTTGCCTGATTAAAGAAGGGAAGTCTCATTAATTTGTCCCATATCTCATCACCTGTTGTCTGCAAGTCGGGGTGAACCGGCCCCTCAGTTTCCTTATTAGCACTCCTAGTTGTAGCCATTTTATTTTTTTATTTCCCAAAATTTTTAATCCCCAGAATGTATCTCCAAATGTATTATAGAATTGAGTTCAATAAAAGGAAGTAAATCACTAATATAATTTTAATGATAATATTAAGCCTCTATGAAAAGAAAACTGGTACTTACCGAAGTCTGTCTCGTCCGTTAATCCAATATATAATTTATCACATATTCAAAGTTTGCACATTTCCAATAATTTAATCCATTTCATTAATTTAATAATTCGTTGACGTCTTTCACTTATTTCCAAATTCTAACACTGTCTCGCATGCACTTCTGTTTTCCCACGTTAATTAATAGTCCCTGTATTCTTCATGTATAAATCCTAGTGTCCTTCACAATATTCCATATATAAATTCTAGTGTCCTTCACAATATGTCACGATATGTCACCTCTTCTTTATTTCCAATCCCGGACGAGCGTCCCAATTGTCGCAAACTCTCCTTTTTCTTCTCTTAATAATATGTCTCGGTTTCTACGGCTCTTACCAGGGTCTATCCTATTGTAGACTCGCTGGAGTTGTCTAGGGGGTTTCTTCGTTA
>CM026390.1:21986554-22040688 GCA_014843695.1 Archivesica marissinica
TGGTTACACTTGTTAAAACAAAAGTGAAAGCTTATTGATTGTTAGTATTGTGATCATAGAGTGAGGCAATCGATGAAGATCATAACAGGATCTTTTTTATTGACAGGTTCCTGATTATCACCATGAATGCTGATCAATGACAGGATAGTTTTGATTGACATGTTCCTAATGGTGATGACGATGATGGTAATTATAATACTATTCCAAATTTAACGTTAAATGCTAGCGCATAAATACTTTCCTTTAAACAGTATCAATCCGTTTGAGACTTATAATATGTGTGTTTTACGTTTATTTATCGTCGCTACCGGTTGCCCATATGAGTGACGCCTCCTGAAGAGATTTTAGATTTTTGGAGGCTAGTGCAAAAAAAACCCATTCCAAAATCTCATCTGGTTCTTTTACGTGCACGGTGTAAAGCACCGACACGAGACCTCGGTTTAAAGTCCCATCTGAAAGACTGTTAATTTTATTATGGTCAGACGGGGGATTGAACCTGCGATCCCTGGATTACCAGTCCAGCGTGTTACCACTGGACTACAGATCCGTCTGTGGCTTATAACATCTCACTTAATAGCCTACATATTTATATAACAAGATCCTACTAATTAAAATTGATTATTTCGTACATTTACCCATAGGATTTAATATCATACTCTGGCCTTTTGACAGCAGTCCAATATTAATGATAATGGACTGTAAGTACAAAGTTATGACATCACAACAGTGTTTTAAATATAGGATATAAGCCGAAAACGATTCAATATGTAATATGCGTAGCGCCGAAGACAGTACCAGTATTTTGCATATTGGATCTGTTTGAGGCTTATATCTTACTTAAAACGCACACTTATATAACAAGATCCTACTAAATAAAATTGTTAATTTTCGTATATTTACACGTAGGATTTAATATAATACTCTGGTCTTTTGACAGCAGTCCGATATTAATAATAATGGACTGCAAGTACAAAGTTATGACATCACGACAGTGTTTTAAGCTTAGATATGTAACACATTTCAGTGAAGAAGAAGCAGATAGAAGCAAGAAACAAGAAGTATGCCAAAACTAGTGTTGTTTAAGAAGCACCTGACTGTTGGAAGTGATGACTTTGTCTTCTCTGGTTCTATGGAAATCTTGTTGAGGAGCATAGGGTAAGATGTTTCCAAACAACACTTCTCATAGTTTCAAAGCCTGTCATGTTAAATATGGGTTCCATATTTCAGTTAAAATCTAGTTTAGTTTAACCCATTCCCATATAGAAGCCTCTCTATGCAGTTATCTATTCCCATATAGAAGCCTCTCTATGCTGTTATCTATTCCCATATAGAAGCCCCTATGCTGTTATCTATTCTCATATAGAAGCATCTATGCTGTTATCTAGTCCCATATAGAAGCCTCTCTATGCTGTTATCTATTCCCATATAGAAGCATCTATGCTGTTATCTAGTCCCATATAGAAGCCTCTCTATGCTGTTATCTATTCCCATATAGAAGCCCCTATGCTGTTATCTATTCTCATATAGAAGCATCTATGCTGTTATCTAGTCCCATATAGAAGCCTCTCTATGCAGTTATATATTCCCATATAGAAGCCTCTCTATGCAGTTATCTATTCCCATATAGAAGCCCCTATGCTGTTATCTATTCCCATATAGAAGCCTCTCTATGCTGTTATCTATTCCCATATAGAAGCCTCTCTATGCAGTTATCTAGTCCCATATAGAAGCCTCTCTATACAGTTATCTAGTCCCATATAGAAGCCTCTCTATGCTGTTATCTATTCCCATATAGAAGCATCTATGCTGTTATCTATTCCCATATAGAAGCCTCTCTATGCAGTTATCTAGTCCCATATAGAAGCCTCTCTATGCTGTTATCTATTCCCATATAGAAGCCTCTCTATGCAGTTATCTATTCCCATATAGAAGCCTATATGCAGTTATATATTTCCATATAGAAGCCTCTCTATACAGTTATCTATTCCCATATAGAAGCCTCTCTATGCAGTTATCTATTCCCATATAGAAGCCTCTCTATACAGTTATCTATTCCCATATAGAAGCCTCTCTATACAGTTATCTATTCCCATATAGAAGCCTCTCTATGCAGTTATCTATTCCCATATAGAAGCCTCTCTATACAGTTATCTATTCCCATATAGAAGCCTCTCTATACAGTTATCTATTCCCATATAGAAGCCTCTCTATACAGTTATATATTCCCATATAGAAGCATCTATGCTGTTATCTATTCCCATATAGAAGCCTCTCTATGCTGTTATCTATTCCCATATATACTTAACAACTCTTATAAGTGTGCATGTATAAATGGTCTCATATCCACGTCAATATTGACCCGATAATGATGAAATTTTCAGCAAATACAGTTGAGATATATTTCATGATATTCCATTTATTTTATTTCATAACAAACACAAATTTAACACACTACTAAGTAATGTGATGGTGCGTAAAAAGTTAATGTTGCAAAATGATAATGTCAATGATAAAACTTAGGCCGATGAGAATTAATTATTCTAATATCGCGTATGCCCACCCTGACTGTGGATCACAGCTTGGCAACGTCGTCGCATGGAAGGGACATAACGTCGTACATAGTTCTGGGGTAGATTTGCCCACTCTTGCCCAATATTCGCACGGAGCTGGGCGATGGTCTGTGGCACTGCGCCGGTCCTTCTTACGCAGCGATTCAATTCATCCCATAGATTTTCTATAATGTTTAAGTCGGGAGACTTCGGTGGTATGTCCATCACATTGATGTGGTTAGCATTCAGAAAGAATCTTGTCGCCCTAGCCGTGTGGGCTGGTGCACCATCCTGCAGCAACCGCAATCCTCTATTGTTCCTAAACATGGGTACTACCTCAGTTTGAAGCACGTCATGTTGGTACCGGGCGGCATTTAGATTACCGTTAATGAACACGAACACTGACCCACCCACGTACCTATCTCGTTCGATGACGCAGTTGTCGTTGAACCGTTCTCCCCGTTGTCGATATACCCGTGAACGACAGTCGTTTTCCTGTAGGCAGAACTTCTTTTCGTCAGTAAACAGGACCTGCCCCCATTCTGCCTGTGTTGTTCTAAGATGACGCTGAGCCCAACGATCTTGCAGTGCCTTATGCCTCTGAGTCAGTACAATAAATACCCTTAAAGGGCCGTCTACACCGCATGTTGGCTAGCGATCGAAGACGCCTTCTAACGGTCTGCGCAGAGATATGGCGTCCGTGCGTCCCACGCGTTTCTCCGGCCGTCTTGACAGCTGTACGTGTTCTCTGCTGACGATGCACATGTACGATGTGATTATCTTGTGCAGCTGTTGTACAACGCCCACGTGGTCTGCGAGGGAGGTTATCAACGTTACCAGTCGCTCTGTACTTAAGCATCAGCTTGCTAATGGTGTTGCGGTGTACACCCATGCGTCGCTCAACCTGCAAATGATACGGATAACATGAAATTAGTAATTAAAATATATAATTTATTTTTTATGGATATTTTCGATAAAAAACTGAATGTTAGTGACTTTCAATTTTTATAACACAAAGAAACTTAATTAATTAGTGACATTGAATTAACTTTGAGACGTACCTCTGTTTGGTGTATACCGGCGTTGATGAAGCCGACGGCTATTTCCCGTTCCGCTATGGTCAGCCTGCCCATGTCATGTTTTTCTGATGTGTGGATCGTAATCAAGTCCACAACGACCAAATGCAGTTTTATTTTGTGCCAGCGCACCATTTCCTCGTGCATTGTGTTGATTTTGACGTTGCGTGGTTCAACGCGCCGTATCGATTAAATTGAACACGCGGAGCATGGGATAATACTCAAAATGTAGTCAATAGCCAGTACACCAAATTTCGTGCAAAAATATTGATAAATAAAAATGTTATACGGAAATCAAAGATGCACACTTATAAGAGTTGTTAAGTGTAGAAGCCTCTCTATGCTGTTATCTATTCCCATATAGAAGCCTCTATGCTGTTATCTATTAACACTGCGTCTCTATGCTGTTATCTATTAACACTGCCTCTCTATGCTGTTATCTATTAACACTGCGTCTCTATGCTGTTATCTATTAACACTGCGTCTCTATGCTGTTATCTATTAACACTGCCTCTCTATGCTGTTATCTATTAACACTGCATCTCTATGCTGTTATCTATTAACACTGCATCTCTATGCTGTTATCTATTAACACTGCATCTCTATGCTGTTATCTATTAACACTGCCTCTCTATGCTGTTATCTATTAACACTGCGTCTCTATGCTGTTATCTATTAACACTGCGTCTCTATGCTGTTATCTATTAACACTGCGTCTCTATGCTGTTATCTATTAACACTGCGTCTCTATGCTGTTATCTATTAACACTGCGTCTCTATGCTGTTATCTATTAACACTGCCTCTCTATGCTGTTATCTATTAACACTGCGTCTCTATGCTGTTATCTATTAACACTGCCTCTCTATGCTGTTATCTATTAACACTGCCTCTCTATGCTGTTATCTATTAACACTGCGTCTCTATGCTGTTATCTATTAACACTGCGTCTCTATGCTGTTATCTATTAACACTGCGTCTCTATGCTGTTATCTATTAACACTGCGTCTCTATGCTGTTATCTATTAACACTGCATCTCTATGCTGTTATCTATTAACACTGCATCTCTATGCTGTTATCTATTAACACTGCATCTCTATGCTGTTATCTATTAACACTGCCTCTCTATGCTGTTATCTATTAACACTGCGTCTCTATAATAACGAGGATTGTTTTGCAAATATCGCGAACATGTTCTGAAAACATCAACAACATTTATAATTTCAATTTTGCACTAAGGCTACAAGAAGATATTTTGTCATTTTCAGATTGCTGATTGTAGTTGTCGAATATGGCCGTTACTTGCACGACCTTGAGTGCAACAGTGGACACCTGGTACACATGTACCTGACCGGTCTGCTGGTGTTCTTTGTACTGACCATTGTACTGGACATGCTGATTGTGAGGGTGAGCATGCGAGGGACGATCATTGACGATGCACCCAGAAACAGTATATCCACACTATTGTACATCAGACTTCTCTTAATCCTCACAGAATTTGTCTGGACTATTTATGGTAACTGTTTTTAGTTTTAGGTCATTCCAATGAGAGACATCTCTAATTTTCTATTACCTCCCTTGGCAGATAAAGTCTGATTTATTCCAAAATGTGAATAGGTCCTTTTAGTTAGAAATTAGAATCCTTTGTTTTTACTGTTGTTCCCTAACCAGATGTTGCGGTATGATCAATGTCATTTTATCCAAATCGTGTTAATTAACTGATAACATTCTTTTACAAATAAGTACCCATTGTATATACTGTATGAGATCTGTCGAGATATAGTACTTTAATACTCGTAAGAAGCGATAATGGAATAAAATTGCGAGCATGCTGTGCAAAGGAAACAACGATAAAAACAGAGGAACACACTTAATAGGACCTATCTACTTTTAGTATTCAGGGGCAGTAACTGACTGATGTCCCTCATTAGAGACAAGTGATCGTCATTTGTCCATCAGTGAATCCAGATTTACACATTGGCATGTAATCATAGATCTGTCCGGATTTACACATTGGCATGTAATCATAGATCTGTCCGGATTTACACATTGGCATGTAATCATAGATATGTCCGGATATACACATTGGCATGTAATCATAGATATGTCCGGATTTACACATTGGCATGTAATCATAGATCTGTCCAGATTTACACATTGGCAGGTAATCATAGATCTGTCCAGATTTACACATTGGCAGGTAATCATAGATATGTCCGGATTTACACATTGGCATGTAATCATAGATATGTCCGGATTTACACATTGGCATGTAATCATAGATATGTCCGGATTTACACATTGGCATGTAATCATAGATATGTCCGGATTTACACATTGGCATGTAATCATAGATATGTCCGGATTTACACATTGGCATGTAATCATAGATATGTCCGGATTTACACATTGGCATGTAATCATAGATATGTCCGGATTTACACATTGGCATGTAATCATAGATATGTCCGGATTTACACATTGGCATGTAATCATAGATATGTCCGGATTTACACATTGGCATGTAATCATAGATATGTCCGGATTTACACATTGGCATGTAATCATAGATATGTCCGGATTTACACATTGGCATGTAATCATAGATATGTCCGGATTTACACATTGGCATGTAATCATAGATCTGTCCAGATTTACACAGTGGCATGTAATCATAGATCTGTCCGGATTTACACATTGGCATGTAATCATAGATCTGTCCAGATTTACACAGTGGCATGTAATCATAGATCTGTCCAGATTTACACATTGGCATGTAATCATAGATCTGTCCGGATTTACACAGTGGCATGTAATCATAGATCTGTCCGGATTTACACATTGGCAGGTAATCATAGATCTGTCTGGATTTACACATGTCTATTTGTGTCTTTTCATCTGTACCTTAGTTTATATAAATTTATTTTAGCTCGATTGCGAGACAAGTTCCTACAACTTATATTAATCACTCTCGAGATCTTATTCCTAATGGAATCCATCGCCATGAAGGAGAGAGAAGAGTGCATGTGGAATTTAAATGCCTTGCCTTGATGCACAGGTGTAATGATTACAGCTGGGAACGAACTCCGGGCCTTTCGCACATGAAGCGATCGTACTACCACCGCGCTATCATGACTTATTGCTATCTGTACCTTTATTCGGTAATGTCCGTGTTTTGTTGCTTTTTGTTTTGGCGGTTTGATTCATCATCAGAAATACACAATCTATATATTGACAGAACATGCAAAACAAACTTTAACAACCGCTATTAAGGACTCTCAATGGCACAGATGAATGCGTATATGTTGTCATTCGTGTGGGAGGAAATCGAAGTAACCCGGCGATAACCCACCTGTCAGATCTGGCGACCACCGTACCATCTCACATACTTCCAATTTAATATACTAAATTCTTGTGTTGCAGGTACGGCTTCTATTCTACTGCACATGCCTGTCTGTGACTCGAAGCCACGTGTGTACTGGTTGGCATGCGCTGCGGTAGCTAGTGGCTGGCTCACCACCGTCATGCAGGGGGTCTTCTTCATCATTGCGTTTAACTTTAGGTCTCGAGAACAACGAACAATCATCACAAAACATGACTGGGAGAAAAGGTTTGTAAGACTATATATTTTTGCTTTCCAATGAATAATAGATATTAAGACCACCCCGCAATTAAGACCACTTTTTCTCAGTCCAGAATTATTTCTTCTATCTTTTAATGGTCACAAACCCCGATGGACCACCCCGTTATTAAGTAACCTATTTCAGTCCCAAATAACAGCAGAAATCGAGTAATAAAGCCAGTTTCTACCAAATTCGCAAGTTTGATCAATAAAACGTAAATCACACATTATTATTCATATTGTAATGTGCAGTCAAAGAAGTCAATAAGAGCGCACGACAAGACAAAAGGGATCAGGTAGACAAGCTGGCTGGACAAGCACAGGAAGCAGCATACCACAACGACATAAAGACCCTATACAGCATAACTAGACAACTTTCCGGCAGAAGGAGCAACCCCAACAAACCAGTGAAGGACGTTGATGGTAACACCCTCTCCAAACCAGAAGACCAGATGACAAGGTGGAAGGACCATTTCCAGGAACTACTCAGCGGTACACCTGTGACCAACCCACCAGACATAGCAGACGGACCAGAACTGGAAGTAGAGATGGGACAGATCACAAGGAATGAAGTGACAAGGGCCATCAACAAGATCAAAAATGGGAAAGCACCGGGGCCAGACAACATCCCACCAGAAGCACTGAAGGCATCGACTGAGACCACAGCAGCACTACTACTAGACCTTCTGCAGCAAGTCTGGGATGAAGAAGTGGTTCCAGAAGAATGGAGAGTAGGGCACATCGTCAAGCTACCCAAGAAGGGTGACCTCAGCAACTGCCAGAATTGGAAGGGCATCCAGCTACTGTCCATCCCAAGTAAAGTCCTCACAAGACTCCTACTAGAAAGGATCAAGAATGCAGTGAACGCCAAGCTGAGGGAAGAACAGGCAGGATTCAGGGCAGGAAGATCATGCACGGATCAGATAGCAACACTCCGCATCATCGTTGAACAGTCCATCGAATGGCAGTCTCCAATCTACATCAACTTCATCGATTTCAAGAAAGCGTTTGACACGATTGATAGAGACGTCATATGGAGCATCCTCGGGCACTACGGCATACCAGGAAAGATCATCAACATTATTCGGAGCCTGTACAACAACACCACTTGCCATGTGATCCTTGACATGAACCTTTCACAGCCATTTCCCGTCAGCACTGGCGTCCGTCAGGGCTGTATGCTCTCGCCTCTCATTTTCTCCGTCGTACTGGACTGGGTAATGAGAACGACAGTAGACAGACCAAGAGGAATACAGTGGACACTTACAGAGAAGTTGGAGGACCTCGACTTTGCGGACGATATAGGCCTCCTGTCCCACACACACCAACACATGCAACAGAAGTCAGAACGCTTACACACAGTTGCAAAGACTACAGGGCTGGAGATCAACATTAAGAAGACCAAGTGCCTCAGGGTAAACGCGGCAAGGAACACATTCAGATAGATGGCCATCCAATCGATAATGTTGACTCCTTCACCTACCTCGGCAGTGTCATCAGCAAAACAGGGGGAATAGAAGAAGACATCCAAGCCCGTATTGGGAAAGCACGACATGCCTTTGTGACGTTGAAGCCAGTATGGAACAACAATAACATCCACCTCAAGACAAAGCTCAAACTGTTTGAGACGAATGTTAAGACAGTCCTCTTGTACGGAGCTGAGACCTGGAGACGCACCAAGGGCCTTGACCACAAACTACAGGTATTCATCAACAACTGCCTCAGACAGATCCTACGCATCAGATGGCCAGAAAAGATCACCAACCAGGAGTTGTGGCGGCAAACAAGACAGGACCCCATCACAGACTCTATCACACAGAGGAAGTGGCGAGTGGCGGTGGATAGGACACACTCTACGACGAGACCAGCCCAACATAGCACGCCAAGCACTGGATTGGAATCCACAGGGCACACGGAAAAGAGGTCGACCAGTTACGACATGGCGAAGGACTCTGGACAGTGAGCTGCGCCGAAGCAGGATGTCCTGGGGGGAAGCCAAAGCAGCAGCAATGGACCGGTCCAAGAGGAGAGCAGGTGATGAAGGCCCTATACCCCAACCGGGGTGAAGAGGATTGATGATGATGATGAATGTGCAGTTTTCAAAATAATGAAACATTTCTTACCTCACTGAAATATAAATTAAAATTATAATCATGTTCTATTATGAATTATCATTTTCTCCCCCTGCTGTTTTAAAGCAAGTTATTCCAAGTACATGGAGGCCTAAATATAACATATGATATATCTCCTTTCATTCTTGTAATATGGCAGTGAACTCAGTAATGTGACCACCCCGCTAATAAGACCACTATTTTGAAGTCCCATAGGTGGTCTTATTATAGAGGTTTTACTATATCTACCAATTACTACATCGCGGATTACTACAACTTGTGGCCCAACCCTTTTGCTTCTCCATATATAATTATACATGTATATACATACTGATAATGTTTGTACCATATATCTTATTTAATTCATCCGTAACATGTTTGTACATTTTGAGTTGAACATTGAATATAAAGAATGCAATAAAATATGATTAAACTAAAACTAAACATGGCGGAGGGCTGCCTCTTCTGAGTGCTATCCCCTAAGTTTTACTGTTCCGCTCTATGCAACCATAATTGGTTTAAAGGTCAGTATGTCTACAAACAATTTATATGTGTTTCAGATGGAAAGGAATCTGTTGTTGTCTAAATGCAGAAGAAAATAAACATGTGTTCAAGTCATTGTCCAGGCTATGCATGCAGTTGTTTAAGGTAAACTATTATATATTTATAGACTTTTCTGTTGCATTTGATAGAGTTGAATGCAGTTGTTTAAGGTAAAGTATATTATATTTATAGACTTTTCTGTTGCATTTGATAGAGTTGCATGCAGTTGTTAAAGGTAAATTGTGTTACAGAATTCTGACTATAGGATGGGTCAGTGGTCCAGTGGGTAACCCTTTGGACTGCGAATCCAGGGATGGCAGATTCGATCCCTGTCTGACCATAATATTTTTAATAGTGTCTCAGATGAGACTGTAAACCAAGGTCCTGTGTGTCGGTGCAATACACAGAGCATGTAAAAGAATCAGGGATGCTTCTGAAATTGGGACATCTTCTGTGTTTTACACTATCCTTCAAAACGTAAATGACTTAATAAGTTATATTCCTTCACAGAAAGAAGAAGAACTGGTAGCCAGTGATATACTAGCTGGTCTAATATTGGTCTACAATAAACAACACCTCACCAGACAACAGCTAGACGTTGTAGATGCTCCATTACTGACCGGTAGACTCAGGTAAGTTCTACAGCAATGTACTAGTTACGAAAATCAACAAGGTACTCATGTGTTAAGTAGTTTTAGTGTAAAATTATGCTTGCAGTCGGAACTTGATCCGCAAATGTTTGCCTGTTACTGGTAGCTTTACGTGCAGATGTTAACATACTCCTTGTAATGTTACGTGCAAATGTTAACATACTCCTTGTAATGTTACGTGCAAATGTTAACATACTCCTTGTAATGTTACGTGCAAATGTTAACATACTCCTTGTAATGTTACGTGCAAATGTTAACATACTCCTTGTAATGTTACGTGCAAATGTTAACATACTCCTTGTAATGTTACGTGCAAATGTTAACATACTCCTGGTAATGTTACGTGCAAATGTTAACATACTCCTGGTAATGTTACGTGCAAATGTTAACATACTCCTTGTAATGTTACGTGCAAATGTTAACATACTCCTTGTAATGTTACGTGCAAATGTTAACATACTCCTTGTAATGTTACGTGCAAATGTTAACATACTCCTTGTAATGTTACGTGCAAATGTTAACATACTCCTGGTAATGTTACGTGCAAATGTTAACATACTCCTTGTAATGTTACGTGCAAATGTTAACATACTCCTAGTAATGTTACATGCAAATGTTAACATACTCCTGGTAATGTTACGTGCAAATGTTAACATACTCCTGGTAATGTTACATGCAAATGTTAACATACTCCTAGTAATGTTACATGCAAATGTTAACATACTCCTGGTAATGTTATGTGCAAATGTTAACATACTCCTGGTAATGTTACGTGCAAATGTTAACATACTCCTAGTAATGTTACGTGCAAATGTTAACATACTCCTTGTAATGTTACATGCAAATGTTAACATACTCCTGGTAATGTTACGTGCAAATGTTAACATACTCCTAGTAATGTTACGTGCAAATGTTAACATACTCCTGGTAATGTTACATGCAAATGTTAACATATTCTGGTAGCTTTACGTGCAGATGTTAACATACTCCTAGTAATGTTACATGCAAATGTTAACATATTCTGGTAGCTTTACGTGCAGATGTTAACATACTCCTAGTAATGTTACATGCAAATGTTAACATATTCTGGTAGCTTTACGTGCAGATGTTAACATACTCCTAGTAATGTTACATGCAAATGTTAACATATTCTGGTAGCTTTACGTGCAGATGTTAACATACTCCTAGTAATGTTACATGCAAATGTTAACATATTCTGGTAGCTTTACGTGCAGATGTTAACATACTCCTAGTAATGTTACATGCAAATGTTAACATATTCTGGTAGCTTTACGTGCAGATGTTAACATACTCCTAGTAATGTTACATGCAAATGTTAACATATTCTGGTAGCTTTACGTGCAGATGTTAACATACTCCTTGTAATGTTATATGCAAATGTTAACATACTCCTGGTAATGTTACATGCAAATGTTAACATACTCCTTGTAATGTTACGTGCAAATGTTAACATACTCCTTGTAATGTTACATGCAAATGTTAACATACTCCTGGTAATGTTACATGCAAATGTTAACATACTCCTGGTAATGTTACGTGCAAATGTTAACATACTCCTAGTAATGTTACATGCAAATGTTAACATACTCCTGGTAATGTTACGTGCAAATGTTAACATACTCCTGGTAATGTTACATGCAAATGTTAACATACTCCTGGTAATGTTACGTGCAAATGTTAACATACTCCTGGTAATGTTACATGCAAATGTTAACATACTCCTAGTAATGTTACATGCAAATGTTAACATACTCCTGGTAATGTTACGTGCAAATGTTAACATACTCCTAGTAATGTTACGTGCAGATGTTAACATACTCCTAGTAATGTTACATGCAAATGTTAACATATTCTGGTAGCTTTACGTGCAGATGTTAACATACTCCTAGTAATGTTACATGCAAATGTTAACATATTCTGGTAGCTTTACGTGCAGATGTTAACATACTCCTAGTAATGTTACATGCAAATGTTAACATATTCTGGTAGCTTTACGTGCAGATGTTAACATACTCCTAGTAATGTTACATGCAAATGTTAACATATTCTGGTAGCTTTACGTGCAGATGTTAACATACTCCTAGTAATGTTACATGCAAATGTTAACATACTCCTGGTAATGTTACGTGCAAATGTTAACATACTCCTGGTAATGTTACAATCAGATGTTAACATACTCCTGGTAATGTTACGTGCAAATGTTAACATACTCCTTGTAATGTTACATGCAAATGTTAACATACTCCTTGTAATGTTACGTGCAAATGTTAACATACTCCTTGTAATGTTACGTGCAAATGTTAACATACTCCTTGTAATGTTACGTGCAAATGTTAACATACTCCTTGTAATGTTATATGCAAATGTTAACATACTCCTGGTAATGTTACATGCAAATGTTAACATACTCCTTGTAATGTTACGTGCAAATGTTAACATACTCCTTGTAATGTTACATGCAAATGTTAACATACTCCTGGTAATGTTACATGCAAATGTTAACATACTCCTGGTAATGTTACGTGCAAATGTTAACATACTCCTTGTAATGTTACATGCAAATGTTAACATACTCCTGGTAATGTTACATGCAAATGTTAACATACTCCTGGTAATGTTACATGCAAATGTTAACATACTCCTGGTAATGTTACATGCAAATGTTAACATACTCCTGGTAATATTACTTGCAAATGTTAACATACTCCTGGTAATGTTACGTGCAAATGTTAACATACTCCTTGTAATGTTACATGCAAATGTTAACATACTCCTTGTAATGTTACATGCAAATAATAACATACTCTTGTAGCTTTATATGGAAATGTAAATACAGTAGCACTTTTCTCTAAATACCATCAGCTTGGTATCCCATCAACCCAGTATCAGTTCAATTTAGCCTATTATTATAGACCATGAGTTAACAAGGACCACAGTTTGCTGTTTGTGTTTATTTGGATGGTTTATAGATACATGTTTGATTGTAATTACTACATGAGACTGTTCAATGATCCAGTTGTTAATACGTTGAACTGCAGATCTAGGGGTCGCAGGTTCGATCCGTAATCTTACCATTACAGGCTGTCCGATTAGCGCAGTGGTTAGCACGCTCGTTTCTTACCAATGCAACCCGGGTTTGATCCTCGGACCGGGAAGTATGTGGGATGGTACGGTTGTCACCAGATCGGGCAGGTGGTGTTTCTCCGGGTAATCTGGTTTCCTCCCACATGAATTATCACATTTACGATTTCATCCGCGCCAACTAGAGTAATTAATATAAGTTGTTAGAACTTGCTTCGCAATCGTTGAAAATAAATAAAGTTTAAATCTTACCATAATAATATTAACAGTTTTTCAGACACGACCATAAACCGAGGTCTCGTGTATCGGTGCTATACACTGGACATGTAAAATACCCAGGAATGCTTCTGGAATTGTGGTATTCTGTAACTGGCACTGTACCTCGAAACAATAGTATGACTAATATACTCCAGAGGTGGTACCCCAATGAGAGACATCGATGAGTTACTGCCCCTGAATACTCATTAAAAGTGGATATGTCCTATTAAGTGTTTTCCTCTGCTTTTATCGTTGTTTTCTTTGCACAACATGCTAGCAATGCTATTCGATTCATATGATTATTAAAAAACTATATCTCGACAGATCTCCTGCAGTATATGCAATGGGTACTTATTTGTAAAACAATAGTATCAGTTAATTAACACAATTTTGATAAAATGACATTTATCATACTGCAACATCTTGTTAGGGAACAACAATAAAAACAAAGGATTCCAACTAGAAGGATCTATTTATATATTGGGATAAATCAGACTTTATCTGCCAAGGGAGGTAATAGAAAATGTCACTCATTAACAAGGGGTGACGATAAATAAGCGTATCCACTCAAACTACATGTACACTAACATATACGGTACACTACTACATACTGCGTTTTGTACACTAACATATACGGTACACTACAACATACTGCGTTTTGTACACTAACATATACAGTACACTACTACATACTGTGTTTTGTACACTAACATATACGGTACACTACTACATACTGTGTTTTGTACACTAACATATACGGTACACTGCTACATACTGTGTTTTGTACACTAACATATACGGTACACTACTACATACTGTGTTTTGTACACTAACATATACGGTACACTACTACATACTGTGTTTTGTAGATGTAAACCTTACAAGACGTCATTATCTCCCTCGGTGCCCCAGAGGTCATGGATGAACTTCAACGAGGCGGCACACTACATGAAGTTTGCTCTCGGTAGCTACGGCTGGTTTTATTATATTGGGCTAAACAATCCACTGGTAGCATTGTGTAAACTCCTGCCTAAACTCAAGTAAGTCAACCTCAAGTAAGTCAACCTCAAGTAAGTCAACCTCAAGTAAGTCAACCTCAAGTAAGTCAACCTCAAGTAAGTCAACATCAAGTAAGTCAACCTAAAGTAAGTCAACCTCAAGTAAGTCAACCTCAAGTAAGTCAACATCAAGTAAGTCAACCTCAAGTAAGTCAACCTCAAGTAAGTCAACCTCAAGTAAGTCAACCTCAAGTAAGTCAACCTCAAGTAAGTCAACCTCAAGTAAGTCAAACTCAAGTAAGTCAACCTCAAGTAAGTCAACATCAAGTAAGTCAACCTAAAGTAAGTCAACCTCAAGTAAGTCAACCTCAAGTAAGTCAACATCAAGTAAGTCAACCTCAAGTAAGTCACAAGTAAGTCAACGTCAAGTAAGTCAACCTCAAGTAAGTCAAACTCAAGTAAGTCAAACTCAAGTAAGTCACAAGTAAGTCAACGTCAAGTAAGTCAACCTAAAGTAAGTCAACCTCAAGTAAGTCAACCTCAAGTAAGTCAACCTCAAGTAAGTCAACCTCAAGTAAGTCAAACTCAAGTAAGTCAACCTCAAGTAAGTCAACCTAAAGTAAGTCAACCTCAAGTAAGTCAAACTCAAGTAAGTCAACCTCAAGTAAGTCAAACTCAAGTAAGTCAAACTCAAGTAAGTCACAAGTAAGTCAACGTCAAGTAAGTCAACCTAAAGTAAGTCAACCTCAAGTAAGTCAACCTCAAGTAAGTCAACCTCAAGTAAGTCAACCTCAAGTAAGTCAAACTCAAGTAAGTCAACCTCAAGTAAGTCAACCTAAAGTAAGTCAACCTCAAGTAAGTCAAACTCAAGTAAGTCAACCTCAAGTAAGTCAAACTCAAGTAAGTCAAACTCAAGTAAGTCACAAGTAAGTCAACGTCAAGTAAGTCAACCTAAAGTAAGTCAACCTCAAGTAAGTCAACCTCAAGTAAGTCAACCTCGAGTAAGTCAAACTCAAGTAAGTCAACCTCAAGTAAGTCAAACTCAAGTAAGTCAAACTCAAGTAAGTCAACGTCAAGTAAGTCAACCTAAAGTAAGTCAACCTCAAGTAAGTCAACCTCAAGTAAGTCAACCTCAAGTAAGTCAACCTCAAGTAAGTGAAGCAAGAAAATATTTAACCATCTTAAACCCAGAAATCTTAACACATGCCAGAAAAGAAACATTGTTAGACAAATTGGTAAAATCTAGAAATCCTAATCAACTTCTATATCATATACAAATACAAGCAGCAAGTGAAGAATCTATAACCTCAGAACAGAAGTGGAATACTATGTTTCCAAAACACATCCTGAATTGGAAACATATTTATTCACTAACATTTGAAGCTACAATAGATACTACATTAAGAAGTTTTCAATATCGCTTTCTAATGCAGCTTATCCCAACAAATACATACTTATTTAGATGTAAATTGACTCCAACTAATATATGTGATTTTTGTAACATGCATGTCGAAAGTATCGAACATATGTTTTGGGAATGTGCATACATCCAACAATTATGGAATAACCTATCTCAATTTTTAAAATCCAAGAATATTACTGTTGTGTTCAACCTAGCAGACATATGTTTTGGTAGAACACAAAATTCTAAATCATATAGATGTATAAATTACATTATTATTTTGTGCAAATTTTTTATTTTTAGAATGAAGTATATGAAAACTATTCCCCATTTCGAGCATTTTAAAAGATACTTAGATATAAGAATTAATCTAGAAAAGGCTATAGCACTGGAAAGAAACAAATTAGAACAACACAATCGGAAATGGTCTCTTTTTTCTTAAATCATGCACTGAACCCCCGAGTTTAAAAAGATAGTACATTAATATTGTCAAATGGAAACGATCACTTATACCCAACTACGTTTATGCTTTTTGCTGTTTTTTTTCTCCTTGCATTTGTCCATCTATCAAAATGTTAAGGAATGTTGGTACTCTTTCTGTCAAGGTACGTTATTCTCAATCAAAAACATTTGTAAAATACATATATATATATATATACATGTTAAATAACTAATAATACATGTAATGCTTAACAATATGTGATATCAATGTATGTATAGATGTAATGCATGTATAATATGTATGAATGTATGTATGTATGTTATCTATGTATCAAAATAAAGGAGGTTACCCGATAGGGGCCTCAACAAATAAAATTTAAAAAAAGTAAGTGAAGCTCAGTGAGATCATATTATGTTTGACGTTATTGTGGAGCCTCCATTGTGTCGTGGATACAGCATATGCCTTCTAACTGAGAGGTTGTGAGTTCGCACCCCGTCAGTACCACGGTGATGGTGTCCCTAGGCATGACACTTATATCCACACTGCCTCTTCTTTCTCCGTTCTGTTGATGGATTCCATCATGAATCGGGCCTCGAAAGCAATAAATTTAATGTTGTAAAAACATATTTTGCAACCGACCTAAAATAAATTTGTACAGAAAATTTTATGAAAGCTCTATAGGAAAATTTATTCTTCAAAAATTATTTCAAGAATTGCTTGAATAACACATTTTTGTAGTAATTCTCCACATGCAAAATTATTGCTGATTATTGTAAGAGGCCTCTGTGGAATTTCGTTAAGATATATTGTGGTTGTATATGCATGATTTTTGTCGGGATCTGGCCCGTAACTCCGGAGTTAGTGCCCTTTAGTTAACTAAAAATCATACAAATTTGCCTGTCCAGAACCAGTACGGCAGTTGATATTAATTCATTGAATATGCTTGTTACAGCTGGAATTGTTTTTATTACAGCTGGAATTGTTTTTATTACAGCTGGAATTGTTTTTATTACAGCTGGAATTGTTTTTATTACAGCTGGAGTTGTTTTTATTACAGATGGATTTGTTTTTATTACAGATGGAATTGTTTTTATTACAGCTGGAGTTGTTTTTATTACAGCTGGAGTTGTTTTTATTACAGATGGATTTGTTTTTATTACAGATGGATTTGTTTTTATTACAGCTGGAATTGTTTTTATTACAGCTGGAATTGTTTTTATTACAGCTGGAATTGTTTTTATTACAGCTGGAATTGTTTTTATTACAGCTGGAGTTGTTTTTATTACAGCTGGAGTTGTTTTTATTACAGATGGAGTTGTTTTTATTACAGATGGAGTTGTTTTTATTACAGATGGAGTTGTTTTTATTACAGATGGATTTGTTTTTATTACAGATGGATTTGTTTTTATTACAGATGGATTTGTGTTTATTACAGATGGATTTGTTTTTATTACAGATGGATTTGTTTTTATTACAGATGGATTTGTTTTTGTTACAGATGGATTTGTTTTTATTACAGATGGATTTGTTTTTGTTACAGCTGGATTTGTTTTTATTACAGCTGGAGTATGAGGAAGCCACCATCACATATAGAGAAAGATAGCAAACTTCTTGCTAATACTGCTGCATTCTGTCTACAGACTGGTTGCTCAATGGATAGTCTAGTATGTGTGTCTTTCCATAATGAGGTAGGTACAGTCTACAGACTGGTTGCTCAATGGATAATCTAGTCTGTGTGTCTTTCCATAATGAGGTAGGTACAGTCTACAGACTGGTTGCTCAATGGATAGTCTTGTCTGTGTATCTTTCCATAATGAGGTAGGTACAGTCTACAGACTGGTTGCTCAATGGATAATCTAGTCTGTGTGTCTTTCCATAATGAGGTAGGTACAGTCTACAGACTGGTTGCTCAATGGATAGTATAGTCTGTGTGTCTTTCCATAATGAGGTAGGTACAGTCTACAGACTGGTTGCTCAATGGATAGTATAGTCTGTGTGTCTTTCCATAATGAGGTAGGCACAGTCTACAGGCTGGTTGCTCAATGGATAATCTAGTCTGTGAGTATTTCCATAATGAGGTAGGTACAGTCTACAGACTGGTTGGATAGTCTAGTCTGTTTGTCTTTCCATAATGAGGTATGTACAGTCTACAGACTGGTTGGATAGACTACTCTGTTTGTCTTTCCATAATGAGGTTGGTGGATATATACATTCCCTGTAAGTTTGTCATCAAAATGCTTGACATCAGCTTGTAGTGAAAATAACAAGTTTTATTTTGAATATAAAATGAGATAAATAAAAACATACCATACATGTATTTATTATCCACATAAAGAAATTTAAAACTAGTAGTATTTTGTATTCTTATCAGATTGATACATATATATTACAGATCTATGCCATCCCATTCTATGTGTGTATTATCAGATAGATACATATATATTACAGATCTATGCCATCCCATGCAATGCATGTATTATCAGATTGATACATATATATTACAGATCTATGCTATCCCATTCTATGTGTGTATTATCAGATAGATACATATATATTACAGATCTATGCTATCCCATTCTACGTGTGTATTATCAGATTTATACATATATATTACAGATCTATGCCATCCCATTCTACGTGTGTATTATCAGATTTATACATATATATTACAGATCTATGCTATCCCATGCTATGTGTGTATTATCAGATTGATACATATATATTACAGATCTATTCTATCCCATTCTATGTGTGTATTATCAGATTGATACATATATATTACAGATCTATTCCATCCCATTATATGTGTGTATTATCAGATAGATACATATATATTACAGATCTATGCCATCCCATGCAATGCATGTATTATCAGATTGATACATATATATTACAGATCTATGCCATCCCATTCTATGTGTGTATTATCAGATAGATACATGTATATTACAGATCTATGCCATCCCATGCAATGCATGTATTATCAGATTGATACATATATATTACAGATCTATGCTATCCCATTCTATGTGTGTATTATCAGATTGATACATATATATTACAGATCTATGCTATCCCATTCTATGTGTGTATTATCAGATTGATACATATATTACAGATCTACGCTATCCCGTTCTATGTGTGTATTGATGCTGAAAGCAAATCTGTGATAGTTGCTGTGCGAGGAACGTTGTCTCTAGAAGTAAGTCATACTCATAGTTTACAATATACAGTCAAACTGTGTTGCCTCGTACCCTTGATATTTACAAATTGCTTGTATTAGGAGCTTACTGTTGTATACATCCAATGTATCCTTCTCTCGTGGTTTGATACAAATCCGTGTTATTACGACGAGGCTTCATAATTGTGTTTAAATGGTATTATAGTCTATCAGAATATCGATATTGTTGGAAATATGTTATGCAATTCGATGACTAATTGTTGAAATATACATATGATGTCATGTCAGGTAGAGTTATGCATTCTAAAAATAGAACCTGTCAATCAGTAGGTACTGATAATAATGTACAGCGATTTAACACATGGACATGTTACATACAAGTTTTAATTGCTTACTTCTTAAAGCAGTTACTGATTGTCGTCTGCTTTTCTGTATTATTTTTATTAAAGTCGAATTTGAGCAACCACCTGTATAAGGAGAAAATCTTTAACTCAATAAATGTGTAATATGTTTGTCTATACATAATTACCTTTAGTACAAATTTATAATATGGATAAAAAGCCGCCATGAGCAAAAGTAATTAACGATAGAATAGTAATTTCCAATATCACGACATGTAAATTACGCACTTGCACAGATGAAAAGAGATGTCAATCAAAACAGAGAAAGGTGAGAAAGCTTTTTTGTGTACATTTTCTGAGACACGCGGTCCTGGGCACACGGCCTAAAGGTGTTAATTGAAGCAGCAATTGATTTCATGGGTTCAGTTATCTGGATCGAGGGTTCCATTCATCCATGTTCAAATAATGGCAAACTCACACAATATGAATAATGGCAAATTCACAAAATTTTGAATAATGATAAATTCCCAAAATTATGAATAATGGTAAATTCACAAAATTATGAATAATGGTAAATTCACAAAATTATGAATAATGGCAAACTCACACATGATGAATAATGGCAAACTCACACATGATGAATAATGGCAAACTTACACAGTGATGAATAATGGCAAACTTACACAGTGATGAATAATGGCAAACTTACACAGTGATGAATAATGGCAAATTCACACATGATGAATAATGGCAAACTCACACATGATGAATAATGGCAAACTCACACATGATGAATAATGGCAAGCTTACACAGTGATGAATAATGGCAAACTCACACAGTGATGAATAATGGCAAACTTACACAGTGATGAATAATGGCAAACTCACACATGATGAATAATGGCAAACTCACACATGATGAATAATGGCAAGCTTACACAGTGATGAATAATGGCAAACTCACACAGTGATGAATAATGGCAAACTTACACATGATGAATAATGGCAAACTTACACAGTGATGAATAATGGCAAACTTACACAGTGATGAATAATGGCAAACTTACACAGTGATGAATAATGGCAAACTTACACAGTGATGAATAATGGCAAACTTACACAGTGATGAATAATGGCAAACTTACACATGATGAATAATGGCAAATTCACACATGATGAATAATGGCAAACTCACACATGATGAATAATGGCAAACTCACACATGATGAATAATGGCAAACTTACACAGTGATGAATAATGGCAAACTTACACAGTGATGAATAATGGCAAACTTACACAGTGATGAATAATGGCAAATGTACACAGTGATGAATAATGGCAAACTTACACAGTGATGAATAATGGCAAACTTACACATGATGAATAATGGCAAACTTACACAGTGATGAATAATGGCAAACTTACACAGTGATGAATAATGGCAAACTTACACAGTGATGAATAATGGCAAACTTACACATGATGAATAATGGCAAATTCACACATGATGAATAATGGCAAACTCACACATGATGAATAATGGCAAACTCACACATGATGAATAATGGCAAACTTACACAGTGATGAATAATGGCAAACTTACACAGTGATGAATAATGGCAAACTTACACAGTGATGAATAATGGCAAATTTACACAGTGATGAATAATGGCAAACTTACACAGTGATGAATAATGGCAAACTTACACATGATGAATAATGGCAAATTCACACATGATGAATAATGGCAAACTCACACATGATGAATAATGGCAAACTTACACAGTGATGAATAATGGCAAACTTACACAGTGATGAATAATGGCAAACTTACACAGTGATGAATGTTGGCAAACTTACACAGTGATGAATAATGGCAAACTTACACAGTGATAAATAATGGCAAACTTACACATGATGAATAATGGCAAATTCACACATGATGAATAATGGCAAACTCACACATGATGAATAATGGCAAACTTACACAGTGATGAATAATGGCAAACTCACACATGATGAATAATGGCAAACTCACACAGTGATGAATAATGGCAAACTTACACAGTGATGAATAATGGCAAACTTACACAGTGATGAATAATGGCAAACTTACACAGTGATTAATAATGGCAAACTCACACATGATGAATAATGGCAAACTTACACAATGATGAATAATGGCAAACTTACACAGTGATTAATAATGGCAAACTTACACAGTGATGAATAATGACAAACTTACACATGATGAATAATGGCAAATTCACACATGATGAATAATGGCAAACTCACACATGATGAATAATGGCAAACTCACACATGATGAATAATGGCAAACTTACACAGTGGTGAATAATGGCAAACTTACACAGTGATGAATAATGGCAAACTTACACAGTGATGAATAATGGCAAACTTACACATGATGAATAATGGCAAATTCACACATGATGAATAATGGCAAACTCACACATGATGAATAATGGCAAACTTACACAGTGATGAATAATGGCAAACTCACACATGATGAATAATGGCAAACTCACACAGTGATGAATAATGGCAAACTTACACAGTGATGAATAATGGCAAACTTACACAGTGATGAATAATGGCAAACTTACACAGTGATGAATAATGGCAAATTCACACATGATGAATAATGGCAAACTCACACATGATGAATAATGGCAAACTCACACATGATGAATAATGGCAAGCTTACACAGTGATGAATAATGGCAAACTCACACAGTGATGAATAATGGCAAACTTACACATGATGAATAATGGCAAACTTACACAGTGATGAATAATGGCAAACTTACACAGTGATGAATAATGGCAAACTTACACAGTGATGAATAATGGCAAACTTACACAGTGATGAATAATGGCAAACTTACACAGTGATGAATAATGGCAAACTTACACATGATGAATAATGGCAAATTCACACATGATGAATAATGGCAAACTCACACATGATGAATAATGGCAAACTCACACATGATGAATAATGGCAAACTTACACAGTGATGAATAATGGCAAACTTACACAGTGATGAATAATGGCAAACTTACACAGTGATGAATAATGGCAAATTTACACAGTGATGAATAATGGCAAACTTACACAGTGATGAATAATGGCAAACTTACACATGATGAATAATGGCAAACTTACACAGTGATGAATAATGGCAAACTTACACAGTGATGAATAATGGCAAACTTACACAGTGATGAATAATGGCAAACTTACACATGATGAATAATGGCAAATTCACACATGATGAATAATGGCAAACTCACACATGATGAATAATGGCAAACTCACACATGATGAATAATGGCAAACTTACACAGTGATGAATAATGGCAAACTTACACAGTGATGAATAATGGCAAACTTACACAGTGATGAATAATGGCAAATTTACACAGTGATGAATAATGGCAAACTTACACAGTGATGAATAATGGCAAACTTACACATGATGAATAATGGCAAATTCACACATGATGAATAATGGCAAACTCACACATGATGAATAATGGCAAACTTACACAGTGATGAATAATGGCAAACTTACACAGTGATGAATAATGGCAAACTTACACAGTGATGAATGTTGGCAAACTTACACAGTGATGAATAATGGCAAACTTACACAGTGATAAATAATGGCAAACTTACACATGATGAATAATGGCAAATTCACACATGATGAATAATGGCAAACTCACACATGATGAATAATGGCAAACTTACACAGTGATGAATAATGGCAAACTCACACATGATGAATAATGGCAAACTCACACAGTGATGAATAATGGCAAACTTACACAGTGATGAATAATGGCAAACTTACACAGTGATGAATAATGGCAAACTTACACAGTGATGAATAATGGCAAATTCACACATGATGAATAATGGCAAACTCACACAGTGATGAATAATGGCAAACTTACACATGATGAATAATGGCAAACTTACACAGTGATGAATAATGGCAAACTTACACAGTGATGAATAATGGCAAACTTACACAGTGATGAATAATGGAAAACTTACACAGTGATGAATAATGGCAAACTTACACAGTGATGAATAATGGCAAACTTACACATGATGAATAATGGCAAATTCACACATGATGAATAATGGCAAACTCACACATGATGAATAATGGCAAACTCACACATGATGAATAATGGCAAACTCACACATGATGAATAATGGCAAACTCACACATGATGAATAATGGCAAACTTACACAGTGATGAATAATGGCAAACTTACACAGTGATGAATAATGGCAAATTTACACAGTGATGAATAATGGCAAACTTACACAGTGATGAATAATGGCAAACTCACACATGATGAATAATGGCAAACTTACACAGTGATGAATAATGGCAAACTTACACAGTGATGAATAATGGCAAATTTACACAGTGATGAATAATGGCAAACTTACACAGTGATGAATAATGGCAAACTTACACATGATGAATAATGGCAAATTCACACATGATGAATAATGGCAAACTTACACAGTGATGAATAATGGCAAACTTACACAGTGATGAATAATGGCAAACTTACACAGTGATAAATGTTGGCAAACTTACACATGATGAATAATGGCAAACTTACACAGTGATGAATAATGGCAAACTTACACAGTGATGAATAATGGCAAACTTACACAGTGATGAATAATGGCAAACTTACACAGTGATGAATAATGGCAAACTTACACAGTGATGAATAATGGCAAACTTACACAGTGATGAATAATGGCAAACTTACACATGATGAATAATGGCAAATTCACACATGATGAATAATGGCAAACTCACACATGATGAATAATGGCAAACTCACACATGATGAATAATGGCAAATTCACACATGATGAATAATGGCAAACTTACATAGTGATGAATAATGGCAAACTTACACAGTGATGAATAATGGCAAACTTACACAGTGATGAATAATGGCAAATTTACATAGTGATGAATAATGGCAAACTTACACAGTGATGAATAATGGCAAACTTACACATGATGAATAATGGCAAATTCACACATGATGAATAATGGCAAACTCACACATGATGAATAATGGCAAACTTACACATGATGAATAATGGCAAACTCACACATGATGAATAATGGCAAACTTACACATGATGAATAATGGCAAACTCACACATGATGAATAATGGCAAACTTACACAGTGATGAATAATGGCAAACTCACACATGATGAATAATGGCAAACTCACACAGTGATGAATAATGGCAAACTTACACAGTGATGAATAATGGCAAACTTACACAGTGATGAATAATGGCAAACTTACACAGTGATGAATAATGGCAAATTCACACATGATGAATAATGGCAAACTCACACATGATGAATAATGGCAAGCTTACACAGTGATGAATAATGGCAAACTCACACAGTGATGAATAATGGCAAACTTACACATGATGAATAATGGCAAACTTACACAGTGATGAATAATGGCAAACTTACACAGTGATGAATAATGGCAAACTTACACAGTGATGAATAATGGCAAACTTACACAGTGATGAATAATGGCAAACTTACACATGATGAATAATGGCAAATTCACACATGATGAATAATGGCAAACTCACACATGATGAATAATGGCAAATTCAGACACACAGTGATGAATACCAGAGTAATTTCTTTATTCTTTGCTCTTTTTGTTGTCAGGATATACTAACAAACTTGGTGGTGGAGCGAGCCCCTGTGTGTTTTGGTGGAGTCAGTGGCAGTGTGCATATAGGAATGTTCCAGTCTGCCAAATATATACGTAACAAACTCATTTCTGAGGGTATCCTTGACAGGGCTTTCCAGAGTGCTGAGGTAAGCATATATTAGTTGTCAGGATTCCATTTATGGCTCAATCGATTGGTTTGTACAAATTTATTTCAGCTCGATTGTGAAACAAGTACATACAGCATTAGATTAATCGCTCTTGAGACCTCATTCCTGATGGAATCCATTTTCACGAGGGAGAGAGAAGAGGCAATGTGGATTTAAGTGTCTTGTCCAAGGACACCACCGTCGTGGTTCTGACGGGGATCGACCTCACAACCTCTCAGTTGCAAGGCGCACGCCGTATCCTACACCACAGAGGCTCCACACGTTCAATTGCAAGTTAATGTGTATGACATAAAGTAGAGACTTTACAAAAAATGTTAATGTAAAAGATAATGTACATGTATAATAAAGTAACGTATTGGCAATGTGGCTGCTTAACCACTAACACAGGTTTGACTGTAATTGAAACTGAATAGAAAGAAACTATTAATATTGATATAAATCCAGTCTGATCACGTGAACCCATGCATGTTATTTACAGGGTTACAGACTGGTGATAACTGGTCACAGTCTGATCCCGTGAACCCATGCATGTTATTTACAGGGTTATAGACTGGTGATAACGGGTCACAGTCTGATCACGTGAACCCATGCATTTTATTTACAGGGTTATAGACTGGTGATAATGGGTCACAGTCTGATCCCGTGAACCCATGCATGTTATTTACAGGGTTACAGACTGGTGATAATGGGTCACAGTCTGATCCCGTGAACCCATGCATGTTATGTACAGGGTTATAGACTGGTGATAACGGGTCACAGTCTGATCACGTGAACCCATGCATGTTATTTACAGGGTTACAGACTGGTGATAACGGGTCACAGCCTTGGAGGGGGTGTGGCAGCGTTACTAGCATTAGAGTTACGGTCCTTGTTTCCACATCTCATCTGTTATGCGTTTGCTACTCCTGGAGAGTTAGTCAGGTAAATTATTTTACAAACGTGTTTGACATACGTTCATTTCAACTAATTTGTCATTTGCAGTCCTATTTTCCGTACACCACCTGTTTTCGTACACCACCTGTTTTCCATACACCACCTGTTTTCCGTACACCACCTGTTTTCCATACATCACCTGTTTTCCGTACACCACCTGTTTTCCATACACCACCTGTTTTCCGTACACCACCTGTTTTCCGTACACCACCTGTTTTCCATACATCACCTGTTTTCCGTACACCACCTGTTTTCCGTACACCACCTGTTTTCCATACACCACCTGTTTTCCATACATCACCTGTTTTCCGTACACCACCTGTTTTCCGTACACCACCTGTTTTCCGTACACCACCTGTTTTCCATACACCACCTGTTTTCCGTACACCACCTGTTTTCCATACATCACCTGTTTTCCGTACACCACCTGTTTTCCGTACACCACCTGTTTTCCATACACCACCTGTTTTCCATACACCACCTGTTTTCCATACATCACCTGTTTTCCGTACACCACCTGTTTTCCGTACAACACCTGTTTTCCATACACCACTTGTTTTCCGTACACCACCTGTTTTCCGTACACCACCTATTTTCCGTACACCACCTGTTTTCCGTACACCACCTGTTTTCCGTACACCACCTGTTTTCAAATTTATTTGCAAATAACGTCATCACTGTCAGTAGCAGGTACTTGGATTATATGGTAGATGCTAAAACTGCCAAACACGAATGATCAATATTCACCTTAATGTAAATGTACGTCATACTCGGTACCCTGAAATTCCCTTACACAGAGATATATGCAAAGAAATATTAGGGGTCTAATGCTTGGCTTTACAAGGACAAATATCAATCATGTGACAATACAGGAAAACACATTTCTGGTACATGAAATTTGATTGGTGTCCGAAACGTAGGTTCTTATTTTGGTGCCATGTTGAATTCACATGTGTGTGAAATGAAATTGTGGTTTTATTTTAAAAGATGTTATGCAATCTGAGTTTAGTCTAGCGTATTAAATGCACAAATGATCACTTTATAAGCGATATAACCATATAAGCAAGTTGCTTTCTCCTCAATCCTACATGTATGTACATATAACCATACAGGCAGGTTGCTTTCTCCTCAATCCTACATGTATGTACATATAACCATACAGGCAGGTTGCTTTCTCCTCAATCCTACATGTATGTACATATAACCATACAGGCAGGTTGCTTTCTCCTCAATCCTACATGTATGTACATATAACCATACAAGCACGTTGCTTTCTCCTCAATCCTACATGTATGTACATATAACCATACAGGCAGGTTGCTTTCTCCTCAATCCTACATGTATGTACATATAACCATACAGGCAGGTTGCTTTCTCCTCAATCCTACATGTATGTACATATAACCATACAGGCAGGTTGCTTTCTCCTCAATCCTACATGTATGTACATATAACCATACAGGCAGGTTGCTTTCTCCTCAATCCTACATGTATGTACATATAACCATACAAGCACGTTGCTTTCTCCTCAATCCTACATGTATGTACATATAACCATATAAGCAGGTTGCTTTCTCCTCAATCCTACATGTATGTACATATAACCATACAAGCAGGTTGCTTTCTCCTCAATCCTACATGTATGTACATATAACCATACAAGCAGGTTGCTTTCTCCTCAATCCTACATGTATGTACATATAACCATACAAGCAGGTTGCTTTCTCCTCAATCCTACATGTATGTACATATAACCATATAAGCAAGTTGCTTTCTCCTCAATCCTACATGTATGTACATATAACCATACAAGCAGGTTGCTTTCTCCTCAATCCTACATGTATGTACATATAACCATACAAGCAGGTTGCTTTCTCCTCAATCCTACATGTATGTACATATAACCATATAAGCAAGTTGCTTTCTCCTCAATCCTACATGTATGTACATATAACCATATAAGCAGGTTGCTTTCTCCTCAATCCTACATGTATGTACATATAACCATACAAGCCAGTTGCTTTCTCCTCAATCCTACATGTATGTACATATAACCATATAAGCAGGTTGCTTTCTCCTCAATCCTACATGTATGTACATATAACCATATAAGCAGGTTGCTTTCTCCTCAATCCTACATGTATGTACATATAACCATATAAGCAAGTTGCTTTCTCCTCAATCCTACATGTATGTACATATAACCATATAAGCAGGTTGCTTTCTCCTCAATCCTACATGTATGTACATATAACCATATAAGCAAGTTGCTTTCTCCTCAATCCTACATGTATGTACATAGGAAAGAGGTAACCATATAAGCAAGTTGCTTTCTCCTCAATCCTACATGTATGTACATATAACCATATAAGCAGGTTGCTTTCTCCTCAATCCTACATGTATGTACATATAACCATATAAGCAGGTTGCTTTCTCCTCAATCCTACATGTATGTACATATAACCATACAAGCAAGTTGCTTTCTCCTCAATCCTACATGTATGTACATATAACCATATAAGCAGGTTGCTTTCTCCTCAATCCTACATGTATGTACATATAACCATATAAGCAGGTTGCTTTCTCCTCAATCCTACATGTATGTACATATAACCATACAAGCAAGTTGCTTTCTCCTCAATCCTACATGTATGTACATATAACCATACAAGCAGGTTGCTTTCTCCTCAATCCTACATGTATGTACATATAACCATATAAGCAGGTTGCTTTCTCCTCAATCCTACATGTATGTACATATAACCATATAAGCAGGTTGCTTTCTCCTCAATCCTACATGTATGTACATATAACCATACAAGCAGGTTGCTTTCTCCTCAATCCTACATGTATGTACATATAACCATACAAGCAGGTTGCTTTCTCCTCAATCCTACATGTATGTACATATAACCATATAAGCAAGTTGCTTTCTCCTCAATCCTACATGTATGTACATATAACCATATAAGCAGGTTGCTTTCTCCTCAATCCTACATGTATGTACATATAACCATACAAGCCAGTTGCTTTCTCCTCAATCCTACATGTATGTACATATAACCATATAAGCAGGTTGCTTTCTCCTCAATCCTACATGTATGTACATATATCCATATAAGCAGGTTGCTTTCTCCTCAATCCTACATGTATGTACATATAACCATATAAGCAAGTTGCTTTCTCCTCAATCCTACATGTATGTACATATAACCATATAAGCAGGTTGCTTTCTCCTCAATCCTACATGTATGTACATATAACCATATAAGCAAGTTGCTTTCTCCTCAATCCTACATGTATGTACATAGGAAAGAGGTAACCATATAAGCAAGTTGCTTTCTCCTCAATCCTACATGTATGTACATATAACCATATAAGCAGGTTGCTTTCTCCTCAATCCTACATGTATGTACATATAACCATATAAGCAGGTTGCTTTCTCCTCAATCCTACATGTATGTACATATAACCATATAAGCAGGTTGCTTTCTCCTCAATCCTACATGTATGTACATATAACCATATAAGCAAGTTGCTTTCTCCTCAATCCTACATGTATGTACATATAACCATATAAGCAGGTTGCTTTCTCCTCAATCCTACATGTATGTACATATAACCATATAAGCAAGTTGCTTTCTCCTCAATCCTACATGTATGTACATAGGAAAGAGGTAACCATATAAGCAAGTTGCTTTCTCCTCAATCCTACATGTATGTACATAGGAAAGAGGTAACCATATAAGCAAGTTGCTTTCTCCTCAATCCTACATGTATGTACATAGGAAAGAGGTAACCATACAAGCAAGTTGCTTTCTCCTCAATCCTACATGTATGTACATAGGAAAGAGGTAACCATACAAGCAAGTTGCTTTCTCCTCAATCCTACATGTATGTACATATAACCATATAAGCAAGTTGCTTTCTCCTCAATCCTACATGTATGTACATAGGAAAGAGGTAACCATACAAGCAAGTTGCTTTCTCCTCAATCCTACATGTATGTACATATTATGCATACCAGACTATGTATTTTCAAAGAAATAAATATTGTTCAAACTAAATGATCAATTTACATCGTAATATTTTTTCATCTGCTATAAAAGATACTAGACGTTATTCACATTCACAGACGGCTCTGTAGTCCAGTGGTAACACGCTGGACTGGTAATCCAGGGATCGCAGGTTCGATCCCCCGTCTGACCCATACAGACAGATCTGTAGTCCAGTGGTAACACGCTGGACTGGTAATCCAGGGATCGCAGGTTCGATCCCCCGTCTGACCCATACAGACAGATCTGTAGTCCAGTGGTAACACGCTGGACTGGTAATCCAGGGATCGCAGGTTCGATCCCCCGTCTGACCCATACAGACAGATCTGTAGTCCAGTGGTAACACGCTGGACTGGTAATCCAGGGATCGCAGGTTCGATCCCCCGTCTGACCCATACAGACAGATCTGTAGTCCAGTGGTAACACGCTGGACTGGTAATCCAGGGATCGCAGGTTCGATCCCCCGTCTGACCCATACAGACAGATCTGTAGTCCAGTGGTAACACGCTGGACTGGTAATCCAGGGATCGCAGGTTCGATCCCCCGTCTGACCCATACAGACAGATCTGTAGTCCAGTGGTAACACGCTGGACTGGTAATCCAGGGATCGCAGGTTCGATCCCCCGTCTGACCCATACAGACGGATCTGTAGTCCAGTGGTAACACGCTGGACTGGTAATCCAGGGATCGCAGGTTCGATCCCCCGTCTGACCCATACAGACGGATCTGTAGTCCAGCGGTAACACGCTGGACTGGTAATCCAGGGATCGCAGGTTCGATCCCCCGTCTGACCCATACAGACGGATCTGTAGTCCAGCGGTAACACGCTGGACTGGTAATCCAGGGATCGCAGGTTCGATCCCCCGTCTGACCCATACAGACGGATCTGTAGTCCAGCGGTAACACGCTGGACTGGTAATCCAGGGATCGCAGGTTCGATCCCCCGTCTGACCCATACAGACGGATCTGTAGTCCAGCGGTAACACGCTGGACTGGTAATCCAGGGATCGCAGGTTCGATCCCCCGTCTGACCCATACAGACGGATCTGTAGTCCAGCGGTAACACGCTGGACTGGTAATCCAGGGATCGCAGGTTCGATTCCACGTCTGACCCATACAGACGGATCTGTAGCCCAGTGGTAACACGCTGGACTGGTAATCCAGGGATCGCAGGTTCGATCCCCCGTCTGACCCATACAGACGGATCTGTAGTCCAGCGGTAACACGCTGGACTGGTAATCCAGGGATCGCAGGTTCGATTCCACGTCTGACCCATACAGACGGATCTGTAGCCCAGCGGTAACACGCTGGACTGGTAATCCAGGGATCGCAGGTTCGATTCCACGTCTGACCCATACAGACGGATCTGTAGCCCAGCGGTAACACGCTGGACTGGTAATCCAGGGATCGCAGGTTCGATTCCACGTCTGACCCATACAGACGGATCTGTAGCCCAGTGGTAACACGCTGGACTGGTAATCCAGGGATCGCAGGTTCGATTCCACGTCTGACCCTAATAAAATTAACAGTCTTTCAGATGGGACTTTAAACCGAGGTCTCGTGTCGGTGCTGTACGCTGTGCACGTAAAATAACCAGAGGCGACTCTGGAATGGGTCTGTATCATTGCACTATCCTCCAAAATCTAAAATGACTAATCTCTTCAGGAGGCGTCGCTCATATGGGCAACCGGTAGCGACGATAAATAAACGTAAAACACACATTATTCACTTTAAAACCATAGGTGTCCAAATACTGGTACGCCCATGGTATATACTATTTTATTTAGACGGTTGTTATAAACCAGGGTCATCTCTTTTGAAATTGCCATCACACTGTTTGAATCAAGTTACATCTACCCTGTTTGAATCAAGTTACATCTACCCTGTTTGAATCAAGTTACATCTACCCTGTTTGAATCAAGTTACATCTACCCTGTTTGAATCAAGTTACATCTACCCTGTTTGAAAATGTCCGGAAAATTATGATTATAATGTAATGTTCTTCTAGAATACAATGTATGCTTATAATGCTTCTACAAACAGTTTCCTAGCGGGCATGCTTCCCCCTGACCTACCTAGCACCGCTTCAGGTTTATGCCCTTGCGGTGCACCAAAGGGTGCGCTTTGCGATTTCTTGTTATTGCCTTTTAGCCCGTTATAATTTGTTGCTGGGGAGTAGCTTGTCTTACTGTGTTCCCTAAGAGACTGCCTTCTTGGGCAGGTCTAGATTTCTATAAGTTGAGATACATTTTGTTTAGTTTAAACTTTATTTATTTTACAACGATTGCGAAGCAAGTTCTAGCAACTTATATTAATCACTCTCGTTGGCGCGGATGAAAGCGTAAATGTGGTCATTCGTGTGGGAGGAAACCGGAGTACCTGGAGAAAACCCACCTGTCCCAAATGGCGACCAACGTACCATCTCACATACTTCCCGGACCAAGGATCGAACCCGGGTTGCATTGGTGAGAAGCGAGCACGCTAACCACTGCACTAAACGGACCGTACATTTTGTCCACTATAAATTTGAAAATCCCCCCACCCCCGGATATATTAATATATACAGATTTATAATTAAGTTTAGTTTATGCAAATTTATTTTAGCTCGATTGCATAACAAGTTCTTACAACTTATATTAATCACTCTCGAGACCTCATTCCTGATGGAATCCCACGCCACGAGTGAGAGAGAAGAGCCGATGTGGAAATTAAATGCCTTGCTTTGCACCGGAATTGAGTGCGCTACCACTGCGCTAACACGACAATGTATCTCGACTTGTATAGTTTTCAATGATAGTTTACTGACATATAGTTAAGCCTGTCTTATGCAGCCAACCAAGGGACTCACAGAAAGTGGCTACTTATCACAGGTGGCTGCTTAATAGAGGTCAAACTTATATAATAAAACAACATAATGGAAACTGGCTGCTTAATACAGGTTTGACGCGATGCGAAATAATTTATCCATTCTGTTTCTGCTAATTACGATGTTGTACCGCTGCTTATATATTTACAGTGATAGTTTAGTGTCATATACAGAGGAATTTATCTGCAGCGTTGCCCTTGGTTACGACATTGTACCTCGACTTGGTGTTGTTGAGGTGATACAGCTCAGAATAGACATTCTCAATGCTATAAGGAACTGCACACTTCCTAAGGTAAATACTATCAGTGCTATCAAAGACTTTAAACAGGATTCATTAAGGGTCCGAATATTTGGGAGAAGTGAGAAAGCGCGCGTTCGCGTCCTTAAATGGTATTATTTAATAAATGTCAACGAAATATCTTTGAAATGCACAGTATGACCATTAAATACAACATGAGTGCTTTATAATGAGCCAGTGTATCTTACTGGCCAAAATTGTGTATGAAAATTGTAAAAAACAAAAATTGGTTTAGGGAAAAGTGGCCCCACAGGTCGAAATCAGGGTTCCTAGGGCGACTATTTCACCCTCAGCGCCCTTTAAAATGATCCCTGTTTAAATATATTGATTTGCATTGTTCGTCCATGTGTCCGTCTGCCAGAGTCATTATTTCATGTCCGGACTATGGAGGGATTTCAAAACTAAAGTGATACAAATGTACGCCATAGATAGGTGATGTAACGTACACATGACCCAGGTCCGTAGCTTCAAGGTGAAGGTCACACTTCGTGGTGGGTGGGGGGGGCACTCATCAGGTCCGTAGCTTCAAGGTGAAGGTCACACTTCGTGGTGGGTGGGGGGGGGAGGCACTCATCAGGTCCGTAGCTTCAAGGTGAAGGTCACACTTCGTGGTGGGTGGGGGGGGGCACTCATCAGGTCCGTAGCTTCAAGGTGAAGGTCACACTCGTGGTGGGTGGGGGGGGCACTCATCAGGTCCGTAGCTTCAAGGTGAAGGTCACACTTCGTGGTGGGTGGGGGGGGCACTCATCAGGTCCGTAGCTTCAAGGTGAAGGTCACACTTCGTGGTGGGTGGGGGGGGGGCACTCATCAGGTCCGTAGCTTCAAGGTGAAGGTCACACTTCGTGGTGGGTGGGGGGGGCACTCATCAGGTCCGTAGCTTCAAGGTGAAGGTCACACTTCGTGGTGGGTGGGGGGGGCACTCATCAGGTCCGTAGCTTCAAGGTGAAGGTCACACTTCGTGGTGGGGGGGGGCACTCATCACCTACTGTGATATTTCTTGTTTATTATATGCTTTCCAATGACATATACATGTATAAATTTATCAATGAAATATAATATGTTATTCCTCTGGTTGGAATCAGTTATTGTCCTCTAGGCACGGCGTTCGAGCGGGATTTTGCACATGTTTGTTTAAACAATATTTTATTCAAGAATAAGACTATGCACGCTGTATCGTTTTCTATCATAAAAATATGTTTCCGCCTTAAAATAAAATGATATACCCGGTAATTATTTTTTTCAGTGAATGATCGAATAGCATTTCTCTCATGAACATAGCAAGCTATTATTATCACTCGTGGCTAGTGCCGCTCATGATAATAATGCTTTCAATGTTTAATCGATGAAATAAAATTTGATCATTCACTGAAACAAACAAATATCCTTATTATTATTTGGTGTTCAATAATAAAATACAGTACCAGACATAGCCTGGAGGTTATAAAACTTTTCTCCAATTTTAAGCTCTATAGGGCACCATATTGCTATTTATTTAGTATTTTTGGATATCCATAATTCTATTTTTGGATATCCATACTTTGATATATGGTTATCCATAATTCCAAACTATTTATGGATATTCCAAAATCGAATTATGGATATCCAATAGTAAAAAGGAATTAAGGTTATCCAAAAATCGAATTAGCAAAACGGCGCCCCCAAAAAGCTCAGTCTCTATGCAGTGTTCTGATTGGCTTAGCCAAGAACAATTTTCACACTCAACCAATCATATCACTTGATCCTGAGATGTGAGAAAAGGTTTATAACCTCTGACCCTGGGTAGAGTTGAGGCATGGTTTGTGCAACATTTAGCAAATTAATGTTTTTTTTTGCATTTCATCGAGGCATGAAATGTCATGGTTTTACGCCTAATTTTCTTAAAAACTGAATAACATTCATTTGTTATAATTACAACTAATATTTTCCAAATTATAAAACAAAATTTTATTCGTCACACTATACAAAAAGTAATCCGTTATGAATATTAATGAGAATAGAATAATTTTTAATTCATTGAGTTATGAATGGCGATCACATGGGCTGAATTAGCCAATCAGAATCGCTATATTGCAAGAAGTTGTAATTATTATGAAAGCAGCTTGAATGTAACATTGAGTTTGAAATATTACGTGTTTTCGCTGAAGGCTTCCGCATACACGTTAAACAACAAACCTGTCGTGGAAGTGGTGATTGCGATGCGTGCGATTTCAGGTGCGAACGGCCCGGAGTTCGAGCCCTGCTGGAGCCATTACGATTGTGCCCTTAGGCAAGGCATTTAAATTCCACAGTACCTCTTCTCTCTCCCTCGTGGCGATGGATTCCATCAGGAATGAGGTCTCGAGAGTGATTAATAGTAGTTATAAGAACTTGTTTAGCAATCAAAATCGGGGCCTTTCACACCTGATGCGGAAACTCTATCACTACGCTATCACGACTTGTTTGGCAATCAAACTAAAATAAATTTGTATAATAAAATAACATACATGTAGTTGTAACACTAAGCTTGGTTTTTAATGAATAGCATCAGGTGATCGCAGGTGGATTTTGGACTAGACTGTTTGGAAAAGCTGATTTGAAACACCCGTGCCACGGACATACAGACATTGAAAGGGCAAAATGGTTTGATGTAAGTGAAAGTAGAGTTTGTCTTGTATTTAACACTTGCCCGTCAATGCCACAGTGAGGAAGTTATCCAACTGGCCTGCGAAAGGTCGGTGGTTCTACCCTGGTGCCTGTTCATTCCTGAAATACTGCTCGGAGGAGGCATCTGGAGTTTTCCACCACATAAATAGAGAATATTAGGTTACTGTCTTATAAATTTTAATTTATTAGGCTCGTCTCCGAACAAATACAAGGCTCGGCTCTCTGCCAAGACTTGTATTTTTTCGGAGACGAGCCTAATAAATTAAAATTTATAAGACAGTAACCTAATATTCTATTTATCCTACATTCAGTGTGCACCCGACACAAAAACAAACAAACTAGCCATGACAGCTTACAAACTCGCTACGCACTTGGTAATATGTTGCGCATTGATATTTCTATTTATATCCACGGTTAGCCCTATGACGTCACGAACGCTTTATTGGGCACTGACTAATAAAGCAAAATTTATTAGGCAGGCCTTTTTTGTACGTTATTTAGCATGAAGGTAGGATAAAAACATGTATTTATCTTGTGTATGAAGGATGGAGTTTTGCCAGAAATATTATTTGCATTTTATACATAACTAATGACTCATTCGCAAGTGATCATTTATAATTTTAAAAATGTAAAAGTGCAGCAATCAGCCACTGCATCAAACTGAAATTAGAATTATATAAGACTCTGTCTTTCATTCTAATCCCTTTTCTGTATTGTGATATGTGTAATGTATGCATTGTTCAACATGTATTATATTGGGAATAAAATATGTTTAAAGCAGCCCTATATCGTATGAAATAAAATATATTTGAAAAATTCAAATTTTACGTATGTGTATCAATGCTGCTACGCATTCTTACATTATAATTTGTATAATTATGGTCAATTAGTAAACAGTGTTTTTTGCGATAAAACAAACTCGAAACCGAAAGTAGGACTTTCCGAGTCGATCGGTCCCGCACTTGTTTACAATCGGAACGCATCATCCGCACTTGTTTACATTCGGAATGCATCGTCCCATGTTGTCTTTTTAATTGAATTACTTGAGATGTCGATCCATACCTTTGTTATCTAAGTCTTTTAGGGACATGTCTACATCCCCGTGAGGGGTTTGACATTATAGGAAGATGGAGAGATAGTCTTTCATGTTCAAAATATGTTGAAATTCCAACGTGCTTTTCTACATCCGCTATTGTTTCACGCATGCGCGCTGTGCGTGTTTACATTTCGTGTGTTGATAAACACATTTCGTTTGTTGACAAACAATTCGTGTATACGACGGTGTATATTTATTGGATTTTTATCATTTCTGAGTGACGCTTTCGATTTTTGTAAACACACATACATTAGTATTTATATTTTACCAATAAACATCCTTTATTACGATATAGTGCTGCTTTAAACTAAACTGATTCTGTATTCTTTGACATGTATTTATGAAATCCATTCTGTGAACTCACATCGGCAAGTGAGTGCAATGTATCCATCTGGGCACAGTGTATTGTACAAGTAATTGTATTAGCCAAGGTATGAAGACATATTATTTAACCATTTCCTTCATAGTGATTTACGTTAATATACTATTATCTGTCCGATTAGCGTAGTGGTTAGTGCGCTCGCTTATAACCAATGTAACCGGGTTCGATCCTCTGACCGGGAAGTATGTGAGATGGTACGGTGGTCGCCAGATCGGACAGGTGGGTTTTCTCCGGGTACTCCGGTTTCCTCCCACATGAATGACCACATATACGCTTTCATGCGCACCAACGAGAGTGATTAATATAAGTTGTTAGAACTTGCTTCGCAATCATTGTTAAATAAATAAAGTTTAAAATTAAATCAAGTTTAAACTTGAATATGTATTTCTCTTCAGCTGTACATACAGGAGGTGCAGCAGGAGAAGAATGAAACCATTGCATGCTTTGAGCCCCTCTTTCCTCCTGGACAGGTGTTACATGTATTAGAGAAAAAGGATGTGAAAAGGTTTGTCACACATATCGGCATCATTCCCATTTCACGTTTACATAATGTCTGCTTGAGAAATGTAGTAAAGTCAATTTGAACCGTGGTACGTAATGTCTGCTTGAGAAATGTAGTAAAGTCAGTTTGAACTGTGGTACGTAATGTCTGCTTGAGAAATGTAGTAAAGGCAGTTTGAACCGTGGTACGTAATGTCGGCTGGTGCAATGTAGTTTGAACCGTGGTACGTAATGTCTGCTTGAGAAATGTAGTAAAGGCAGTTTGAACCGTGGTACGTAATGTCGGCTGGTGCAATGTAGGTTGAACCGTGGTACATAATGTCTGCTTGAGAAACGTAGTAAAGGCAGTTTGAACCGTGGTACGTAATGTCGGCTGGTGCAATGTAGTTTGAACCGTGGTACGTAATGTCTGCTTGAGAAATGTAGTAAAGTCAGTTTGAACCGTGGTACGTAATGTCTGCTTGAGAAATGTAGTAAAGGCAGTTTGAACCGTGGTAGTAATGTGGCTTGAGAAATGTAGTAAGCAGTTTGAACCGTGGTAGTAATGTCTGCTTGAGAAATGTAGTAAAGGCAGTTTGAACCGTGGTACGTAATGTCGGCTTGAGAAATGTAGTAAAGTCAGTTTGAACCATGGTACGTAATGTCTGCTTGAGAAATGTAGTAAAGGCAGTTTGAACCGTGGTACATAATGTCTGCTTGAGAAATGTAGTAAAGTCAGTTTGAACCGTGGTACGTAATGTCTGCTTGAGAAATGTAGTAAAGGCAGTTTGAGTGTACCGTGGTATGTATGTTGGCTTGGAAATGTAGTAAAGGCAGTTTGAACCGTGGTATGTAATGTTGGCTTGGAATGTAGTTTGAACCGTGGTATAATGTCTGCTTGAGAAATGTAGTAAAGGCAGTTTGAACCGTGGTAGTAATGTGGCTGGTGAATGTAGTTTGAACCGTGGTAGTAATGTGGCTTGAGAAATGTAGTAAAGGCAGTTTGAACCGTGGTAGTAATGTCGGCTTGAGAAATGTAGTAAAGGCAGTTTGAACCGTGGTATGTAATGTTGGCTTGAGAAATGTAGTAAAGGCAGTTTGAACCGTGGTATGTAATGTTGGCTTGAGAAATGTAGTAAAGGCAGTTTGAACCGTGGTATGTAATGTCTGCTTGAGAAATGTAGTAAAGGCAGTTTGAACCGTGGTATGTAATGTTGGCTTGAGAAATGTAGTAAAGGCAGTTTGAACCGTGGTATGTAATGTTGGCTTGAGAAATGTAGTAAAGGCAGTTTGAACCGTGGTATGTAATGTCTGCTTGAGAAATGTAGTAAAGGCAGTTTGAACCGTGGTATGTAATGTTGGCTTGAGAAATGTAGTAAAGGCAGTTTGAACCGTGGTATGTAATGTTGGCTTGAGAAATGTAGTAAAGGCAGTTTGAACCGTGGTATGTAATGTCTGCTTGAGAAATGTAGTAAAGGCAGTTTGAACCGTGGTATGTAATGTTGGCTTGAGAAATGTAGTAAAGGCAGTTTGAACCGTGGTATGTAATGTTGGCTTGAGAAATGTAGTAAAGGCAGTTTGAACCGTGGTACATAATGTCTGCTTGAGAAATGTAGTAAAGGCAGTTTGAACCGTGGTACGTATTGTCGGCTGGTGAAATGTAGTAAAGTCAGTTTGAACCGTGGTACGTAATGTCGGCTGGTGCAATGTAGTTTGAACCGTGGTACGTAATGTCTGCTTGAGAAATGTAGTAAAGGCAGTTTGAACCGTGGTATTGTAATGTTGGCTTGAGAAATGTAGTAAAGGCAGTTTGAACCGTGGTACGTAATGTCTGCTTGAGAAATGTAGTAAATACAGGTTGAACTGTGGCAACTAATGTGTATTATCTGTTTTTAGGCGATGGAATGTGTCTCCAGAATATTATGCTGAGTGGACAGACTGCCAAACATTTGGCGAGATCGTACTGAGTCAGCGAATGATTGCACATCACTTCCCAGATACATTGCTCTATGCACTCACACAGCTAGCACAACATGATAGCGGAGACATCAAGAAAGAAAATTAGCAATCACTCCAATCCCTTTCAACACTTTGCATGCTGGGTAATATAACGGCTATAAATAGTTCAAACAATATAGCACAACATGATAGCGGAGGCATAAAGAAAGAAAATTAGAAATCATTCCAATGCCTTTCAACTCTTTGCATGCTGGGTAATATAACGGCTATAAATAGTTCAAACAATTATAGCAGAATCCAATTAACATGACGCGAGCTGTCAATCAACCCAGCCAGCGATTATCTGATAAGCCAATCGATAAAGCGAAACACCTTCAGCAACCTTAAGCGTTATCAAACAGCTGCCATTTTCCTCGACAACTTGTCGTTACTATCGGTGTCTAGAAATTTCTGATCACGTGACTAATGTTTTGCATGCTGGGTAGAATAAAGGCTATAAATAGTTAAAATAATTATGACGACATGTTTCTTATTTGTGACTGAAACCTCTGGAAATATGTCATGGAATTTCATAACAGATTTGACTGTTATAATAAAGGCTATAAATAGTTAAAATAATTACGAAGTCATGGAATTTCATAACAGATTTGACTGTTATAATAAAGGCTATAAATAGTTAAAATAATTACGAAGTCATGGAATTTCATAACAGATTTGACTGTTATTTTCATCGCTAGTGCACAAAGAGTTAATTCAATGTTTTTCATGGGCTAAAAACGATAAAACAACTAATATTATATTGTTTATTATTGCTTTCTGTGCTTTCTGTGCTATCAATGCATACCTTAAAAGTTTAAACTTTATTTATTTTTACAACGATTGCGAAACAAGCTTTATCAACTTATATTAATCACTTTCATTGGCGCGGATGAAAGCGTAAATGTGGTCATTCGTGTGGGAGGAAACCGGAGTACCCGGGGAAAACCCATCTGTCTGATCTGACGACCACATACTATCTCACATACTTCCCGTCCGAGGATCGAACCCGGGTCGCATTGGTGAGAAGCGAGCGCGCTAACCACTGCGCTAATTGGACAGTATATCTTATTGGCAGCAGATATCAATTCAATGAATTCCTTGTTAATATCACACATATTGTGATTTGTTATTGCTTGCATTTGCACTGTTTGGTTCTATTGTTGTTTCTGTTTATGTTAATTTATATAATTATCTATAATTTGTTTTGGAAAAATATCAATGTTGTATAGTTGTTACGAACGTTGACTTCAAATCACATGCCCCCTTAACAAACTATGTTGGAATCCCACTGGGGGTGTCAAATTTGTTTATGTCAGGAACCAATCCTAACAGAAGGTCGGTGGTTCTACCGGGATGCCCGTAGTACGTCTCAGAACAGCACCCGATGTCTTCCTCCACTAGCAACAGCTGGATTGTCGCCGTATGACGTAAGCTGTTTGTGCGACATTAACCCTTTGCCTGTTGTCTTCCTCCACTAGCAACAGCTGGATTGTCGCCGTATGACGTAAGCTGTTTGTGCGACATTAACCCTTTGCCTGTTGTCTTCCTCCACTAGCAACAGCTGGATTGTCGCCGTACAACGTAAGCTGTTTGTGCGACATTAACCCTTTGCCTGTTGTCTTCCTCCACTAGCAACAGCTGGATTGTCGCCGTACAACGTAAGCTGTTTGTGCGACATTAACCCTTTGCCTGTTGTCTTCCTCCACTAGCAACAGCTGGATTGTCGCCGTACAACGTAAGCTGTTTGTGCGACATTAACCCTTTGCCTGTTGTCTTCCTCCACTAGCAACAGCTGGATTGTCGCCGTACAACGTAAGCTGTTTGTGCGACATTAACCCTTTGCCTGTTGTCTTCCTCCACTAGCAACAGCTGGATTGTCGCCGTACAACGTAAGCTGTTTGTGCGACATTAACCCTTTGCCTGTTGTCTTCCTCCACTAGCAACAGCTGGATTGTCGCCGTACAACGTAAGCTGTTTGTGCGACATTAACCCTTTGCCTGTTGTCTTCCTCCACTAGCAACAGCTGGATTGTCGCCGTACAACGTAAGCTGTTTGTGCGACATTAACCCTTTGCCTGTTGTCTTCCTCCACTAGCAACGCTGGATTGTCGCCGTACAACGTAAGTTGTTTGTGCGGCATTAACCCTTTGCCTGTTCAGTAAATAAAATCACATTTGCGAAACAACATAGATCCAGGATCTATGTTGTTTACTAATCAGCCAAGAGTTTTAGCTTCACTATCCGAATAGCAAACAGCATAGAGTTTGATCTGACAGCATGTTCTGTGCCGTTTTATCTGGCTCTATGCTGTCTGCCGCTAACAGGCAAAGGGTTAAACCCCAAAACAAATAAGAACCCTCTTTTATTAGATTCTTAGTATAATTGTTCATTTTATTGTTATATTTGTTTTACAAGATGCTGGTGCATGTACAATTTAACATAGTTTGTAGGAATTATTAATTATTGTTTACAACTATTTTAAAACAATGTAAAAATAAGATTTTAGAAATCAGTATTATTTTAATGTTTCCGTACGATGTATTTTAGTTGCTTACATGATGCATCAAACTGTTTTTTTCCGAACTGTTTTACTTATAGACAGAATATACCGTAATTGCCAATGTATACCGCGCTATCATGTATAATGCGCACCTACTTTTTGGCACGGAAATCAGTGAAAAACTTAGTTCTGGTGTATACCGCGCACCGTAAAATATCATTTTCACAAGCCAAAATTTCTCAAGATACGATATAATTGCGCTCTATGGTTTATATATTTCGATAAAATAAGTAGAAATTGTGGGGGCGTACGTGTAGAAGTGCATGATTCTGAAATATAATCATACTCTTAGAGGAAAGCACACAAAAACATTTGCGTCATATGGTTGAAAAATTGATAATGAGTACAGTTATATTCTGTCTATGATGCACGTTTGGAGATAAGTAAAATTGTGTTGTATTTATGTTTCTGGTTCTACATAATGTTTGTCTAGAAATAGCTTACGGTATTAGCTCATGTTATTAGTAAATGTCATATGACGTTACATAAAGCTTATGTTTCTGGTTCTACATAATGTTTGTCTGGAAATAGCTTATTAGCTCATGTTATTAGTAAATGTCATCTGACATTACATAAAGCTTATGTTTCTGGTTCTACATAATGTTTGTCTGGAAATAGCTTATTAGCTCATGTTATTAGTAAATGTCATCTGACGACGTTACATAAAGCTTCTTGTATCTTGTATCCGTTTGTAATTATGTGATGACTGGCAAGACCTTTTAAAATTGTGTTGTATTTATGTTTGTCTGGAAATAACTTATTAACTAATGTTATTAGTAAATGTGATCTGACGTTACATAAAGCTTCTTGTATCCGTTTGTAATTATGTGACGACTGGTCAGACATTTTAAAATTGTGTACAATAGAACACGTAATAACTTAATTACCACTGTTCCTGACAAGCTCCTCCCAGTCATGCTCAGAATTGAGTGTTACGAGTAAGACAGAGAGGTAGATAACGGGTAATGGCTTAGCGTATTTCTAAGAACATCATTCAACGATCCAACACATGTCTAAAAATGAAACGCTGTGAACGCCAGGTTCCATACATAACGTATAAACTGCAATATAGAATTAAATGTTGATATGCAGCAAACGGGGTAACCTAGCTTGAATGTTATAAATCTTTTTACAAACTCAAACTTCTGAATTTGGTCCGCCTCCGTGGTCGCTGACACTGTAACCTATCATTAGTGATGGTCACGGGTTCGAGCCCCGCTCAGGCCGTGTCTCATTTATATGAAAAAGTTGGCAGTTTCTTACGGAGGTTGGTGCACCCAAGTACTGGTTAACTGCTGGAGCCTGTCCAGGAAAGGTGTTGTTAGGTAAACTGCCCGTCGCTCAAATGGGAAACCGGTAGCGACGTTATATAAAAACTAAAACTTCTGGTGCAAATCCTGGGCAAATCTCGGACCCATCAACCTCATCTCTCGGACCCATCAACCTCATCTCTCGGACCCATCAACCTCATCTCTCGAGTTTCAGATTAATGATGATTGAGTTTATTTACCCTCTCCGCCGGCGAACAATGTGGGCGAGCAGAGTTTCAGTTTGATATTTGAGAACAATTTTGATTCTGTGAGCCTGGTTGCAGTTGGTCGATTGTTGACCTTTTTAAATTACTACATGTACTTGAAAACCGACTAATATTATTATAAACTAAATGTGTGTGTGTTTTACGTTTATTTATCGTCGCTACCGGTTGCCCATATCAGCGACGCCTCCTGAAGAGAATATTCATTTTTGATTTTTGGAGGATAGTACAATGATATGGTCCATTCCAGAATCTCCTCTGGTTCTTTTATGTGCACGGTGTACAGCACCGACACAAGACATCTGAAAGACTGATATTTTTATTAGGATCAGATGAGGGATCGAACCTGCGATCCCTGGATTATACAAATTTATTTTAGCTCGATTGCGATACAAGTTCTTACAACTTATGTTGATCACTCTCGTGTAATATATGTCGGTGTGTCCATGATGCTACTGATGCCTGTACCGTCATAGACCTGTCCCTGCAGAGAAGAAGAACAGACGACAGAGCATGTCCTCCTACAGTGTAGAAATCTGAGCCAGCAATGAACAGCAGTTTGGAAAGCTAGTACTTCCCTTCACCAGAAGTTATATTGGGACCGTGCCCTTCATCAGAACATACATCTAAGAGAGCTGTTGTTTCAGTATCCATTGTTGCATCATACGTCACCTTCATCAGAACAAACATCTAAGAGAGCTGTTTCAGTATCCGTTGTTGCGTCATACGTCACCCTTCATCAGAACATACATCTAGGAGAGCTGTGTCAGTATCCATTGTTGCATCATACGTCACCCTTCATCAGAAAAAACATCTAGGAGAGCTGTGTCAGTATCCATTGTTGCATCATACGTCACCCTTCATCGGAACAAACATCTAAGAGAGCTGTTTCAGTATCCGTTGTTGCATCATACGTCACCCTTCATCAGAACAAACATCTAAGAGATCTGTTTCAGTATCCAGTGTTGCATCATATGTAACCCTTCATCACACACGCACGCGCACACACACACACGGATATGGGGGATAGTTGCGGATTCAATCCGAATCATCAGCAGAATTTGTGGGCAGGGCCTATTTTCATTATGAATTTTAAGTTTTAAACTTTATTTATTTTACAATGATTTCTATTAATTTATACACAATTATTTTAGCCCGATTGTGAAACAAGTTCTTACAACTTATATTGATCACTCTCGATACCTTATTCCTGGTGGATCCATCGCCACGAGGGAGAGAGAAGAGACAACGTGGAATTCAAATGCCTTGCCTAAGGACACAATCGTAACTGCTCGAACTCTGGATATTTCGCACCTGAAGCGAACGTGCTACCACTGCGCTATCACGACTTCCACACATATCTCTATTAAGCAGCCACTTTCTGTGATTCCCTTTGCTGGCTGCTTAAGACAGGTTTGGCTGTATATCGGTCTCTTTTTTTTAAATATTGAGGATAGTGCAAGATACAGAATTTCCAGAAGCATCCCTGGGATTTTTACATGCACCGATACATAGAACCCACATATGACAGATCTGTAGTCCAGTGGTAACCCGCTGGACTGGTAATGCAGGGATCGCAGGTTCGATCCCCCGTCTGACCCTAATAAAATTAAGTCGTTCAGATTGGACTTTAAACCGAGGTCTCGTGTCGGTGCTTTACATCGTGCACGTAAAAGAACCAGAGGAGACTCTGGAATGGGTCTATGTCTGTATCATTGCACTATCCTCCAACAATCTAAAATGACTAATCTCTTCAGAAGCCGTCGCTCATATGGGCAATCGGTAGCGACGATAAATAAACGTAAAACACACCCTTATCCGCCCCATATGCCCATGCTGACTGGGAAGGTAGAAAAATACTATTTTCTCTGTAATGAAATGAACCATGTCTAGACGAAGAACATCGATGCAATATTAATTTTAATCCGAACAATTCACTGAAATATACAGCTTTCATCAAGTGATAAATAAATCATAAAGTCTAGCCGCGATTTAATACTTCAAACCACATCTTGTTCACGCTTACTTCTAAATTAAAGCAGCATTACATCGTAATAAAGGATGTTTTGGGTAAGATATAAATACTAATATGTGTATGTTTACAAAAATCGAAATAGTCTCTCAGAAACGATAAAATTCCAATAAATTTAAACCGTCGTATACGCGAATTTGTTTATCAACACACGAAATTTAAACACGCACAGTGCGCATGCGTGAAACAACAGAGGATGTAGAAAACAACGTTTATATTTTGAACATGAAAGACTATCTATCTATATTCCTCTAATGTCGAACCCCTCGCCGGGATGTAGAAATGTCCCTAAAAGACTTAGCTAACAGAGGTATGAATCGACATATCAAGTAATTTAATTAAAAAAGACAACGTGGGACAAATGGTGACCATGCATTCCGAGTGTAAACAAGTGCGGACGATGCGTTCCGGTTGTAAACAAGTGCGTGAGCAATCGACTCGGAAACTCCTACTTTCGAGTTTGTTTTATCGCAAAAAAACACTGTTTACCAAATAAATATAAGCATACAAAGTATAATGTTAGAATGTGTAGCAGCATTGCTACCCATACGTAAAAATTGAATTTATCAAATATCTTTTATTTCATACGATGTAATGCTGCTTTAATGTACTTGAATAGTTGACGGATTAGATTGAATGGTGATGCACCCCCCCCCCCCCACCCCGCGCGATTTAATACTTCAAATATCATCTTGTTCACCACGCTTACTTCTTGAATAGTTGACGGATTAGATTGAACGGTGATGCACTTCCCCCCCCCCTGAACGGTGATGCACCCCCCCCCCCTGAACGGTGATGCACTCCCCCCCCGCGATTTAATACCACATCGTGTTCACGCTTACTTCTCAATGTATTTGAATAGTTGATTAGATTTAGCCTGGGTTCCAGTCAGTCGATTTTTAACTTCTAGCCAAATAGCGTTGGTATGTTCAGAAACTCAATTAATAGTCTCGGTGTTAAATTATATTTATTTGACTGACCAGGCAAACTATATCGAAGCCTGTTGCCAGGCTAGATTAGATTGAACGGTGATGCAAACCCTCCACGTTGATATTTGACACAAGAACAAATGCTTGATTTTAAAAAACATGATTTTCCAATGACTATATGTGTACTCGGAAAATATTTAATATTTGAACAGAATCGAAAAACGATGAAATAAATATAGCGCAGTCGTATACGCGAATTGTTTATTAACACACGTATGTAAGCAATGCTTAATGCGCATGCGTGACGCAACAACGGATGTTGAAACACCTGTCTTAGATATTTGTTCGAAACCGATTCAGAAAAGTCGTACTTTCCCTTTCAGCTTGCTATAGTTAGATAACTTTAAATGTCCTCCACTGCAGAGAGAGCCACATACAATATAAACATAAACATCTAATTTACAAAGAACACAATCTAATACAAATTACAATTATACTTGACAATTATACAACGCATAGGTACAATGCACGTCAAGGACATATCTATACATATGATATTTATATTATAATTTACGATGCAAATAAAGTACATACCTCCACAGTGATATTTACACTGGTGCGTACACAGTAGTTCTAGCATAATATACACATATTTGTATATGAATAAATATATACTCATACATGTACATAAACCACACCTATTCATGTATAATACCGGTGATAAGCGCACACTGTAAACCTGAATGGATCTTACCGAAACGAAATGCAAGATTCAATCAGACTAACACACGATAATTGGAGATCACAGTATGCACGCATCACATGGCTGCATGAAGCTTATACCATGCAGTCCACAACAAAACAGTCGTACAGTCTATTTACTAGGTATGCTATGGTAGGTATGATATGTAGGTATGTTATGGTAGGTATGATATGGTAGGTATGATCTGTAGGTATGTTATTGTAGGTATGTTATGGTAGGTATGATATGGTAGGTATGATATGTAGGTATGTTATTGTAGGTATGTTATGGTAGGTATGTTATGGTAGGTATGATATGGTAGGTATGATCTGTAGGTAAGATATGTAGGTATGATATGGTAGGTATGTTATGGTAGGTATGATATGTAGGTATGTTATTGTAGGTATGTTATGGTAGGTATGTTATGGTAGATATGATATGGTAGGTATGATATGGTAGGTATGCTATGGTAGGTATGTTATGGTAGGTAAGTTATGGTAGGTATGATATGTAGGTATGTTATGGTAGGTATGATATGGTAGGTATGTTATGGTAGGTATGATATGGTAGGTATGTTATGGTAGGTATGATATGGTAGGTATGTTATGGTAGGTATGATATGGTAGGTATGTTATGGTAGGTATGATATGTAGGTATGTTATGGTAGGTATGATATGGTAGGTATGTTATGGTAGGTATGATATGGTAGGTAAACTCTATAACACTTGTATGTGTTGTAGCATTGCTACTTGTACTTGAATTTTAAAATGTTATCATAGTTTTATGTCATGCGATACTTAGCATAGCCCCACTTTAAAGCGACATTATATCGCAAAAAGCAAATAAAATGCCCTTTTTCACGTATAAATGCATTGCTACTACAAATTCTTTCGAATACATTAGAACACTAACATTGAATCAATAAACAGTGTTTTTGTGGATTGAAAGTATGATTTCATATAACAGTCGTACATGCTCCTGAATTGACGTTTGTTTGTCATCGGCGTCTCAATACTAAAAGCGATATAATGTCGTTTAGAGATAATTTAACTAAGAATAGTCATTAAATAAATAGGCACACATGTGAGATATAGCGGTAATCTGTACCATAAATCGTGTTATTCAGGATACACTAGTTGTATTACGCATGTATATTTACATTGCTTTGTTATGTCATTAACCGCGTATACGACCTTTGTTTATTAGTTGAAATACTCAGTATTTGAGGCAAATATTTGAGAGAAAAAAGTATAGCATATAATAGGAAAATACATTCTGTAGAAATTTGTGTTTTCACTGATGTAGTGTCACTTTAACTTTTTGCTTGAGTCTAAAATCGTATCCTATATATATTCATTGTAATCGTGAGGATCCAGCTTTAGGGTATCGAGTCACACATCTCGGCTGGGCATTCTATCTATATAATGCAATACCCTCGGCGTCGAACTCGGAAGTCGACACAACATTCATGTTTGTATAAACGGTTTAGCGTATCTTCTTGAAACTTACTGTCTGCATTTATGGCATTGCGTAACAGAGGTCGATTTTTCACTTTATTGCTTCTCGCAAAATGCCAGAAACTCAATACGGCCCAATTACTGGATTGTGTGTGTGTTTTACGTTTATTTATCGTCGCTACCGGTTGCCCATATCCGCGACGCCTCATGAAGAGATTAGTAGTCATTTTAGATGTTTGGAGGTTAGTGCAGTGATACAGAGAGAGACCCATTCCAGAGACTCCTCTGGTTCATTTACATGCACTGTGTAAAGCACCGACACGAGACCTCGATTTAAAGTCCCATCTGAAAGACTGTTCATTTCATTAGGGTCAGACGGGGGGTCGACCTTGCGATCCCTGGACTACCAGTCCAACGTGTTAACCACTGGACTATAAATCCGTCTGTAATTAATTGTATGATGATGATGATTGCGTTTATTCATCCTCGCCTCCGGCGAACCATATGGGCGAGCGTACTAAGATGATTATTCCTCTGTGGTGCTTATGATGACATCCTCAGGTGGCTTCTTCTTTCTTTCCATGCCAGGATGACAAGGCCTGGTCTGTACGTGGTCCTTTAGAGGGCCACCCTCCTCACTGTTGGTCACCCCGCAGCAGCATTTATACGGATCTGGCAGTTAGACATCTGGTCGTCGGTTGTCACTCAGAGGAGCGTGGATGCCACGACCGTTGCCACTCCCTCAGGTCCGCTAACTCGTCTATCCGCTGGAGAAGTAAAAGGAGGAGAAAAGATTGAAGAAGCCATCGAAGATATAGTGTGTATTTAGCACTATCTAGAAGAGACGGCGGATCTGTCCTAATGTGCTATAGCCGTGGGTCCACATGCCGGCGAGCCCCCCCCCCTTCGCAAGATCGACGACCAGAAGATCCCAGAATCCTACGCTGTTGCTGCGGGATGTATCCCGGTCACGACGTGCACGTCGTGAGGAGATCGACCGAGAATTAATTGTATCGGTGTTAAAAATATATTTATATGACTGACCAAGCAAACACAACGCCTGTTCCCAGGTTAGGCATCGAGATGCATATGCATTTGATATAACCACAGGAACTTGAAATTGTATCCGTAAGCCACCAAAGGTCTTGTACCTCTATTCTAGGACACCCCCTCTATTTTTTAATAGAGGGGGGTGTCCTAGGATAGAGGTACAAGACCTAGGATAGAGGTACAAGACCTTTGGTGGCTTATGGATAAAAGTTCATGTTCCTGTGATATAGCATATATGGCCGACTGGTTGATATAAATAGATTGGTTTAAACAATGTGCATTGCAAACATAAATCACATATAACATACAACGAGATACGACACACATAATGCAAAGGATCAATTAGGAAGCTTAAAGTAGCTTTTATAATCTTTTTCCTTGTATTGTTTTTAAATGCAACGTAAAACAACCAACAGAAACATAAAAAATAGTATGTGAGACATCTCTAATTTGCTATTACCTCCCTTGGCAGATAAAGTCTGATTTATTCCAAAATGTGAATAGGTCCTTTTAGTTAGAATCCTTTGTTTTTACTAGTACATGCAGCTCTTTGTATGTAAACAAACGGGCGCCATTTTGAATACGTTTTATAGTAACTCATTTGCATATAAGGGAATATAAAGTAGGTCACGCGCGTGCGCGTCACTATATAGCCTATTGATGACGTATCGCGCAACTACCGAGCTCTTTGTTTTTTAGTAAACCCGGCTCTTTGCATATAAGTTAATATAAGTAGGTCACGCGCGTGCGCGTTTATTGATGACGTATCGCGCAACTACCGTGTACGAAGGCGTATCTAGTAACGAGTCTCTACGCGGCGTCCATTTTGGATGACCTAGGTTTATCGGATAATCTTATAATTCGCGAATAATGCGACATATGTCCGCTATTATATATCCGGAGCGTCGTCGCATTTCTTCGAAGACACTAGTCAGAATAATCGGTGGCCCCGCCACGTACCCGGATGACACCCTCACGCTTCCAGTCGGATCCGTTCTCGAGTCAATAACATCCGAACAGAGCCGCTTCCAACTGGTCCGTACCGGGGGTACCTCCATTCTCCGCCCACACACGGATTCAGATCCGGGCTTACCGCTGGCCCTGGGGTAGAGTTATCGCTGCATCGGCCCTCATTTACGGTACGCGCTATGTGAGACCGTGTACCGAGGTCGTGTAGCGAGTGGTTGTCGCGGGACAACGAATGGATGTCACGGATATCCGGTTACCCGATGGTGACCAAATCCAGCTCGCAATCATGGGTCGCCACCTCCGTACGACAGGAAGTCGCGATAGCGCAGCTTCAGGTCCGGAGTTCGAGCCCCGTTGAGCCGTTACGAGCGTCGCCATTTGAATTCTCTCTCCGTCAGGAACGATAAGTCGGAATAACTCGTTTCGCGATCGAGCTAAAATAAATTTGTATAAAAAAACGACGTTCTTTTACGACATCGATATACCGATCGGTACAGTAACAGAGTGAAAGTGGTGTATAAGAAAACGAAGCGACTACACTACACTACATACCCTATTACAGCGACCAATGGAAACGAACCGCTCTATAAATAGCCAGCGCGTACGTTTCTATAAATAACGACTACGAACCGCTCTATAAATAGCCAGCGCGTACGTTTCTATAAATAACGACTACGAACCGCTCTATAAATAGCGATCGCGTACCATTCTATAAATATCGAATACGAACCGATCCATAAATAGCGATTACGTACGCTTCTATAAATAGCGACCGATTAGAAGAGTAATGTACGTAGATATGGTGAGATACTGCGTATATCTTGTAGTAATGTATGTAGATATGGTGAGACAGTGCGTAGTTATTATAGTAATGTACGTAGATATGGTGCGATAGTGCTTATATTTAGTAGCAATGTACGTATATATGGGGAGATAGTGCGTATATCTTGTAGTAATATACGTAGATATGGTGAGATAGTGGATATATGTTGTTGTAATGTACGTAGATATGGTGAGATAGTGCGTATATCTTGTAGTAATGTACGTAAATATGGTGATATAGTGGATATATCTTGTAGTAATGTAGGTATATATAGTGAGATAGTGCGTATATCTTGTAGTAATGTACGTAGATATGGTGAGATAGTGGATATATGTTGTTGTAATGTACGTAGATATGGTGAGATAGTGCGTATATCTTGTAGTAATGTACGTAAATATGGTGATATAGTGGATATATCTTGTAGTAATGTAGGTATATATAGTGAGATAGTGCGTATATCTTGTAGTAATGTACGTAGATATGGTGAAATAGCGCGTATATCTTGTAGTAATGTACGTAGATATGGTGAGATAGTGCGTATATATTGTAGTAATGTACGTAGATATGGTGAGACAGTGCGTATATCTTGTAGTAATGTACGTATATATAGTGCAATATTGCGTATATCTTGTAGTAATGTACGTAAATATGGTGAGATAGCGCGTATATCTTGTAGTAATGTACGTAGATATGGTGAGATAGTGCGTATATATTGTAGTAATGTACGTAGATATGGTGAGACAGCGCGTATATCTTGTAGTAATGTACGTATATATAGTGCGATAGCGCGTATATCTTGTAGTAATGTACGTAAATATGGTGAGATAGTGCGTATATCTTGTAGTAATATGCGTAGATATGGTGAGATAGTGCGTATATCTTGTAGGAATGTACGTAGATATGGTGAGACAGTGCGTAGTTATTGTAGTAATGTACGTAGATATGGTGAAATAGTGCGTATATCTTGTAGTAATGTACGTAGATATGGTGAGATACTGTGTATATCTTGTAGTAATGTACGTAAATATGGTGAGATAGTGGCTATAAAAATTGTTTTAAA
>CM026390.1:22041688-22101688 GCA_014843695.1 Archivesica marissinica
CCGAGTCTTTTAACTCCACATGACTGTGAAAGAAGCTTTAACAACTTTATTAATCACCCCCGTTGTTGCGGATGAAAGCATATATGGAATCATTCATTTTGGAAAGGAGAAACGAGAGTATCCCAGAGAAAATCCACCTGCTTGGATCTGAAAACCCAATTGGGAAAAGAAGCTTTAACAACTTATATGAATCACTCTCACTGGTGGGAATGAAAGTATACATGCAGTCATTCCTGATCGAGCTAAAATAAATTTGTATAAACTAATTAAATAACAGTGATACAATAGGAGAGACGAACAGAATGGTCTACAAACTGTTAAGATAACAGCATAAATGAGGTCATTACAGCTATGTAGTAAAGGGAAATAACCCTTTTTTATGTTGCAGATAGGAAAGTTTACAAGTTAATTCTCTTAGTCCAACACTAACGAAATGCTAACCCCTGCGCTAATCGGCTAGCCCTATGTTACAATCCCTCACGGTGGTAAACATACATTCGAAGTTCGAACACAACATTGAATCATTAAACAATGTTTAAAAATTTATGGCATACACACTTTCAAAAGTGAAATTAAGATTTCATATAACTGTCATTCGCGCTCCTGAGTTGACGTTTGTTTGTCATTGGAGCGAATACTAAACGCGCGATATGTTCGATTAGAGATAGTTAGAAATATCTACATTTATTAGAACGCAATCAGTTGAATAGAATACAATACTCTGATACACTGTCTGTCTGCCTGCCTGCCTGCCTGCCTGCCTGTCTGTCTGTCTGTCTGTCTGTCTGTCTGTCTGTCTGTCTGTCTGTCTGTCTGTCTGTCTGTGTCTATATACACCTTTTATTCTAAAAAAATCATGCGCACCTTATCAATATATCTAGTTGGAACTAAAAATGTCGTAGCTCCCAGCTAATTTAGAGCGTTGAAGGCCCAGATTTGACTTGACTATAACGGCAAAATACGTCCATTTAAACGTATACATCACCAGAACCACTTAACGGGAATGTTCAGTAACGCATATAGGATTAATTACTTGGAAAATGCAATGTCAAAAATGAGAACGAAATATTTATTTCGCTATAAACCCCCCCATGTCTGCTTATCAGGTCAAATCAAAGGTATTTTCCAAATATTTCGCCTTTGAAACATGATTCGGATCGTTTCAAGTTTGATTTATTTGACATCTTGACACGCGTACATTTTGACGCGCAAACAGTCTTTCGGAAACGTTCATTCCTGGAATAAAGTGGCTTATCAGTCGGCAAGCATGGTTAATTAAGATCCACAATGATATCAATTAATTATATGACTGCTGATTTGAATAACTGTTGGTTGGCGACGTTCCTACAGAAGCTTAATACGATAGCAAATAATTCCCGATGACTCATGTAACTCGACTTGAAAGACTCATTGGTGTTCGAATCTCCGTTTATTATATGTATATAGAATAGAACTGAGCTGCCTTTAGGTACAACATAACACAAACACATAACTAAATAATGAGACAAGTTAAAGCGAAACTCCACCAGTGAAAACGTAAATTTCTACAGAATGGTATATATATATATACAACTAATTTACTATATTGAAATATGTACATATCTCATCTTCATACAGGTAGAACTTCGTTATATGGGTTTTTAATTAGATTGACGCCTGTCGTAAAAGGGCAGAATGAAATGTTTTTATTACGGGGTAACTCCATCCTGATTGAAATTAAGCCCATTAGATATGAACACGTTCTCATAAATAGAATGTTGTGACCATTGGTAAAGTTTATAAGGCTGTGTGACAGTTCGTGACACAGTGTTGACAACACATGGTCCGTTGAATAATGATTATTTATAAATAGTGTGTAGATCTTGTAGTAATGAATGTGAGATAGTGTGTAAATTTAGTAGCAATGTATGTATATATGGTGAGATAGTGGATATATCTTGTAGGAATGTACGTAGATATGGTGATATAGCGCGTAGATCTTGTATTAATGAATGTAAATATGGTGAGATAGTGGATATACATTGTTGTGATATATGCAGATATGGTGAAATAGTATGTAGATCTTGTAGTAATGATTGTATATATGGTGAAATAGCGTGTAAATCTTGTAGTAATGTACGTAGATTTGGTGAGATAGTGGATATATCTTGTAGGAATGTACGTAGATATGATGAGATAGTGCGTATATCTTGTATTAATGAATGTAGATATGATGAGATAGTGCGTTTATCTTGTAGAAATGTATGTAGATATGGTGAGACAGCGTGTAGATCTTGTAGTAATGAATGTATATATGGTGAAATAGTGTGTAGATCTTGTAGTAATGAATGTAGATATTGTGAGATAGTGTGTAAATTTAGTAGCAATGTATGTATATATGGTGAGATAGTGGATATATCTTGTAGGAATGTACGTAGATATGGTGATATGGTGTGTAGATCTTGTAGTAATGAATGTATATATGGTGAATAGTATGTAGATCTTGTAGTAATGAATGTATATATGATGAAATAGTGTGTAGATCTTGTAGTAATGAATGTAGATATGGTGAGATAGTGGATATATATTGTTGTAATATATGTAGATATGGTGAGATAGTGTGTATATATTGTATTAATGTATGTAGATATGGTGAAATAGTTTGTAGATCTTGTAGGAATGTATGTAGATATGGTGAAATAGTGTGTAGATCTTGTAGTAATGAATGTATATATGGTGAAATAGTGTGTAGATCTTGTAGTAATGAATGTAGATATGGTGAGATAGTGTGTAGTCTTGTTGTAATGTAGTAGATATGGGAGATAGTGTGTATATATTGTATTAATGTATGTAGATATGGTGATATAGTGTGTATATCTTGTAGTAATGTATGTAGATATGGTGAGATAGTGTGTAGATCTTGTAGTAATGTATGTAGATATGGTGAGATAGTGTGTATATCTTGTTGTAATGTATGTAGATATGGTGAGATAGTGTGTAGATCTTGTAGTAATGTATGTAGATATGGTGAAATAGTGTGTAGATCTTGTAGTAATGTATGTAGATATGATGAAATAGTGTGGAGATCTTGTAGTAATGTATGTAGATATGGTGAGACAGCGCGTATATCTTGTAGTAATGAACGTAGATATGGTGAAATAGTGTGTAGATCTTGTAGTAATGAATGTAGATATGGTAAGATAGTGTGTATATCTTGTAGTAATGTATGTAAATATGGTGAGATAGTGGATATATCTTGTAGGAATGTATGTAGATATGGTGATATAGTGTGTAGATCTTGTAATTCGACAAATTGGTCTCCTAGGTTATTGTCAAATTTGCTGGTAGATATAAGTCTTGAGGTTTCTCCGTGGACGACTGTAATGGTAGATTTCTGTAATTCGTATGTACCATACCCCGATGCGACTAAATATTGTATAATGTCGTGAAATCTAATGAGTATTATAAAAATTGGTTGAAATGCTGAAGTCAATTGTTCTATAAAAAACATGTTTCGTGTTGAAGAGGTTGGATAAATATTATAAACTGAATGTGTGATTCGTTCACGGGCACGCGATATTTATAATTACCTGCGTCAGATTTGGTCCCATGGTGGTTAGAAATTTGTCTTTAATTCCTAGCTAAATTCTTAAGATTATTTGAGACATAAAATATTACGTGAATGATGTTCTACAGATAGCGATTCCATGATTTGTTTTGGAAGCTACGGGATATGTTAATTAGATATCATCCAATATTCAAAATATGTATATGTGGCACTAATTAATTACAGGGGCTACATATATAAGGGGTATCTCTCTGAACGATTTCAAAACTCACCATGCTTTCTTTATACACTGATATAAGTGAACATGTATTCATAAAGCATATTCACGGAAATATACATGAAACATCATTATTTCTTGATAGGTCTGTTTGTTTAGAGACTATATACATGTGTATACAGTTTCCTGACAATACAACTTATCTATCAAATGGTAGAATAATTACGGAAAAATGGTTTGAATATACCGTTGGTTATTTAGGCCGTTCAGGTCTAAATGCATATTGCGTCAGAGTAATATACACTCTCAAAGGTTCAAGAACATTTATCATTTAGTCCTACCCAACATACTAGTTTAAAATTAAAATACAATTTAAAACAAATTTAAAAATTAAAACAGAAAACAGAGAAGGCGTTATAAACTAATATGCCATCCAAAATGGCTGCCGCTCTCGCGTAGAGACTTATACGCTGTTACTAGATCGTCCGAGATGGGCACCGAACATACGCCTTCGTACTCTTTGCTTGAATGGAATCTCCCTTAGACTCCTTATACTAGGCTGTTTGATACCTGCATTGTCACTTATTAATGTTTACATTGAAATCAGTGATGATAAATAAACGCAAAACAACGTATACACACTATTATTATTACCTCCTTAATCTTTATCATAGTAGACACTGCGAATAAATACAAGAATGATCCCCTTACACAATATGTATACTTTCAAGCAACGTAAACTCATGTAAAACTGGTATTGTCGTTCCCTGGAAATAATATGATTTTATAACCGTATTCTGAGTCGCCATTGATATTATGCTGATATTATGTAATATGTGTTATAGTATATGATGCTTTTGCAGTTCAGTATGCGTATGTACCTAAGTTGTTGAATAAAGTTTGAACATTTGAAACCAATACTTAAACTATACATAATAAATTATCGTGGTAATGTAAATAGACATACATTATATAAAATAACCGCAAACAACATACAACCTGATAGAGTGAATCAGTAACTTGCCAAATATTACATTCTTATCACGCACGCACGCACGCACGCACACACACGCACGGCACGCGCGCCCACACACACACACATACACGCACGCACACACACGCACGCACGCACACACGCACACGCACACTGTGTTCGCTGAACACTTTATATATTTTCAACAATATGTATACACACATACATTCTGTGTTCCCTGAGCACCTTATATATTTTCAACAATATGTACACATAACGCAACCATCTCCTCATACACACGCACACGCACACACGCACACACACTTGAGACATATGCATCGGCAAAGCCTTTGTTTCGGAGGACAGTGCACGAGGCAGAAGATGCTCCACCGACAGACAGACCGCCAGACGGACGGACAGACGGACGGACGGACATACAGACAGACAGACAGACAGACAGACAGACAGACAGACAGACAGACAGACAGACAGACAGACAGACAGACAGACAGACAGACAGACAGACAGACAGACGGACAGACGGACGGACGGACGGACAGACGGACAGACAGACGGGCGTGTGGTAAGGTAAATAGATATACATTATTTAAAATAACCGCAAACAACATACAACCTGATAGAGGGAATCAGTAACTTGCCAAATATTACATTCTTATCACACACGCACGCACGCGAGCACGCGCGCACTCACGCACGCACGCACACACGCGCACACACGCACACACATACACACACACGCACGCGCACAGACACACACACGCGCACGCAGGCACACACACTCACGCGCACACGCACACACACACACACACACGCACGCGCACAGACACACACACGCGCACGCAGGCACGCACGCACGCACACACGCACACACACTAACGTAATATTTTATGAACGCGTGTATTATTTTATTGAACCTGGGGCTGTAATTACAAATTTATGTTAGCGCGATAGCGAAACGAGTGTTTGACATTTAACAAAATCGATCTCCCGATTAGTAAGCGTGGGGTTTATCATAATGCGATATGTGGTACTTGAGTTGATAATCAGACGATAATGTTGCGTCGCATTGAGGCTATACAACCGTTATGTCGCGTCAATTAGCCAATTAGAGATGATAAGTTATAGTTGTTTACGCCTGTTGAATTTGGAACAGTCATTTGTTGTTACCTGTATGAACGTATTAATTTCGATGTCATGTTGTGTGCCTACTGAGCTGGCGATTTTTCTCGCATTCCCGGATAAGGTTATTTAGGGTCAACATATAACCTCATACATCGCATTCATTATTGGAGCCATTCCGTTGTATCGAACAGACGAGATAGTATGCGTCATACTAACCGATATGATTTATTCGGAGATATACGCGTTATTTATATGACTAACCTCTATTGACACCAGACATACGTTCGCGCGGACGGGTTTTATAATTTGAACATTTATATTAATCGTTGCATCCAGCGTCTCATATAGAATGGATAATATTATTTTATTACAAAATTGCTAGATCGCGAAACGAGTTGTTACGACTTATCGCTCCGTATATCTCATTCCTGATGGAATCCCTGTAAAACGTACATTACGGATTATTAATAATTTCTCGCGTTTTTATGGAAGTATACGTAAGGATATATATTATTCATTTTCGTACATAGGTTAAGTTTGTAATTATGATTTCTTACTCGATAAAAACGTACGCCTAGCTCGAATAATATAATGAACTTACCCGTATATTCGTTGAAGCTCGTGAAGCTGCTTGAGTACTAAGACCGTTCTAATCGGACTATATTTATATAGAAGCGTTCGTAATAGTTATTTATGGATAGGTTCGTAGTCTATATTTATAGAATGGTACGAGATCGCTATTTATAAAGCGGTTCGTAGTCGTTATTTATAGAAACGTACGCGCTGGCTATTTATAGAGCGGTTCGTTTCCATTGGTCGCTGTAATAGGGTATGTAGTGTAGTGTAGTCGCTTCGTTTTCTTATACACCACTTTCACTCTGTTACTGTACAGATCGGTATATCGATGTCGTAAAAGAACGTCGTTTTTTTATACAAATTTATTTTAGCTCGATCGCGAAACGAGTTATTCCGACTTATCGTTCCTGACGGAGAGAGAATTCAAATGGCGACGCTCGTAACGGCTCCAACGGGGCTCGAACTCCGGACCTGAAGCTGCGCTATCGCGACTTCCTGTCGTACGGAGGTGGCGACCCATGATTGCGAGCTGGATTTGGTCACCATCGGGTAACCGGATATCCGTGACATCCATTCGTTGTCCCGCGACAACCACTCGCTACACGACCTCGGTACACGGTCTCACATAGCGCGTACCGTAAATGAGGGCCGATGCAGCGATAACTCTACCCCAGGGCCAGCACCCGGATCTGAATCCTTGTGTGGGCGGAGAATGGAGGTACCCCCCGGTACGGACCAGTTGGAAGCGGCTCTGTTCGGATGTTATTGACTCGAGAACGGATGCGACTGGAAGCGTGAGGGTGTCATCCGGGTACGTGGCGGGGCCACCGATTATTCTGACTAGTGTCTTCGAAGAAATGCGACGACGCTCCGGATATATAATAGCGGACATATGTCGCATTATTCGCGAATTATAAGATTATCCGATAAACCGAGGTCATCCAAAATGGACGCCGCGTAGAGACTCGTTACTAGATACGCCTTCGTACACGGTAGTTGCGCGATACGTCATCAATAAACGCGCACGCGCGTGACCTACTTATATTAACTTATATGCAAAGAGCCGGGTTTACTAAAAAACAAAGAGCTCGGTAGTTGCGCGATACGTCATCAATAGGCTATATAGTGACGCGCACGCGCGTGACCTACTTTATATTCCCTTATATGCAAATGAGTTACTATAAAACGTATTCAAAATGGCGCCCGTTTGTTTACATACAAAGAGCTGCATGTACTACTTTTACTGTTGTTCCCTAACCAGCGGTATGATGCATGTGATTTTATCAAAATCGTGTTAATTAACTGATAATATTATTTTGCAAATAAATACACATTGCATATACTGTATGAGATCTGTCGACATATATTAATTTAATAATCATATAAAGCGATAGTGGAATAAAATTGCTAGCATGTTGTGCAAAGGAAACAACGATAAAAACAGAGGAAAACACGTAATAGAACCAATCTACTTTTATATAGTATTCAGGGGCAGTAACTGACCAATGTCTCTCATTAGGTATGTGATGAAATGATATACAACTATGTTATGTAGTTTCAGGTTTACACAAGTGGAACACTGTCATAGGCATTAAGTTTGAAAATTGAAAAAGCAATATAAATAGATTATTTTTTCGAATACCCACATAAGATATGAATATGAAATGTTTCATATATGGTTATGGCATGGGGGGGGGGAGAACATCAAGGTGCGAAAATAAAGTTGGATCCAAAATGGCCGGTTTTGTTACTATCGTTTGAGAATAACAGTTTTAGGCTATCCGATTAGCGCAGTGGTTAGCGCGCTCGCTTCTCACCAATGCAACCCGGGTTCGATCCTCGGACCGGGAAGTATGTGAGCTGGTACGGTGGTCGCCATATCGGACAGGTGGGTTTTCTCCGTGTACTCCGGTTTCCTCCCACACAAATGACCACATATATGTATACGCTTTCATCCGCGCCAACGAGAGTGGTTAATATAAGTTGTTAAAACTTGCTTCGCAATCGTTGTAAAATAAATTAAGTTTAAACTTTAATTTAAGAACATTTTGTTATTTTGCGTTCAATGTGTCTTCCGTGAGAAAACTGAGGCACACACATGTGCGGAAAAGTCTTATTAAATCCAAGATGGCCGACTTATTACTATAAATATGTACAGCTTCCTCACATTAAAGGATTCGACACTCCAGTGGGATTCGAACCTAAGCTGTGAGGGGTAAGTGATTTGAAGCCAGCCACGGACCGTAACCACTCGTCAACGGGGGCCCCTTATCACCGAAGCGTTTATACGAGTATGCTAGATGTGAACTATAACCGGCAGTGTGTGTTTTCCGTTTATTTATCGTCGCTACCGGTTGCCCATATGAGCGACGCCTCCTGAAGAGATTAATCATTTTAGATTGTTGGAGGATAGTGCAATGATACAGACCCGTTACAGAGTCTCCTCTGGTTCATTTACGTGCACGATGTACAGCACCGACACGAGACATCGGTTTAATGTCCCATCTGAAAGACTGTTAACCAGCAGTCGTCCACGAACGTTACAATAACTATTTTGACTTCTACACTAACCGAGATAAAGTGCATATTGAGGCTATTGAACGTACCTCTTGCACAATGCATACATCCTGTGTTACCCTTCTCCATGCGCGAGCTCCAATGTCTTCTGATATCTCTTGTTTGATCTTGCGTGTTTATCGTTAACCTTTGTACCACATACAAGCGTATCAGTAATTGTACGTCTGTGTGGGAATGGGTTAATACAAACACCTGTGTCCGTTGTATTGTCATTGTAGTCCCAGCAATGAGGAACTAAACATGTGTAGGTAATTTTTCTGTAATCCTAGATATCATGCAGGTATATATGGATGTGCGTATTTTGTTCGAGTTGTTCATTGACTTCAAATGAGTGAGCGGGTGTTTTACGTTTATTTATCGTCGCTACCGGTTGCCCATATGAGCGACGCATCATGAAGAGATTAGTCAGTTTAGATTTTTGGAGGATAGTGCAATGATACAGAGAGAGACCCATTCCAGAGTCTCCTCTGGTTCGTTTACGTGCATGGTGTAAAACACCGACACGAGACCTCGGTTTAACGTCCCATCTGAAAGACTGTTAATTTTATTATGGTCAGACGGGGGATCGAAAACAATGCCAGTACACGGACAGAACACCATTCCAGTACACGTACAGAGCACCATTCCAGTACACGTACAGAGCACCATTCCCATACACGAACAGAACACCATTCCAGTACACGTAAAGAGCACCATTCCAGTACACGTACAGAGCACCATTCCCATACACGGACAGACCACCATTCCAGTACACGGACAGAGCACAATTCCAGTACACGTACAGAGCACCATTCCAGTACACGGACAGAACACCATTCCAGTACACGTACAGAGCACCATTCCAGTACACGGACAGGACACCATTCCAGTACACGGACAGAACACCATTCCAGTACACGTACAGAGCACCATTCCAGTACACGTACAGAGCACCATTCCCATACACGGACAGACCACCATTCCAGTACACGGACAGAGCACAATTCCAGTACACGTACAGAGCACCATTCCAGTACACGGACAGAACACCATTCCAGTACACGTACAGAGCACCATTCCAGTACACGGACAGGACACCATTCCAGTACACGGACAGAACACCATTCCAGTACACGGACAGAACACCATTCCAGTACACGGACAGAGCACCATTCCAGTACACGGACAGAGCACCATTCCAGTACACGTACAGAACACCAATCCAGTACACGGACATATCACCATTACAGTACACGGACAGACCACCATTCCCGTACGCGGACAGAGCACCATTCCCGTACACGGACAGAGCACCATTCCCGTACACGGACAGAGCACAATGCCAATACACGGACATAACACCATTCCAGTACACATAGAGACCACCATTCCCGTACACGGACAGAACACCATTCCAGTACACGGACAGATTACCATTCCCATACACGGACAGAGTACCATTCCAGTACACGGACATAGCACAATGCCAATACACGGACATAACACCATGCCAGTACACATACAGAACACCATTCCCGTACACGGACAGAACACCATTCCAGTACACGGACAGATTACCATTCCCATACACGGACAGAGTACCATTCCAGTACACGGACATAGCACAATGCCAATACACGGACAGACCACCATTCCAGTACACGGACAGAGTACCATTCCACTACACGGACAGAACACCATTCCAGTACACGGACAGAGCACCATTCCAGTACACGGACAGAGCACCATTCCAGTACACGGACAGAACACCATTCCAGTACACGTACAGAGCACCATTCCAGTACACGGACAGAGCACCATTCCCATACACGGACAGAGTACCATTCCAGTACACGGACAGAACACCATTCCAGTACATGGACAGAGCACCATTCCAGTACACGTACAGAACACCATTCCAGTACACGGACAGAGCACCATTCCAGTACACGGACAGAAAACCATTCCAGTACACGTACAGAGCACCATTCCAGTACACGTACAGAGCACCATTCCAGTACACGTACAGAGCACCATTCCAATACACGAACAGAACACCATTCCAGTACACGGACAGAGCACCATTCCAGTACACGGACAGAGCACCATTCCAGTACACGGACAGAACACCATTCCAGTACACGTACAGAGCACCATTCCAGTACACGTACAGAACACCATTGCAGTACACGGACAGATCACCATTACAGTACACGGACAGAGCACCATTCCCATACACGGACAGAACACCATTCCAGTAAACGGACAGACCACCATTCCCATACACGGACAGAGCACCATTCCAGTACACGGACATAGCACCATTCCACTACACGGACAGAGCACCATTCCAGTACACGGACAGAACACCATTCCAGTACACGGACAGAGCACCATTCCAGTACACGAACAGAGCACCATTCCAGTACACGGACATAGCACCATTCCAGTACACGGACAGAACACCATTCCAGTACACGGACAGAACACCATTCCAGTACACGGACAGAACACCATTCCAGTACACGGACAGAACACCATTCCAGTACACGTACAGAGCACCATTCCAGTACACGGACAGAGCACCATTCCAGTACACGGACAGAGCACCATTCCAGTACACGTACAGAGCACCATTCCACTACACGTACAGAGCACCATTCCCATACACGGACAGAGTACCATTCCAGTACACGGAAAGAACACCATTCCAGTACACGGACAGAACACCATTCCCGTACACGGACAGAACAACATTCCAGTACACGGACAGAACAACATTCCAGTACACGGACAGAACACCATTCCCGTACACGGACAGAACACCATTCCAGTACACGTACAGAGCACCATTCCAGTACACGTACAGAGCACCATTCCCATACACGGACATAGCACAATGCCAATACACGGACAGAACACCATTCCAGTACACGGACAGAGTACCATTCCACTACACGGACAGAACACCATTCCAGTACACGGACAGAGCACCATTCCAGTACACGGACAGAGCACCATTCCAGTACACGGACAGAACACCATTCCAGTACACGTACAGAGCACCATTCCAGTACACGGACAGATCACCATTCCAGTACACGGACAGAGCACCATTCCAGTACACGTACAGAGCACCATTCCAGTACACGTACAGAGCACCATTCCCATACACGGACAGAACACCATTCCAGTACACGGACAGAGCACCATTCCAGTACACGGACAGAGCACCATTCCAGTACACGGACAGAACACCATTCCAGTACACGTACAGAGCACCATTCCAGTACACGTACAGAACACCATTCCAGTACACGGACAGATCACCATTACAGTACACGGACAGAGCACCATTCCCATACACGGACAGAACACCATTCCAGTACACGGACAGAACACCATTCCCATACACGGACATAGCACCATTCCAGTACACGGACAGAGCACCATTCCAGTACACGGACAGAACACCATTCCAGTACACGGACAGAGCACCATTCCAGTACACGGACAGAGCACCATTCCAGTACACGGACAGAACACCATTCCAGTACACGGACAGAACACCATTCCAGTACACGTACAGAGCACCATTCCAGTACACGTACAGAGCACCATTCCCATACACGGACAGAGCACCATTCCAGTACACGGACAGAGCACAATTCCAGTACACGTACAGAGCACCATTCCAGTACACGGACAGAACACCATTCCAGTACACGTACAGAGCACCATTCCAGTACACGGACAGATTACCATTCCCATACACGGACAGAGTACCATTCCAGTACACGGACATAGCACAATGCCAATACACGGACAGAGCACCATTCCAGTACACGGACAGAAAACCATTCCAGTACACGTACAGAGCACCATTCCAGTACACGTACAGAGCACCATTCCAGTACACGTACAGAGCACCATTCCAATACACGAACAGAACACCATTCAGTACACGGACAGAGCACCATTCCAGTACACGGACAGAGCACCATTCCAGTACACGGACAGAACACCATTCCAGTACACGTACAGAGCACCATTCCAGTACACGTACAGAACACCATTGCAGTACACGGACAGATCACCATTACAGTACACGGACAGAGCACCATTCCCATACACGGACAGAACACCATTCCAGTAAACGGACAGACCACCATTCCCATACACGGACAGAGCACCATTCCAGTACACGGACATAGCACCATTCCACTACACGGACAGAGCACCATTCCAGTACACGGACAGAACACCATTCCAGTACACGGACAGAGCACCATTCCAGTACACGAACAGAGCACCATTCCAGTACACGGACATAGCACCATTCCAGTACACGGACAGAACACCATTCCAGTACACGGACAGAACACCATTCCAGTACACGGACAGAACACCATTCCAGTACACGGACAGAACACCATTCCAGTACACGTACAGAGCACCATTCCAGTACACGGACAGAGCACCATTCCAGTACACGGACAGAGCACCATTCCAGTACACGTACAGAGCACCATTCCACTACACGTACAGAGCACCATTCCCATACACGGACAGAGTACCATTCCAGTACACGGAAAGAACACCATTCCAGTACACGGACAGAACACCATTCCCGTACACGGACAGAACAACATTCCAGTACACGGACAGAACAACATTCCAGTACACGGACAGAACACCATTCCCGTACACGGACAGAACACCATTCCAGTACACGTACAGAGCACCATTCCAGTACACGTACAGAGCACCATTCCCATACACGGACATAGCACAATGCCAATACACGGACAGAACACCATTCCAGTACACGGACAGAGTACCATTCCACTACACGGACAGAACACCATTCCAGTACACGGACAGAGCACCATTCCAGTACACGGACAGAGCACCATTCCAGTACACGGACAGAACACCATTCCAGTACACGTACAGAGCACCATTCCAGTACACGGACAGAGCACCATTCCCATACACGGACAGAGTACCATTCCAGTACACGGACAGAACACCATTCCAGTACATGGACAGAGCACCATTCCAGTACACGTACAGAACACCATTCCAGTACACGGACAGAACACCATTCCAGTACACGGACAGAACACCATTCCAGTACACGTACAGAGCACCATTCCAGTACACGTACAGAGCACCATTCCCATACACGAACAGAACACCATTCCAGTACACGGACAGAGAACCATTCCAGTACACGGACAGATCACCATTCCAGTACACGGACAGAACACCATTCCAGTACACGTACAGAGCACCATTCCAGTACACGTACAGAGCACCATTCCCATACACGGACAGAACACCATTCCAGTACACGGACAGAACACCATTCCAGTACACGTACAGAGCACCATTCCAGTACACGTACAGAGCACCATTCCCATACACGAACAGAACACCATTCCAGTACACGGACAGAGAACCATTCCAGTACACGGACAGATCACCATTCCAGTACACGGACAGAACACCATTCCAGTACACGTACAGAGCACCATTCCAGTACACGTACAGAGCACCATTCCCATACACGGACAGAACACCATTCCAGTACACGGACAGAGCACAATTCCAGTACACGTACAGAGCACCATTCCAGTACACGGACAGAACACCATTCCAGTACACGGACAGAGCACCATTCCAGTACACGTACAGAACACCATTCCAGTACACGGACAGATCACCATTACAGTACACGGACAGAGCACCATTCCCATACACGGACAGAACACCATTCCAGTACACGGACAGAACAACATTCCCATACACTGACATAGCACCATTCCACTACACGGACAGAGCACCATTCCAGTACACGGACAGAACACCATTCCAGTACACGGACAGAGCACCATTCCAGTACACGGACAGAGCACCATTCCAGTACACCGACAGAACACCATTCCAGTACACGGACAGAACACCATTCCAGTACACGTACAGAGCACCATTCCAGTACACGGACAGAGCACCATTCCAGTACACGGACAGAGCACCATTCCAGTACACGGACAGAGCACCATTCCAGTACACGTACAGAGCACCATTCCACTACACGTACAGAGCACCATTCCCATACACGGACAGAGTACCATTCCAGTACACGGACAAAACACCATTCCAGTACACGGACAGATCACCATTCCCGTACACGGACAGAACAACATTCCAGTACACGGACAGAACAACATTCCAGTACACGGACAGAACACCATTCCCGTACACGGACAGAACACCATTCCAGTACACGGACAGAACACCATTCCCGTACACGGACAGAACAACATTCCAGTACACGGACAGAACACCATTCCCATACACGGACAGAGTACCATTCCAGTACACGGACAGAACACCATTCCAGTACACAGACAGAGCACCATTCCAGTACACGGACAGAGCACCATTCCAGTACACGTACAGAGCATCATTCCAGTACACGGACAAGGCACCATTCCAGTACACGGACAGGGCACCATTCCAGTACACGGACAGAGCACCATTCCAGTACACGGACAGAGCACCATTCCAGTACACGGACAGGGCATCATTCCAGTACACGGACAGTACACCATTCCAGTACACGGACAGAGCACCATTCCAGTACACGGACATAACATCATTCCAGTACACGGACAGAGCACCATTCCAGTACACGGACAGTGCACCATTCCAGTACACGGACAGTACACCATTCCAGTACACGGACAGAGCACCATTCCAGTACACGGACAGAGCACCATTCCAGTACACAGACAGACACCATTCCAGTACACGGACAGAGTACCATTCCAGTACACGGACAGAGCACAATGCCAATACACGGACATAACACCATTCCAGTACACGGACAGAACACCATTCCAATACACGGACAGAACACCATTCCAGTACACGTACAGAACACCATTCCAGTACACGGACAGAGTACCATTCCAGTACACGGACAGAGTACCATTCCAGTACACGGACAGAGCACTATTCCAGTACACGGACAGAGCACCATTCCACTACACGGACAGAACACCATTATAGTACACGGACAGAACACCATTCCAGTACACGGACAGAGCACCATTCCCGGATACGGACAGAGCACCATTCCAGTACACGGACAGAGCAACATTCCACTACACGGACAGAGCACCATTCCAGTACACGGACATAGCACCATTCCACTACACGGACAGAACACCATTCTAGTACACGGACAGAACAACATTCTAGTAAACGGACAGAGCACCATTCCAGTACACGGACAGAGCACCATTCCCGTACACGGACAGAGTACCAATCCAGTACACGGAGAGAGCACCATTCCACTACACGGACAGAGCACCATTCCAATACACGGACAGAGTACCATTCTAGTACACGGACAGGGCACCATTCCCGTACACGGACAGAGCACCATTCCAGTACACGGACAGATCACCATTCCAGTACACGGACAGAGCACCATTCCAGTACACGGACAGAGCACCATTCCAGTACACTGACATAGCATCATTCCAGTACACGGACAGAGCACCATTCCAGTACACGGACAGAGCACCATTCCAGTACACGGACAGAACACCATTCCAGTAAACGGACATAGCACCATTCCAGTACACGGACAGAACACCATTCCAGTACACGTACAGAGCACCATTCCAGTACACGTACAGAGTACCATTCCAGTACACGGACATAGCACCATTGCAGTACACGGACAGAACACCATTCCAGTACACGTACAGAGCACCATTCCAGTACACATAGAGAGTACCATTCCAGTACACGGACAGAGCACCATTCCAGTACACGGACAGTGCACCATTCCAGTACACGGACAGTACACCATTCCAGTACACGGACAGAGCACCATTCCAGTACACGGACAGAGCACCATTCCAGTACACAGACAGACACCATTCCAGTACACGGACAGAGTACCATTCCAGTACACGGACAGAGCACAATGCCAATACACGGACATAACACCATTCCAGTACACGGACAGAACACCATTCCAATACACGGACAGAACACCATTCCAGTACACGTACAGAACACCATTCCAGTACACGGACAGAGTACCATTCCAGTACACGGACAGAGTACCATTCCAGTACACGGACAGAGCACTATTCCAGTACACGGACAGAGCACCATTCCACTACACGGACAGAACACCATTATAGTACACGGACAGAACACCATTCCAGTACACGGACAGAGCACCATTCCCGGATACGGACAGAGCACCATTCCAGTACACGGACAGAGCAACATTCCACTACACGGACAGAGCACCATTCCAGTACACGGACATAGCACCATTCCACTACACGGACAGAACACCATTCTAGTACACGGATAGAACAACATTCTAGTAAACGGACAGAGCACCATTCCAGTACACGGACAGAGCACCATTCCCGTACACGGACAGAGTACCATTCCAGTACACGGAGAGAGCACCATTCCACTACACGGACAGAGCACCATTCCAATACACGGACAGAGTACCATTCTAGTACACGGACAGGGCACCATTCCCGTACACGGACAGAGCACCATTCCAGTACACGGACAGATCACCATTCCAGTACACGGACAGAGCACCATTCCAGTACACGGACAGAGCACCATTCCAGTACACTGACATAGCATCATTCCAGTACACGGACAGAGCACCATTCCAGTACACGGACAGAGCACCATTCCAGTACACGGACAGAACACCATTCCAGTAAACGGACATAGCACCATTCCAGTACACGGACAGAACACCATTCCAGTACACGTACAGAGCACCATTCCAGTACACGTACAGAGTACCATTCCAGTACACGGACATAGCACCATTGCAGTACACGGACAGAACACCATTCCAGTACACGTACAGAGCACCATTCCAGTACACGTAGAGAGTACCATTCCAGTACACGGACAGAGCACCATTCCAGTACACGGACAGAGCACAATTCCAGTACACGGACAGAGTACCATTCCCGTACACAGACAGAACACCATTCCCATACACGGACAGAACACCATTCCCGTACACATACAGAACACCATTCCCATACACGGACAGAACACCATTCCAGTACACGGACAGAACACCATTCCAGTACACGGACAGAACACCATTCCCGGATACGGACAGAACACCATTCCAGTACACGGACAGAACACCATTCCCGTACACGGACAGATCACAATTCCAGTACATGGACAGAGCACAATTCCAGTACATGGACAGAACACCATTCCCGTACACGTACAGAACACCATTCCAGTACACGGACAGAACACCATTCCAGTACACGGACATAGCACCATTCCACTACACGGAGAGAACACCATTCCACTACAGGGACAGAGCACCAGTCCAGTACACGGACAGAACACCATTCCAGTACACGGACAGAACACCATTCCAGTACACGGACAGAGCACCATTCCAGTACATGGACAGAGCACCATTCCAGTACACGGACAGAACACCAATCCAGTACACGGACAGATCACCATTCCAGTACACGGACAGAACACCATTTCCGTACGCGGACAGATCACCATTCCCGTACACGGACAGAGCACAATGCCAATACATGGACATAACACCATTCCAGTATACATACAGAACACCATTCCCGTACACGGACAGAACACCATTCCAGTACACGGACAGATTACCATTCCCATACACGGACAGAGTACCATTCCAGTACACGGACATAGCACAATGCCAATACACGGACATAACACCATTCCAGTACACATACAGAACACCATTCCAGTACACGGACAGAACACCATTCCAGTACACGGACAGAGTACCATTCCACTACACGGACAGAACACCATTCCAGTACACGAACAGAGCACCATTCCAGTACACGGACAGAGCACCATTCCTCTACATGGACAGAACACCATTCCAGTACACGTACAGAGCACCATTCCAGTACACGGACAGAGCACCATTCCCATACACGGACAGAGTACCATTCCAGTACACGGACAGAACACCATTCCAGTACACGGACAGAGCACCATTCCAGTACACGTACAGAACACCATTCCAGTACACGGACAGAACACCATTCCAGTACACGGACAGAACACCATTCCAGTACACGTACAGAGCACCATTCCAGTACACGTACAGAGCACCATTCCCATACACGGACAGAACACCATTCCCGTACACATTCAGAACACCATTCCCATACACGGACAGAACACCATTCCAGTACACGGACAGAACACCATTCCAGTACACGGACAGAACACCATTCCCGGATACGGACAGAACACCATTCCAGTACACGTACAGAACACCATTCCCGTACATGGACAGATCACAATTCCAGTACATGGACAGAGCACAATTCCAGTACATGGACAGAACACCATTCCCGTACACGGACAGAACACCATTCCAGTACACGGACAGAACACCATTCCAGTACACGGACATAGCACCATTCCACTACACGGAGAGAACACCATTCCACTACAGGGACAGAGCACCAGTCCAGTACACGGACAGAACACCATTCCAGTACACGGACAGAACACCATTCCAGTACACGGACAGAGCACCAGTCCAGTACACGGACAGAACACCATTCCAGTACACGGACAGAACACCATTCCAGTACACGTACAGAACACCATTCCAGTACACGGACAGAGCACCATTCCAGTACACGGACAGAACACCATTCCAGTACACGTACAGAGCACCATTCCAGTACACGTACAGAGCACCATTCCTATACACGGACAGAACACCATTCCCGTACACATACAGAACACCATTCCCATACACGGACAGAACACCATTCCAGTACACGGACAGAACACCATTCCAGTACACGGACAGAACACCATTCCCGGATACGGACAGAACACCATTGCAGTACACGGACAGAACACCATTCCAGTACACGGACAGAGCACCAGTCCAGTACACGGACAGAACACCATTCCAGTACACGGACAGAACACCATTCCAGTACACGTACAGAACACCATTCCAGTACACGGACAGAGCACCATTCCAGTACACGGACAGAACACCATTCCAGTACACGTACAGAGCACCATTCCAGTACACGTACAGAGCACCATTCCTATACACGGACAGAACACCATTCCCGTACACATACAGAACACCATTCCCATACACGGACAGAACACCATTCCAGTACACGGACAGAACACCATTCCAGTACACGGACAGAACACCATTCCCGGATACGGACAGAACACCATTCCAGTACACGGACAGAACACCATTCCCGTACACGGACAGATCACAATTCCAGTACATGGACAGAGCACAATTCCAGTACATGGACAGAACACCATTCCCGTACACGGACAGAACACCATTCCAGTACACGGACAGAACACCATTCCAGTACACGGACATAGCACCATTCCACTACACGGAGAGAACACCATTCCACTACAGGGACAGAGCACCAGTCCAGTACACGGACAGAACACCATTCCAGTACACGGACAGAACACCATTCCAGTACACGGACAGAGCACCATTCCAGTACATGGACAGAGCACCATTCCAGTACACGGACAGAGCACCAGTCCAGTACACGTACAGAACACCAATCCAGTACACGGACAGATCACCATTCCAGTACACAGACAGAACACCATTTCCGTACGCGGACAGATCACCATTCCCGTACACGGACAGAGCACAATGCCAATACACGGACATAACACCATTCCAGTATACATACAGAACACCATTCCCGTACACGGACAGAACACCATTCCAGTACACGGACAGATTACCATTCCCATACACGGACAGAGTACCATTCCAGTACACGGACATAGCACAATGCCAATACACGGACATAACACCATTCCAGTACACATACAGAACACCATTCCAGTACACGGACAGAACACCATTCCAGTACACGGACAGAGTACCATTCTACTACATGGACAGAACACCATTCCAGTACACGGACAGAGCACCATTCCAGTACACGGACAGAGCACCATTCCATTACACGGACAGAACACCATTCCAGTACACGTACAGAGCACCATTCCAGTACACGGACAGAGCACCATTCCCATACACGGACAGAGTACCATTCCAGTACACGGACAGAACACCATTCCAGTACACGGACAGAGCACCATTCCAGTACACGTACAGAACACCATTCCAGTACACGGACAGAGCACCATTCCAGTACACGGACAGAACACCATTCCAGTACACGTACAGAGCACCATTCCAGTACACGGACAGGGCACCATTCCCATACACGGACAGAACACCATTCCAGTACACGGACAGAGCACCATTCCAGTACACGGACAGAGCACCATTCCAGTACACTGACAGAACACCATTCCAGTACACGTACAGAGCACCATTCCAGTACACGTACAGAGCACCATTCCCATACACGGACAGAACACCATTCCCGTACACGGACAGAACACCATTCCAGTACACGGACAGAGCACCATTCCACTACACGGACAGAACACCATTCCACTACACGGACAGAACACCATTCCACTACACGGACAGAACACCATTCCAGTACACGGACATAGCACCATTCCAGTACACGGACAGAACACCATTCCAATACACGGACATAGCACCATTCCAGTACACGGACAGAACGGTGGTCGCCATGTCGGACATGTGGGTTTTCACTGGGTACTCTGGTCCCCCCCCCCCCCACACACACACACGAATGACCACAAATACGCTGTCATTCGCGCTAATGAGAGTGATTAATATAAGTTGTTAAAGCTTGTTTCGCAATCGTTGTAAAGTAAATAAAGTTTAAATTGTATCCAAGTGTTGTGGTATGATGAATGTGATTTTAACTGTCATGATTTACGAATAAATGGGGCGTCCGTTATCATAAAATTATTTAGATGGACAAGTTTTCATGATAATGCATTTTGAATGATTGAGTTCTCTCAGTGAAAGATAATGCTATGGTTCACTGTTTTCATACAGTGGAATATGACATGTTCTCTGTCACTGGTTGCGTTTCGTATTTCTCCGCGGTTGGATGTTGTTTTGTATTTTAGCGACTTTCTGACAATCATGAACAGTTAATTATTAAGTAATATATTCTAATGAATTTTGTTTTGTCTGTAGTTTTTAATTTTGCCAGCAAACAGAATCTAACCTGAAAATTATACAGGAACTATTTAATATTATGGACGTTCACACTAACAGAAGTGGCTGTGCGTTTATTGTTGTGCAATGAGGCTACCGACAGGGCATTTAAAATGAATAACATTTGACAAATATTAGGTTCGATCCCCCGTCTGACCGTAATAAAATTAACAGTATTTCAGATGGGACGTTAAACCGAGGTCTCGTGTCGGTGCTTTACACCGTGCACATAAACGAACCAGAGGAGATTCTGGAATGGGTCTCTCTCTGTATCATTGCACTATCCTCCAACAATCTAAAATGACTAATCTCTTCAGGAGGCGTCGCTCATATGGGCAACCGGTAGCGACGATAAATAAACGTAAAACACACACAAATATTATATTAGCCAAAATCATTGGAAATCATAAAAATAGCACAGACGACTTTATTGTTTATTGTTTATTAGTGTAAGATAGGATATGTCATTTCCTGATCACCGACATTTGTATTTCCACGAGTGGTGATGCGATGAAATAAAATCATACCTTTCACTAAATAAACACAAATATCCCCTAAACCCACCTATTTGGATACACTTTCATAAAGGACGAACTTCCGTGTTAAAATGTGTTTAAATTAACATAGAGAGTGTGTGTCTGCAATTATTGGCAAATAAAAAAAGGTACATTAACTCATTAATAGAACACGACACCCTGTGGACAACTTATCTCTTCCGGGTGGATGTCTCATGGTGAAGTCGTTCCGATTATAGTTGTACAAAGAAAGTCTACAATGAGGATACGGGTAACAAACTGTTGTGTCTGCGACCGGATCTAATTATAATATTGATCAAAAGGTCTTTCGAAATGTGTGTGTGTTTTTGCGTGTATTTATCGTCGCTACCGGTTGCCCATATGAGCGACGCCTCCCGAAGACCCATGCCAGAGTCTTCTCTGGTTCTTTTACGTGTATGGTATAACGCACCGACACGAGACCTCGGTTTAACGTCCCATCTGAAGGACTGTTAATTTTCGAAACAAAATCTACAGGCTTTTTTATAATGGGCATAAAGATTACTATTTGACTATTTTAGTGAACTGTGCATTGCGTTATGTTTAACCCTTGTCACAGGAATGGATGTTATTGCCTTTTGGTGCATGTGGCTGTCTGCTTTGTATGTATGTCTGTTTGTATGTCCGCCAGATCGACAGCCCATCCGCCCGTCCGCCCGGAAAATGATCATACGCTAAATGAAAAAAGTTCGCCAAATTGTATTAATGAAAAGTTCCAATGTGGATGCGACGGGGGCCTGAGAAACTAAACAGTAACTTTGCTTAGCCTATGCTACATGAAGTTTTAATGTTTAATGATAAATAAACCGAAGTCTCGTGTCGGTGCTTTACACCGTGCACGTAAAAGAACCAGAGGATACTCTGGAATGGGTCTTTGTCTGTATCATTGCACTATCCTCCAAAGATCTAAAATGACTAATCTCTTCAGGAGGCATCGCTCATATGGGAAACCGGTAGCGATTTCTAATCTATGCAAATGAAGAGAGACCAACATTCAACAAGTCCAGAGTATAACAGATCATCTAACAGGAGTCTTCCTGGTGTAATGGACACGGTGTCCGATTTGTAACCGAGACGTTATGAGTTCGAGCACCGTCAGAACCACGGTGGTGGTATCCTTATGCGAAGCTTAAATCCACATGTTCTCTTCTCTCTCCCTCGTGGCGATGGATACCATCAGATATGAGGTTTCGACAACTAATGTTGTAAAAATTAGTTTCGCAATCGAGCTAGAGTGTACTCTATACGCGTGTCATGTTATGGTGTCGGGAAGACAACCCAGTTTTTGAAAAGACAGACAATGGTACTGTCCCCTGAATACTCTTCAAGGAGGATATATCTTTTCAATTGGTTTCCTGTTTTGCATCGTGGTTTCCTTTGCACCACATGCTATCAATTTACATCCACTTTTTCATATTAGGATCATGACATTATAAAAGTAAAGTAAAAGTAAAGTGTTTGGTTATTATAGTGTCACCCTTATTTAAAGGGCCAGCCATTACTGACTTATGAGACACCTTTTATGGACATCAATACTTCCCGAATCCAGACGCCAGGCTGGTAGGCAATCGGTAACCATTATTTAATTAGCTGGCGGCTCACCAACGTGCCATATCAGAACGAACCCCTGAAGAGGTTCGAACCTTCGACTTCCCGCTCCGTAGGTGGACGCCTTAACCACTAGGTCAGAGACGAATTGATTTATATCCTACAGTATATCCATTGAATACTTTACTGTAAAGTTTGTTATCAATTAATTAACATGATTTTGATAAAGTTACATTTATCTTAGTTGAATATCCGGATATAATAACAGTAAAAACAAAGGATTCCAACTAAACGGACCATTATCCATTTCGGGATAAATCGGTTTTTATCAATTACGTGAGCAAAACCAGTAATGTGTCTCATTAACCTACCTCCTTTACACAAATAAAGTGAGCATTGTGTCTTAGTACAGTCAACCCTGTGCTCGTGGTCACCTCCATTAAGCAGCCAATATTACGTGGACTGGAAGTCGTGATAGCAAATTCGCTTCAGGTGCGAAAGGCCCGGAATTAGAGCCCATCTGTAGCCGTTACGATTGTGCCATTTGGCAAAGCATTTAAATTTCACGTTGCCTCTTCCCTCAACCCTGTGCTAGTGGTCACCTCCATTAAGCAGCCAACAAAACGTGAAAGTTGTGATAGCGCATTCGCTTCAGGTTCGAAAGGCCCGGAGTTCGAGCCCAGGTGTAGCCGTTACGAGTGTGCCCTTAGGTAAGACATTTAAATTTCACGTTGCCTCTTCTCCCACCCTCTCGTGGTGATGGATTCCATCAGGAATAAGGTCTCGTGATTAATATAAGTTGTAAGAACATGTTTCGCAACCGAGCTTAAAATACATCTGTATGAACTAAGCAGCCAATCTGTACTAAGCAACCAATTTCCAGATTCCCAATATGTTGTTTTATTATACATATGCCCTCTATTAAGCAACCACATGTGCTAAGCAGCCACTTTCTACCATTCCATTGGCTGGCTGCTTAAGGCAGGTTTGACTGTATTCCGTACCATCGCATTTATGCAAGACCAATAGGACATTGCTACATTTATAATAGTAATAATAATAATAATAATAATAATAATACAGACTTTATTTAACGAGAGAACTCAGTTAACAAAAGTTAATGCATGTATACACACTCCTATACCGTATTTGGTTTGTTTTACAACACATTGTAATAACTGACTTGCGGAAGATCGATGGTTCTACCCAGGCGCCCGTTCCGTCTGATATACTTCTCGGCTAGGCACCTGGTGTCGTGGAGACCGTCCGTCTGATATACTTCTCGGCTAGGCACCTGGTGTCGTGGAGAATCGCCACATGACCTAAGCTGTTGAGGCGACTTTAAACTCCTAACACAAACATTAGCATCATAATACTGTATGGGAGACGGTACACAGCTGACATCACCTTGCCGCCACGACTTGTTTTTGAGCATTAAAACATACCCATAACAAATAAATCAGGTCATCTACACATGTGGAAAGAACACGTCAGACGCCCAATAACATAAAACGGTAACAGAGCTATATAGCTATATCTCCAGACATATCTATAGATGCAATGTAGATATATACAGATATTTTATTTTTTACAGAGCAATCGGTACATATAAACGGTACACAATGATACAAACACCCAGCCCCAAGCGCCTGTGATGCATACTTAAGTAATATCATTTAATCAATACATTGAAAAGGCAAAAAAATAGCAATCGTTATATATAGTTCATGTAAGTATAAAATAGTTTAGTATCTATAAACATCTAGTAAATTAAATGCTCTGTTTTATCCAAATTACGCAACACACGTACTTACGTCCACATCTATATCTACACTGCAGGGGCGGGTACATGAATTGGCGTTAGTGGGTCGTGAGTTGGCTACAGGGGTCTGGGGGCATGACTCCCTCCCCCCAGAAAAACAAAACATTGGATGAGTAGTGCGTGTGTGTGCCAAATAACAGTGAAATATATATAATACTATCAATAGTACGCAATAATGCCCCGTATACAGGTTCCATCCCCCGTCTGACCATAATAAAATTAACAGTCTTTCAGATGGGACGTTAAACCGAGGTCTCGTGTCAGTGCTTTACACCGTGCACGTAAACCAACCTGAGGAAAATTTCGTACATTTACGCGTAATATTGAATAGAATACTCTGACCTTTTGACAGCAGTCCAATATTATCAATAATGAACTGCAAGCAAGCTATGATGTCACGACAGTGTTTTTAAATATAAAAATATATAATAAATTAGTCATAAATTGATACATAAGAAATAAAAGAAAGATAATGCCTTATGTGAATTATATTACACATATAAATACTGTACAACGGAAGTCCAGATTCCAAACTGCTGCACACTATCAACACAGGCAGACATAGCAGTGCGTCATAGTACCGTAAAACCCTGTATAAAACCACCTACGGGACATCGAAGAAGTGCTTTGAAAATAGCGTGATGTGTCACTGCCATATTACAAGAATTATTGCTTATTTAACTCAGAGAAATAAATGATAATCATTAATTTAAGAAAGTGCACTATATACCATAGATATTACATAATTGCAACGCAACCCGGGTTCGATCCTCGGACCGGGAAGTAAGTGAGATGGTACAGTGGTCACCAGATCGGACAGGTGGGTTTTCTCCGGGTACTCTCGTTTCCTCCCACACGAATGACCACATTTACGCTCTCATCTGCGCAAACGAGAGTGATTAATATAAGTCGTTAAAGCTTGTTTTTCAATCGTTGTTAAATCAATAACGTTTACTTACATACTGTTCAGCATGTTTTACAGCTCTAATGATCTTTGTTGGTTGTTCATATACAAACTTATTCAATACTGATACCATAACAAAACTGTGCAATTTCATAGTGTGCGTTCCTTGTTCGCTACAAAGTTTAAAATTATGGAGTTTACTATCATGGGTGAAGAAAATAATCCGTCTACACATTGCACCAATTTACCCAATAGTTCGCACATTTTGATACCAATTTCTAAAAGATATAAATGTTACATCTAAGGCAAGTACATAGTTTCTTGTTGGTGTCAGTATATGAAATAAGCTCTATTTTCACACATCTATGTCATGAGATGACACAATACACATGCTTAAGAAACACTCTTAATAATAGGGGTGGTCTTTGTGGGGGGTTTTCCTGTATCAAGGGTGGTGGGGAAAAACATTCAATTTTAAAAACATTTTTAGCTGAATGCTTCTATCAAATCACATACATTCATCCAAATTCCTAATCGGTCACCTGGTGATCTACGGTATTTGGAACATACCATTTAGCCGATGGGCCGTAAATTCTCACGGCGTGTGAAAATTACGACACACCGCAAAATTATCTCCCTTACGCGGATAAACAACAAAAATGTCGTCTGAACAAAAGAGAGATGGGAGGGACAGGCAGAATGTGAGTGAGAGAAATTTAAATAAAATGTGCTTGTCTAATATTTGGTATAATATAACAGATAGAACATGATGTTTCGGGCGCCATGTTCTATCTGTTAAATGACAAAATGAACTAATTATATTGTTGGCTCCAAATATTACATAATACCAGACGACCGATTAGGAATTTGGTTGAGTGTATGTCTTCTATAAAAAAAATTAAAAAATTGAAGCACCAATGAATTTACGCCTTGGTAATGGTTACGGTCACTGACTTGTATACCACTGTAACAGTCATATCATCACTGATGGCCACGCGTTCGCGCCCCCGCTCAAACCGTGTCTCTTTATATGAAAAAGTTGACAGTTTCTTACGGAGATTGGTGCACTAAGTACATATTAACCGCTGGAGCCTGCTCAGGAAAGATGTTCTTGGGTAAACTGCCCGTCGCTCAAATGGGCAACCGCTAGTGATGATAAATAAACCTAATAAAAAAGAAGGGAAACAACCCACTATACTATCAAAGCACTGTTACGTCTGCGTGTGACTGTCACATAATCTCGGCAAACAACGTGAATAGAACACACTCCTTGCTATTTCTACCGGCATAGTTTGTCAAGTGCCGGATGCAGCTGCGTGCTTAAATCCGAGCCTCATTATTGCTGGTAAAGCAGCATTAATACTGAATCAATAATGTTTAGCACGAATTTCTCGTGAACGAAACTATCTCCTCAGTTTGTTTCTCATCGTTCTGTTCAGAAGTCATCGTCTGAAACCATGCCACGTAATGGTAGAGACGGTACTGCAAACTGCTCATCCAACAAAGCGGTTTTGATACGAACAGACTGTCGACGCTGAAAAACAAGAGTGAACTCTGCTAAATATGTCAGTACGTTAATACTATCCGTATGTAATGAGCAGCATTGCTATTATCTCCCCTTAGCAGATTATCCCGAAATGTATTTAATTGGTCATTTTATTTGGAATCCTTTGATTTTATTGTTGTTCCAGGTGATGCGGTTTGATAAACGTGATTTTATCAAAATTAAGTTGATTGATTGATGTAATTTATTTACAGTAACGTACCCAATCGATATTATGTAGGATATATGTCGAGATTTAATAAATTAATAATTATAAAATAAGAAAACGGATGAAATTTGAAAGCATTTGGTACAAAGGATATCACGATGAAAACAGAGGAAACCAATTAAAAATACCTATATTCCTTAAACGGTATTGAGAGGGCAATACATGTTTTAATGATAGTATATATTTACATAATGTATAAATTATATCAAAAGTTATAAGACATGCATGGGATGGGAGATCGCTATGCAATCGGCTGCCTATGTTGTGAACGCATCATGGGATGGGCAATACTAGCATACAAAGCACGTACCTTGGCACTCTTGATAAAACCCGTAACTTTCTGTTTTCCGGCCTGCTTTGTATCTTCTCTTAATTGCGTCTATATGGAATTGGAAAAAACCAAATCAGTATGTGTGGATACACTCAATATTAAAGTTATATTCCTGACCAAACAGACTTCAACAAGTTATACAATAGCTATCATACAATAGTATTCTTTATAAAATCAGTATTATACACAAGTGTTGCAGAAATGAAATCCATCCTTTGTAACATATTTAAAGCGACATTACATTGCAAAAAGCGAATAAAAAGAGTGTTCACGTATAAATGCCTTGCCACCACAACTTCTTCTGAATACATTCGAACACTAACATTGAATCAAATTAACAGTGTGTTTGTGGTATACAAACTTGCAAACGTGAAATTGGGATTTCATATAGCGGTCATCCATGCTGGATTGACGTTTGTTGTCATTGAAGTCAATACTAAACATGCGATACTTTCGTTTAGAGATAATTTAATTAAGATTAGTCTACAAATAAATGCATAGACACACATGTGAGATATCACGGTAATTATGTAGCATAACTCGTGTTATTCAGGATACACGCTTTGTATTACGCATGCATGTTGACCCTATTTACATTATTTTGTTATGTCAACAATCCACGTATACGGCGTTTGTTTATTTGTTGAAATACTCAGTTTTGAGACAAATATTTGGAAACAAATTATACCATATAATAGCAAATTACATTCTGCAGACATTTGCGTTTTCACCGATGTAGTGTCGCTTTAATGTACAGTCTACATCCGCTATGTCGAATTCCGTGGGCCCGAGCAAAATACTTCGACATAACCGAAATTCGATATAAACGGAGCAAGTTATATGTAAAATGATAGTGTCTGAAACGGGACTTTGATACGACTTCGAGATAACCGGAGAATTCGACATAACCGACTTTGACATAGCGGATGTAGACTGTACTTGAACATTGTTGAACTATATATAATCAGATTTAATGTAGATGTACATAGGTGTGTTGAGGATATAAACACAATATCTATATATACTGTACATATATATATATAGTTCCCTTCAACCTTGGACCGTCTCCTGTACTTATAATACCAGAAACAACACTTGATTCATTTCAAATTTCATGTTGTAATTGCGTTAAGCACTTAGGTGACCTACTAACCGACCAACACATATATTCATCACTAGTATACAACTTAATATTCATATAATTTATGGTCACACTATGATGCAATTGAAATCTTGTTCATAAATAATTCAAGTCCCTATAATATATCATGGCTCGCCAATTTTGACAATATAATTGAAAAAGTTTAGCATGTTGTTTTGTCAGTGTCCCAAAGCTGAATGACTCATCTACATCTTACATGACTCACGAATACTTCGTGCTAAGCCTATCCGCTACACCTTGTATTGTCAGTGTCCCAATGCTGAATGACACATCTACATCTTACATGACTCACGAATACTTCGTGCTAAGCCTATCCGCTACACCTTGTATTGTCAGTGTCCCAATGCTGAATGACACATCAACATTTTACATGACCCACGGATACTTCGTGCTAAGCTTATCCGCTACACCTTGTCGTGCCAGTGTCCCAATGCTGAATGACACATCAACATTTTACATGACCCACGGATACTTCGTGCTAAGCTTATCCGCTACACCTTGTCGTGCCAGTGTCCCAATGCTGAATGACACATCAACATCGTACACGACCCACGAATACTTCGTGCTAAGTTTATCCGCTACACCTAGCGGAGACTAACATCGATTAAAGGGAAATCAATTTCCCTCTAATTCATATCCATTCAAACGGAGAAAATTACATATATAGATATATCTATTTTTGTATTATTAGTTTATACAAATTTATTTTAGCTGGATAGCGAAACAAGTTCTTGCAACATTAGTTTATTCGCTCTCGAGACGTCATTCCTGACGGAATCCACCTCCACGAGGGAGAATGAAGAGGCAATGTGGAACATTTTTGTTTTATCATAAGTATATTTATTTCATTCTATTGATAGGTGGGTGGGTGGGGTATTATAAATATATTATGATTTATTGTTCAGACAAACGCCTATTCTGGGTTATGTACCTCATTGTGCTCATCTTCTCTCATCGTAACTGAAGAATTGGAGTAGGTGGACGCCGTGCTTGAACCTGTTGGTAAATTATAAATTGTTATGCATACAGAGCATTGTTATAGATTGCTACAAACACGTATGTAGCCTGGGTTCCAGTTTGTCGATTGTTCACGTTTTAACTTCTGGCAAAATGACATATTATCAGAAGCTCCATACGGCCCAATTAATAGACAGACGGATATGTAGTCCAGTGGTAACACGCTGGACTGGTAATCAAGGGATCGCAGGCTCGATCCCCCGTCTGACCCTAATAAAATTAACAGTCTTTCAGATGGGACGTTAAACCGAGGTCTCGTGTCGGTGCTTTACACCGTGCACGTAAAAGAACCAGAGGAGATTCTGGAATGGGTCTCTGTCTGTATCATGCACTATCCTCCAAAATCTAAAATAACTAATCTCTTCAGGAGGCGTCGCTCATATGGGCAACCGGTAGCAACGATAAATAAACGTAAAATATAAAAAAAAAACAATTAATAGTCTCGATGTTAATATATAGTTATTTGACTGACCAGGCAAAATATATCGACGTCTGTTCCCAGGCTAAAACGTATGTAAAAGATGCATGTATCATAGATTGCTACACGGTATGTAATGTACAAGATGCATGTATCCTAGATTGCTACACGGTATGTACTGTACAAGATTCATGTATCATAGATTGCTACACGGTATGTACTGTACAAGATGCATGTATCGTAGATTGCTACACGGTATGTACTGTACAAGATGCATGTATCGTAGATTGCTACACGGTATGTACTGTACAAGATGCATGTATCATAGATTGCTACACGGTATGTACTGTACAAGATGCATGTATCATAGATTGCTACACGGTATGTACTGTACAAGATGCATGTATCATAGATTGCTACACGGTATGTACTGTACAAGTTGCATGTATCATAGATTGCTACACGGTATGTACTGTACAAGATGCATGTATCATAGATTGCTACACGGTATGTACTGTACAAGATGCATGTATCATAGATTGCTACACGGTATGTACTGTACAAGATGCATGTATCATAGATTGCTACACGGTATGTGATGTACACGATGCATGTATCATAGATTGCTACACGGTATGTAATGTACAAGATGCATGTATCATAGATTGCTACACGGTATGTAATGTACAAGATGCATGTATCATAGATTGCTACACAGTATGTAATGTACAAGATACGTGTATCATAGATTGCTACACGGTATGTAATGTACAAGATGCATGTATCATAGATTGCTACACGGTATGTACTGTACAAGATACGTGTATCATAGATTGCTACACGGTATGTACTGTACAAGATGCATGTATCATAGATTGCTAAACGGTATGTAATGTACAAGATACGTGTATCATAGATTGCTACACGGTATGTACTGTACAAGATGCATGTATCATAGATTGCTACACGATATGTACTGTACAAGATGCATGTATCATAGATTGCTACACGGTATGTACTGTACAAGATGCATGTATCATAGATTGCTACACGGTATGTAATGTACAAGATGCATGTATCATAGATTGCTACACGGTATGTAATGTACAAGATACGTGTATCATAGATTGCTACACGGTATGTACTGTACAAGATGCGTGTATCATAGATTGCTACACGGTATGTGATGTACAAGATGCATGTATCATAGATTGCTACACGGTATGTAATGTACAAGATGCATGTATCATAGATTGCTACATGGTATGTACTGTACAAGATGCATGTATCATAGATTGCTACACGGTATGTAATGTACAAGATGCGTGTATCATAGATTGCTACACGGTATGTACTGTACAAGATGCATGTATCATAGATTGCTACACGGTATGTACTGTACAAGATGCATGTATCATAGATTGCTACACGGTATGTACTGTACAAGATGCATGTATCGTAGATTGCTACACGGTATGTACTGTACAAGATACGTGTGGGGCGTCTGTGGCCGAGCTGTTACGGTCGTTGACTTCAAATCACTTGCAGTAGGTCAGTGGTTCTACCCGTGCCCGTGACTGAAATACTGCTCGGAGGGTCATCTGGGATCTTCCTACCCCAATAATAGTTGGAGAGTCACCATATGACCTAAGCTATTGGTACGACGCCCCCCCCCAACAACAAACACAACAAGATATATAAGTCTAGACTATGTTAGGTTTACCGTCACGCTCGCCCATATGGTTCGCTGGAGGCGAGGGTGAATAAGCTCAATCACCATCGGTTTACCGTCTAATTGATATAAACTAATGGGTTAGTTGAGACAGCTTTTTTAACGTCATGACACAAAATACAGAGGGATGTAGGATCTTACAGAAGTGCTTACTGCATACAATATTTTCTGAACCGAGTATTAGTTTAATTAGTTTAAGCATATTTTTTCGACATTTCCGAAACCATACATTTGAAAACAAATTGTTTGCCTGTATACTTTGAGCCTTATTAAATCCGTAAGGTGCATCCGTACGTCGTAGTAAATAGTCCCCGATAATCAAACAAACGACTCCACTAAAAAAATCGAGATCATATTTTTAATCACTGTACTAGATCCTGCTATCGCATATTTAACATTTTATTGATGTTCAACAAAGCATGAAGGCACAGTTGCAAACTATATGCCAAATGTGTCAAACGCAATCTGCCTTACTGCGACCAATCAGAATAGTTCTAACTTGTATTACACGTGTGCACATACAAGAAAATATGTCATGGCTGTAATACACTGAATACAAGCAAAGTTATGTGATACATATAGTTTAGTTTAAACTTTACAACGAAGGCGAAACAAGCTTTAACAACTTATATTAATCACATTCGTTGGCGCGGATGAAAGCGTATATGTTGCCATTCGTGTGGGAGGAAACCGGAGTACCCGGAGAAAACCCACATGTCCGATCTGGCGACAACCTTACCATTTCACATACTCCCCGGTCCGAGGATCGAACCCGGGTTGCATTGGCGAGAAGTGAGCGTGCTAATCGGAATATAGTTTATTAACATATTAAATCATATGACGACAAAAACCAATACAATCTGGGTGTCAGAAGTGGGCTATATGTGTTGACTATTTTTTTTTAGTTTTTACACTTTATTTATTTTACAACGATTGCGAAGCAAGTTTTAACAACTTATATTAATCACTCTCGTTGGCTCGGATGAAAGCGTATATGTGGTCATTCATGTGGGAGGAAACCGGAGTACCCGGAGAAAACCCACCTGTCCGATCTGGCGACCATCGTACCATCTCACATACTTCCCGGTCCGAGGATCGAACCCGGGTCGCATTGGTGAGGAGAGCGCGCGCTAACCACTGCGCTAATAGGACAGACTATTGACTATTTTGATCCATCTTGACATGTGACAAATCAATTAAATGTTGAAGGATATCTTCAATTACGGCTTCGTGATAAATGCAAGGAGGAAGCTGTGGTTGTTTTCCTTATTTCTATTGAGATGTATATGTCTGATTGTAAGCGGGAAGTTGTTGCATACAATTATGTTAGCTTTGTTATCAGAATCTATCACTGCCGCTGTACAAACACGCACTTCCATTATGGGACGTATATTATTAGTTCACCTGAGCAAAGGCTCAATGCAAGAGATTATATAGTAATCGAATTTTGTCAACATTTGCCATGCAAATTTATTTTTCAATAGAGTTTGTTCAAACTTGGCCGCAACATATATTTTAATGAAAGGTCGCATCAGTTCGGTAAATATGTCCACTTCCGCCAGAGAACTGGGTCACTGTGTCAACTTGAAGACGAAAATAACATACTAAACACTGCTTTAGTAAAGGCTGGTGTACTCTCGAAAATTGGTGCTTTTCGTATAAACTAGGTCACTATGTTTAATTAAAATAATACCTGGTAATTTGCATGTAGCAGTTCTATTTTTGATTCTATTATATTCAAACTTGGTCAGAAGTTATATCTTGGTTAAAGCTCAGATGCTTTCGATAATGGGCGATTTTCGTAACATATATTAGTAGGTCAACAGGTCACATTATCGAACTGCACTGTAAGCACTGTATGGTCCTGCTCAGTTAACTGGATGGTTGTGTCAGGTGAGGGAACCAGTACCACTTCGTCCTGCTCAGTCCACCTGTTCAATATTTGTCAACTTTGGTTCAATCATTGTCACAAAGTGTGTGTGTTTACGTTTATTTATCGTCGCTACCGGTTGCCCATATGAGCGACGCCTCCTGAAGAGATTAGTCATTTTAGATTGTTGGAGGATAGTGCAATGATACGCACAGAGAGAGACCCATTCCAGTGTCTCCTCTGGTTCTTTTACGTGCACGTGTCGCAAACTCTCCTTTTTATATATTACATGGTAAACATTTGGCCATATATAGAAACAGTTTAATGTATTTATATAATACATTACTATTTATATATAACAATAATAAATATTTCGTGCAAATTGGGGTTTTGCACACACGGTGTAAAGCACCGACACGAGACCTCGGCTTAACGTCCCATCTGAAAGACTGTTAATTTTATTATGGTCAGACGGGGGATCGAACCTTTGTCACAAATTGCATTCTGGTGAAATTTAAGTTCCTCGATAATCAGCCAGCCGTAAACTCTAATTTACATTCCAGAAGGTCCCTAGCATGTGGATCATTAGCCTGGGTTCCAGTCTGTCGATATTTCACTTTTTAACTTCTGTCAAAATGATCATAAACTCAATACGGCCCAATTAATAGTCTCGATGTTAAAATATATTTATTTGACTGACTAGGCAAAATATATCGACGCCTGTTCCCAGGCTAGTGGATCATGGATGGTTAATGGTAACACACAATGTATTTATTGTTTCCATAGCCACATCTTAACTCTTTCAGCGCCGAATAAATTCAGAGCATGTGTCTTATCAGGATCTATGTTGTTTGCTATTCGTATATGTGCTTCAGCTCTTCATCTTTTGTAACGTCGATTGTATGTGACATTGGTGGTGAAAGAGTAAAGCTATCCTTAGTCTATATATCGCCATAGAAATTACATCTGGGCGAATATGCTTTAATACATCGAATAGGTCTTCCAGTTGTATAACCGATACATAATCGGACATTTTTAAATGTATCACGTAAGCTTGATATGTATGTTCAAATAACATTTTAACTCTTTCACCGCCAATGTCGCATAAAAGCGACTTTGCAAAAAGCCGAGAACCCGATCAGACAAACAGAACGTGTCGTCTGATCAGGCTGTATGTTGATTGCTCTTCAGACAGTGGAGCTGAAGCACCTATCCGAATAGCAAACAACATAGATCCTGATCAGACGCGGCGTTACGCTGATCTGGATCTATGTTGCTTGCACATGCTCTCAGTTTGCAAAATAGTCTGTACCGACACATAGATTCATAATCCGTGTGATTGTTCGTAAACAAAAGTGTACAGTATATATTAAACGCGATCGCAAGACCTCAGGCAACACTACACCTGCAGGTGCGCTGCAGGTGCGCAGGTGCGCTGCAGGTGCGCGGCCGATTACTTCCCCTGGTATTTAGACTGCTGTGACGTCACAAGCGAACACGCAATATTGGATTCAGTATACTCTGTATCTGTATGTTACTTAGTAGATCCCAATACTGGTATTTCACTACGGGGAGGGGTGCGCGCTTAGTAGCAGCTCTGGAGGCCTGTCTTGAAGGCCTCGACTGTCTGGGCGCTTGTATGAATGTGCATTGTTTTCTGTAATATATCTGGTTATTTATTGTGATATATTGGTGTTGTACACATTGTTAAAATATATTAACGTTTATCGGTGAAGTAATACTTACTTGTATCGCTTGATCGACCAGACGTTCGGAAATACGACTTTGTTGCCTGAAAATAGCAATAATTAAAACACTGTCATACATTTGTACTTGCATTCCATTATTATTAATATTGGACTGCTGTCAAAAGTCCAGAGTATTATATTTAATCCTACGTGTACATGTACGAAATTAACAATTTTAATTAGATAAGTGTGTGTTTTAAGTAAGATATAAACATCAAACGGATCTAATATGTAAAATATTGGAACTGTTCTCGGCGCTAGGCGCCTAATACAGTCCAATATGTTACATATTTGATCGTTTTCGGCTTATATCCAATACATAATGAAGTTTATATATATATATATATAAGATTCAACATTAACTTGTACTTATAGAATATGTGAAGTACCAGCTCATATATTAGAAATTGAATCACGTAGATGGTATGAACAAGAAAAGAGTATGATGGATGATCGAAAATGTCAATTATGTAATACATGTAGTTTAGAGGATGAATTTCACTTTTTGATAGAATGCCTTCTGTATCATGAAATTAGAGTTCTTTACATAAACAAAATATTGGAAAAGACTGAACGTATTAAAGAGTTGTTACGAGTTATTAGTTCATGTGCTGTTTGAAACTTGTCGATGTATATTTATAAAAGTTTAGAAACAGAATTAATTGTCATATTTGTTTCACTACCATCACTAGGAGCCTCCGTGGTCGAGTGGTTACATTCGTTCACTTCAAAATCACTGCCACCCTCACCCGCACAACTGTAGGTTCGATTCCCACCGCTTTAAAGTGATATAGCTATCCAGCGGGCTTGCGGAAGGTCGGTGGTTCTACTCGGGGGCCTGCTCATACAACTGGGAGGAGCATCAGGGAGAATTCCTCCACCAATATGACCCCAGGTGTTGCTGTTGGTGTGACTTTTAAACTCCACAAAGACTGTTAATTGTATTAGGGTCAGACGGGGGGTCGGACCTTTGTCACAAATGGTGAAATTTAAGTTCCTCGATAATCAGTCAGCCGTAAACTCTAATATACATTCCAGAAGGTCCCTAGCATGTGGATCATTAGTCTGGGTTCCAGTCTGTCGATTTTTCACTTTTTAACTTCTGGCAAAATGATCAGAAACTCAATACGGCCCAATTAATAGTGTCGGTGTTAAAATATATTTATCTGACTGACCAGGCAAAATATATCGACGCCTGTTCCCAGGCTAAACCAACAATACAAATCAATATTATCTTACCGGTTTATTCCTTAAGTTTGACGGACTAACGTTAAGTGATGGCGCTGAGTCACTGCGAGCTTTTTTCGCTTGTTTTTTGAAAAAGAACTTTTTTATTCTTGACGCCTTGGTGTGTTTGTCGCTATTTGGAGATATATGGGGATCCTGTAAGGAAAACGTGCATACATGTATATTGCGATCGTAAACGGCTATTAAACAGTAAAATGAGACATTAGATAGTAAGAGAAAGTGTTGCTAGCAATTAATGTCAATGTCAAGTGCTATGATTGGTTGAGTTTGAGATTTTCTCTTGGCTCAACCAATCAGAAGCTTGAGACTGAGTTGTCATAACATTTAAGTTTATTTAACGTTACCGGTTGCCCATTTGAGCGACTGGCAGTGTACCTTAACAACAGCTTTTCTGGGCAGGTTCCAGCGGTTAACCAGTACTTGGTGCACCAATCTTCGTAAGAAACTGCCAACCATTTCAAATAAAGAGGCACGGGGTCTGAGAAGGGTTCGAACTCGTGACCATCAGTGATAATATGTTACAGTGGTATACAATTCAGTGATCTTAACCACTCGACCACGAAGGTGGACAGACTGTGTTAAGACATGGCGACAAGTATTATAACACCTATCCCAGGTCCCAGAGAACTGGCTCCGAGGTTATAAAACATTTTCTCCAATCTCAAACTCAGTCTCAAGGTTCTGATTCAGCTGACAGTAAAACTCAGTATCAACCAATCAAATCACTTGAAATCGAGTTTGAGTGTGTGTTTTACGTTTATTTATCGTCGTTACCGGTTGCCCATATGAGCGACGCCTCCTGAAGAGATTAGTCATTTTAGATTTTTGGAGGATAGTGCAATGATACAGACAGAGACCCATTCCAGAATCTCCTCTGGTTCTTTTACGTGCACGGTGTACAGCACCGGCACGAGACCTCGGTTTAATGTCCCATCTGAAAGACTGTTAATTGTATTATGGTCAGACGGGGGATCGAACCTGCGATCCCTAGATTACCAGTCCAGCGTGTTACCACTGGACTACAGATACGTCTGTGGTCGAGTTTGATATCTGAGAAGAGTTTTATAAACTCGGGCCCGGTTCTCAAATCTCCAACTCAAGGTTCCGATTGGTTGATACGAGTTCAAACTCAGAATCAAGCAGTTATATCACTCGAACTTGAATTTTAGATCTGAGACATGTATAACCTTGGAATCAGGAAGACGACAAGATGTATTCAATCAAAGTCAAATATAAATATTTTGATCTGAAAGTAATTTGTCGATTATACTGTCGCCGTACTTAGTTGTACAGGATAGTATCTCTGTGTCAGAGTGGTCGCATACTTCTTGCTCTTGCTCCTATAGGTTCGAATTCCACTTGTGGTGTCGACCTATTTTATGTGAGGAAGCAATTTAGCTAGATTGCGAAAGGTCGGTGGTTCTACTCGCGCACCCGTTCCTGCCTGACATCCGGGGTGTTCCCCCGTCAATAATAGTTGAAGAATCGCCATAGCAACCTAAGCTGTTGGTGCGAAGCAACCAAAGAAAACGTAATGTCGTATTTAAATCCCTATATAAAATAATATTTCCTTTTTTTAGTAGTTCGTTTCATCATTGTACTTATATGTGGGTGGGGTTAGGTAAATACAAATATGTTACTGTTAATTAACTAAACATATCACAAGTGCATGCATGTTAAAGACACAGTATCTAAATGTTATATCCACTAATTATTCTGGTTACTTAATTCAGTTAATATTAGTTCAAGAAAGAAGAAATTTTATTTGAAATCCATGACGTACAACATGTATACACACACAGCAACATTAACAGTGGTGACAAATCTTGCAGAGATTATATATATTAATGTATTATATTATATTATAGTATATATACTGTATATGTATATGAAGACATGTTATGACATAGAAAGCTATCATGTTCATTATGTATTGTTGGCGCCAGTATGAGAAATAGATGCACACGGGGACCTTTAACTTACAGGGCGAACGCTCTACCGACTGAGCTAACCGAGCCGCTTGTAAATACATATTCTCCGCAATTGTGACTAAGTCCGTACCGTGACCACCTTCCAAACAAATTGGAACTTTTCCACGAATTATCCAGGGATAGAGAACAATGTAAACATGTCCTATCGCAGGCCCTCGTTAGGCGCCAATTGTCCAGGGATAGAGAACAATGTAAACATGTCCTATCGCAGACCCTCGTTAGGCGCCAATTGTCCAGGGATAGAGAACAATGTAAACATGTCCTATCGCAGGCCCTCGTTAGGCGCCAATTGTCCAGGGATAGAGAACAATGTAAACATGTCCTATCGCAGACCCTCGTTAGGCGCCAGTTGTCCAGGGATAGAGAACAATGTAAACATATCCTATCGCAGACCCTCGTTAGGCGCCAATTGTCACAGGGCGAGAACAATGTGCAGCCAACCCAGGGCTTGCAGGACAAACGCGCTACCGACTGCACTAGCCGAGCCGCTTACACGTGTAATATCCGCGATGGTGACCGTAAGTCTGTGTTCTATGTAACCTCATGGGGGCCTTATTGGCTATATGGAATATTGAGAAGAAATAAAGATTGTCATCGCAAAACTGGATCATAAGTATGAAATCTGATCTTTAAATACATTTCTTAACCCTTTCCCTAATAGAAGCACCTATTGACGCCATTAGCAATACGACATACATTGACAATGTAGTAGCCAAACCAATGTTCATAATAAAGGCCAGAATCTCATGTAGTTCCAGTAATATCTATGGAGGTGGGATAGATATGGCCACTACGTATCCACTACATGATAGCTATACAGCTGTCGTATGTATGGAGATATAATAGTATTAACCTAAATCTCTATGAAGGAAAGGGTTAATACAATGTATGTGCATTATTAGCAAATTCCAATTTCAGTATGCTATGATTATGAATGTCTGTAAATAGTACGTTTTAATCCCCGGGGCCGTAACTAATGTTGCTATAAACGTGTGGCCCAACTCGTGTGCTTTTCTTTAATTTGTCATATTTTATTAAACTAATTCCGGGGTTATGGATATTCCTCTTAGGTAATGGTTACTGAGGGTGTGCGCTCCCAGTGGGTATGTTTTTCTCCACGTCAGTCCAAATTAGGGGTACGATTTTCATCATTTCAGTATAAAAGTACTGTAGACATTTTGTATGTTTTACGTATATTTATCGTCACTACCGGTTGCCCATATCAGCGACGCCTCTTGACGAGTCATTTTAGATTTTTGGAGGATAGTGCAATTATACAGACAGAGACCCATTCCAGAATATCCTCTGGTTCTTTTACGTGCACGGTGTACAGCACCGACACGATACCTCGGTTTAAAGTCTCATCCCAGTCGAGCGTGTTAACCACTGGACTACATATCCGTATAGAAAAGACATTTAGTAAATCTTTTAGCCTAAATGCGTGGACGCGCGTTCATGCGCATGCGTGTGCGCATGCGTGTGTGTATTTTATTGTGTACATAGATGTACAATACTAATAAAGAAAGAAATAGAAATATACAAGATAGTTTAATAATTAGTATTATATAAAAGTATTAAGTTAATAAGAATTAATTTATGGGGAACCTCTTAATCTAGGAGGTACTACGATCGCCATACTTGCCACGCGTAGTGATACCAGTGGTATGGTGAGAATTCACTCATTTAACTTGACCTGGATATAACTATTATGAACATTTTAGAATCTGTTATTCTGATTTACAGCAAACCCTGTCCCAAAATCCATGTTAATCTTCTGGAAACAAAGCTTATTATAACATAATTAATGGGAAAAGAATTTTGAAAATCGCACATTAAACAAAGAAGTTATGATAAGTCGAGCATTTCAAAAAATGTGTAATAATGGCGGCCATCTTGGATTAACCATGTCACATGACTATTTCTTTTGTAAATCAAATGATACTGATTTTGTCAAATTTACGTTTCTGTTAAATGCTGGCCTAGTCTATGTAGCTGCATTTATTTATTTTTATTATTATTGTGTTTGCATTTTCAGTGGTACATATGATTTATATTATTTTCACTATAAAGAAATCAATTTGGTGTAGTTGTGACGTCATAAATACAACACAAATTCAAAATGGCTGCCATTTATTTAATATTTCAAATATTCACTCTTTATCTAGAGATTTTCATATTGTTTTCGGCCCAAAATTGTTTAAATGTGAAAACGGCATGTTGATGTTTTTCCTTTAAGAGAGTAGTTATATATTGTTAGTATATAGTTCTACTCACCCTCAAACCCAGCATGCTTACCACGTCTTTGTGATGTTCTACAGCCGTACCAAAAACGTCATCAGTTTCTATCAAAGCGTTTTTCTCTGGATCTGTACGTAAGAATACATGTCTTTAGCCAAGATAGTTTGCTACTACATGTATTTAAGACCAAAGTAAATGTCTACCTAAACTATTTATACCATAGATATAACAATTGTGACTTGTAATTTTGTTTACTTCACTCACAAATTAACATTAACATCGGCATTTTCTGCATAATATACTAGAGGACAGAAAAGATTACCGCGCACTTCGGAAAAACAATAACTATATAAATACATAGTTTTAAACATTTTTGAATATTTTTAGTTGTTCAGTTTGTGTTTTGTAATAAAGATGTGATATATCTTTGATAGAATCCTTCGTATTTCGTTTCATGTAATAATAATCATATAATGTAGGTGTGCGTTTATAGCACATACTGATCATGTGTTTACATATTATAGTGTATAGCACATAGTGATCATGTGTTTAAATATTATAGTTTATAGAACATAATGACCATGTGTTTAAATATTATAGTTTATAGCACATAGTGACCATGTGTTTACATATTGCAGTGTATAGCACATATTGAACATGTGCTATCTCTGATATAGTTAATTATTCTTGATATTTTATTTATCACATAACTTTGCTTGTATTCAGTGTAATACAGTCATCACATATGTTCATATATGTCCACACGTGTAGTAACACCTGAAAATATTCTGATTGGGCGAAATCACAGGAATGTAAGATCCTTTATTTATTTGATTTAATTTATTAAAAGAAAATACTTACATTGTTCCACATACTATTTGCTCATTGTTTGGGTGGCGAAATTAAGTGACATATGTTTAGGGGGAAATTAAAGCTCATTATGCACGAAGGACCGTGTACATATTAAATTCCTAAAATTAACACATACCAATTTTAACAATATCGTTGATATTCGCAATATTCTGGAATGGCGGAGATTGCACGGCGGTTGATGTTGGCATACATGCAGCTGTAACAAAGGGCAATTGAAATAGTATCCAGTCGTTGCTTAACCAAATCAACTTTCTAATAAACGTGATAGTTCCACTTTTAAAAATGCCCTAGCCTACAAATAATTATTTTGAAATAAATATAAATAAAACATCACGTTGGTTTATTATCAAATTAAATAGCGTGATGTTTAGAACCGGAAGCTTGAATTTAAAATGTATGTTTAATTAATTAAAACGGAAGTGAGGACCAATAAATTCTGCAAGAAAATGTGGTGTTTGAAGTTTTATGAATATTGCACAAAATTAGATCCTTTGAGAAACTAGGAACAGTAAAGATGACACAACAATTGAATGGAGAGCATTTTGATTAGTGGGGGAAAAACGAAACATTGAGCATGGGTGTTGGCGAGCATGGACGGTGGCGAGCATATACGTTGGTGAGCACGGGCGGTGGCGAGCATGGTCGTTGGTGAGTATGGGCGGTGGCGAGCATGGTCGTTGGTGAGTATGGGCGGTGGCGAGTATGGGCGGTGGCGAGCATGGGCGGTGGCGAGCATGGTCGTTGGTGAGTATGGGCGGTGGCGAGCATGGGCGGTGGCGAGCATGGGCGGTGGAGATCATAGGCGGTGGCGAGCATGGGCGGTGGCGAGCATGGGCGGTGGAGATCATAGGCGGTGGCGAGCATGGGCGGTGGCGAGCATGGGCGGTGGCGAGTGCTTACCTGGTAGGTTGTCATCTCTCTCCGCTGGAAATAAATAGTAAAATAATGAATATTTATTTGCATATTATGCATATTATAGTAATATAATGACTATTCACAGGACTATAATTTATATGTATATAACGAACATTTATTTGAATGTTTATAAATTATAGATATAAAACATGGTCGAATAATACACAGTACCATAAATCATAGAAACAACATAAAATGAATACATTGTTTGGTCAAAATTATGTATTATACCTTATAATATACATGACCTATCGCCCTTATCAATTAAACAAGCACGTAAAATAGCACACACTAAATTTCGAGATGCACCATATTTGCAATGGGCTCAATTATTCCACCACTTCACACATCACGGCGCCTATGTATCCCTACTACCCCCCCCCCTGGGGTTTTATTGGAGTTTTCATTTTCTGAGACCAATGATACGCACGTGCGTACTTGCGTATGCACAGCGACGGGCCTGACTCGCATTGTTTATTATATATATAAATAGTTATTGATGAGGTAATCAATTCACTGTGTTCTGCTAAATCATCCGAAGTAACAGCTGTATGTAACACCAACTAGTGCATCATGAGCACCGACACGAGACCTCGCTTTAACGTCCCATCTGACATACTGTTTTATTTTATTAGGGTCAGACGGGGGATCGAACCTGCGATTCCTGCTACCACTGGACTACAGATCCGTCTGTGTAAGGTAATGATGATTGAGCTTATTTACCCTCGCCTCCGGCGAACCATATGGGCGAGCGTTGTGTAAGGTGTCACTCAAGGACACTATATAAATGTGCGTTTCGGGTGACTGATAATAGGAGGTTACGAGACTCTTTTTGTCTTTGCTCTTGGCTCAGCCAATCAGAAGCATGGTACTGAGCTAGAGATGTTAGAACCACTGTAACCTATCATCACTGATGGTCACGGGTTCGAACCAACCTCACTCAGGTCGTGTCTCATTTATATGAACACGTTGGTGCAAAAAGTACTGGTTAACCGCTGGAGCATGCCCACGAAATATGTTGTTAGGTAAACTCCGTGGCTGAGTTGCTCTGAGTGGGTCTTCCTCCACCAATAATAGCTGAAGAGTCGCCATATGATATGATCTTAACCCAAAAAGGGAAAAATAACAATTGCCACATATCGACAGGTGCATCTAATGGTTGATTGGTGTAAAGTAGTATATATGTGTACTGTGCTTGACACCATCGCTTTCAGTTACCACCGTTGAACCAGCTGGCGTACGAAAGTTTTGCCCTGCAAGTGCATAACCTCTCAGTAAGTAGACAAGCCACATGCAGTACCAGCTCCAGTTGGCGATGCACGTCAATTCCGCGTGCAGCGGCCTGTAGCTGAACTGCAACTCGGATACTGTCTGTCCCCAGACATGCGGCATGTAAAACCAATCGGTATGTGGGCCCTGGTTGATGCCCACTCACAGACCCACAGCCATGGATAAATAGCCCTTGCGCTTTCAGTGTTGGGTGTGGGTCAGAAAAAGGGGCGAGGTAACCCCGACATAAAATATAGAAAGTTGGACAGTGTGTGTGTGTGTGTGTGTGTGTGTGTGTGTGTGTGTGTGTGTGTGTGTGTGTGTGTGGTGTGTGTGTTGTGTGTGTGGTGTGTGTGTGTGTGTGTGTGTGTGTGTGTGTGTGTGTGTGTGTGTGTGTGTTGTGTGTGTGTGTGTGTGTGTGTGTGTGTGTGTGTGTGGTGTGTGTGGTGGTGTGTGTGTGTGTGGTGTGTGTGTGTGTGTGTGGGTGTTGGTGTGTGTGTGTGTGTGTGTGTGGTGTGTGTGTTGTGTGTGTGTGTGTGGTGTGTGTGTGTGTTGTGTGTGTGTGTGTGTGTGTGTGGTGTGTGTGTGTGTGTGTTGTGTGTGTTGTGTGTGTGTGTGTGTTGTGTGTGTGGTGTGTGTGTGTGTGTGGTGTGTGTGGTGTGTGTGTTGTGTGTGTTGTGTGTGTTGTGTGTGTTGTGTGTGTTGTGTGTGTGTGTGTGTTGTGTGTGTTGTGTGTGTTGTGTGTGTTGTGTGTGTTGTGTGTGTGTGTGTGTGTGTGTGTGTGTGTGTGTGTGTGTGTGTGTGTGTGTGTGGGTGTGTGTGTGTGTGTGTGTGTGTGTGTGTGTGTGTGTGTGTGTGTGTGTGTGTGTGTGTGTGTGTGTGTGTGTGTGTGTGTGTGTGTGTGTGTGTGTGTGTGTGTGTTGGTGTTGGTGTTGGTGTTGGTGTTGGTGTTGGTGTTGGTGTGTGTGTGTGTGTCCGTGTGTGTGTCCGTCCCCTCTGGTTCTTATACGTGCGTGTGTCCTCTGGTTCTTATACGTGCACGGTGTAAAGCACCGACACGAGATCTCGGTTTAACGACCCATCTGAAAGACTGTTAATCTTATTAGGGTCAGACGGGGGATCGAACCTGCGATCCCTAGATTACCAGTCCGGTGTGTTACCACTGGACTACATATCCCTCTGTAAGTTGGACAGCGATATCAGTCATTGGCTTTATATCAACAGACCAGAGCACCACGCAACATCGCCTTGACAACACAATCACCCAATGAGCATCGAGGTGGTGGCATAACATGGACATCATATTCCATATGAAGACTTGATTCAAATCCTGAATTTTACCTCGCTCGTTTTCACAATCGCCCTGGCCAAGTTCTGTTGTGTTCATGTTGATGTAATTCCCACTCCAGGAGTGACTGTGAGGTGGTGGGGGTTGTTCATCCAACACGGTGATCGTAGACAACCTCGGAGTGCCCGAGAGTCCAGAGATTCCACTGTCCCGTTCCTTCTCTAAATGCAATAAGAATGATATACACAGTGTACATCCGTTATGTCGAATTCCGTCGGACTGAACAAAATACTTCGACATAACCGAAGTTTGACATAACGAAATTCGATATAAGCGGAGTCAGTTATATGTAAAATGATAGTGTCTGAAACGGGACTTTGATCCAGCTTCGAGATAACCAGCGAATTCGACATAACCGACTTTGACATAGCAGATGTAGACTGTATCTACGCATTTAGTTTAAAGCGACACTATATGGTATGGAATAAAAATACTATAACATTTGAAATTTTACGTACACAATCTTGCATTATGATTTGAATAATTATTTTCAGTCAGTAAACACTGTTATTTTTGTGCAATATAAAAGAGCAACTTGTCTAAATCGAGTCGCCACACCCTGCGTACATTCGGAACGCATCACTCTCTATCGGCACTCAGAATAAACATCTAAGACAGCTGTGTTGCGATGCGCACGAAGCATTGTTTACATTCGATAGTCGATAAACAATTCGCGTATACTACGGTGCCATATTTATTTGATTTTTTTCGATTCTGTGTAAATATTTAGATATTCTTAAACACAGTCTTTGGAAATGATATTCCATAAATATCTGATACTTTTTTACCAATTAAACATCATTTATTCCTATATAGTGTCGCTTTAAAGATATGTATAGCATAAAAGTGGCATTATCGTCACCACCGGGTAGAACCACCGACCTTCTGTAGGCCAGCAGGATAGCTTCCTCACATGGAATAAGTCGACACCCTCAGTGGGATTCGAACATACAGCAGCGATAAGGGGTACGTGAATTGAAGTCGACCATTGTTAACTACTCGGTTTCTTGGTGGGCAAAGGAAACCATTAAGCAAGCATGCAGTATTTATTAGTACTATCTATTCCTTATAAAATAGCATCTACCTGGCTTCTCAGATCTCTGACTGAAGTGATACCATTGGTGGAATCTGAGGTTAGCACTCGGCTTAATCAGAATGCATGACATCACAGTACTTTGGTAGTATAATTGAACCTGAACATTTACTAAAACAATATGTTATAAGACTTTAACCCTTTCAACCCCACAGACCTCTAAATAGGCTTATGAAAAGTGTAGATCCAGATGAGCCGGCTCGTGACGAGCCGTCTCATCAGGATCTGCACTTTTTTGCCAGTAATAATTATTACTATTTTTAGATAAAATTACCCATTTTGATAAATGAACTGGTCCAAAGGTAATTTTCTTATTAATTTATTGGTCTGAAAATATCACGCACCAGTCCATGTCAGTTACCTGGGGTTGAATGGGTTAAACTAGAAATGCCAACGAACGGCGATTTTGCTATTTCGAGTGAATATTCTTTGCCATCGCCATCCCTACATGAAACAGACAATATGATTGATGTATTATAGAAAACAAAATGATTGTCTAGATTTTAAAACATACTTATACTACCAAAGCAGTGTTAACCCCACATGTGCTTGAGAAAGTTTTAAAACCTACATGCACAAGCAGCGAAGCAACGTTAATGTTATGCATGTCATGTAAAGAAAATCTATATTTATATAAACAAACATTCATTACCAGCTTTCACAAATTCACTGAAATGTTTCAACATTGATGCCAGGTCAGCATGGCCGTGTAAGCGTGCGATATCATGGGGGAGATAGCCGTCTTTATTTGATCGTACGCATGCGCCGTGCATTAATGGATTCGTGAGCAATACGTCACATAAGTTGACAAGATCAAATTCAGCGCCAAAATGTATCAGTGTTGGCCAAGTAGAACTTTCCGCTTCAGGGTCTGAAATAAACAAAATGATCTACAGATGTTATCGGTATGCTCAAATGTTTTAGTGTGAAGACTAGTTTGGACACCTGGGACACGAAACTGTCATAACTCGAATTATATTACGATCACGTGACTAGGTTGTGAGTCCGTGAAAAAGTTGGCAGTTTCAAACGAAGGTTGGTGCAAGTACTGGTTGACTGCTGCATGGAGCCTGCCCAGGAAAGGTGTTGTTAGGTAAACTACCCGTCGCTCATATGGGCAACCGATAGCCACCTTAAATAAACTGCTAGATGTGACCCGACCGCGTCGTGCATGCGGTAAGGTCGGGGGTCGCATTCCCATGTTGTAAATTTACTGTTATATCATACGTTTTCGGACATCTTATCAACATATCAAGTTCAAATTTATGGTTTCATTCCCCCGTCAGAGGAGTTCCAACTGAGCAGATCACGTCCTATACGAGACGACGAGCGGGAAGCAAAATGCTTAGGGTGCAATGTATGTACAAGGAAGTTTAGATCGTTTGAATTAATTCGGTCATAAATAATGTAAGCGATGTTGTTGAAAATGTAAAATTATCTTCCTTATTAAGGTTTATCGATTATATTATTATACGGATGGAAAGTGAATTAAAGTGGACATGGCTTCATTGTCAAATGAAAAGTAGATCAACCGATAAAAACAACTTCAAAAATCAAATTTTACAGACGGATCTGTAGTCCAGACAAAACAGTCAAAAGTGATTTGGGGTAACTGCAACTCATCTTTAGAAGATAAAATAGTTCGGTTACAAAAGAGAGCAGCTAAACTAATTCTAGATCAGGACTTTGACACTCCATCGCAATTATTATTCTCCCAACTAAAATGGATGACCTTTCCAGAACGAGTCATATATCAGAAGGCTATACAAATGTATAAAACATTACATGGAGCTGCTCCAGACTATTTAAAATCGTCCTTCACTTTTACTTCTGATATACATTCTAGAATTCTTAGATCAACCTCAGAATATCAATTATACACACCAAGATCAAATTGTGAATTATTTCGTAATACATTTGAATTTTCAGGATCATCTATTTGGAATTCATTGCCTCACTCAGTTCAAAATGCTCCAACTATCCAACAGTTCAAAATGCTCTACTTAAGGTGGAACTATAACAATTCAAACTAATCGCGTACTTCTACTGTTATTATAAACGTGTATTGCCATTGCTATATTTATTAGAATCGGAAAATTGCTGTCTTCAAGTTGATTTCATACATATTTTGAAGATACCACTACAAGTCAAATCTGCACATTGTTAGATAGATCTAGTATCATTAATTGTCTCATTCCCATTTTCTACTCTGCTAGCCAATTCCATATATCATCATATTCCATTGCATATTAAATATAGTTTCTCTATTTTTCAGCTTTTACATTACTATATTATTCCAATGTGCAGTTCTCACTTATAGTGCTATCTTGTGATTGCATTTGATTGTATATATGTTGAGGGCCTCATGGTAGATTAACTTTTGTTAAATGAGTACTCTCGTTAAATAAAGTCTTTATTATTATAATTATTATTATATAAAATAGCGTGACCGAATTGAAAGTCCATAATTGACACATAAATGATTAAAAATGACCGCAAACCTGTTTCGTAGACTCGTCTGCCACTGAGCGAGAGATGCCTGAGGGTATCTATGTTCTGGACCATTGACGACATCTTGTTATCAAGTTGTCGGACGCCTTTCTCTATGCCCAGGCAACGACACAACAGCTCCTCTGGATCCGTCACCTCCTCTAAAATTTCCCGAATGTAGTCTAGTTTGTTTTTTCCCTGTATTTCCGATGTTGGGGTATTTGGTTCACGCATAATAGTATCTATGTTTACATATAGCGAATCGCGAGATGTGTCACTATTGTTTTCAGTTACTGGACCGTCTTCGGCATTGTGTTCTGCTGGGTCCGTTTGGGTGGACACAGAAACTGTTACGTGATTGTTAGCAACAGTTTGAGCATTTGGTGAATTAGATAGGTAAAATTTAGCAGTTGATTGGTCATTGGTTGATGGTATGCTAGAGTCTGACTCAGTAGAAGTGTTTGCACAGTATGTGGTGTTGTCTACAGTTATGAGCCTTGAGCCTAACCACTCTCCATCCTGTGTCACGGATATATTTGTGGAATCTTTGCCTGAAAACACAATACCAAAGTATATTGCACTGTAAAATATCGAGGCAGTTTGCGTGTATATACTGACACTAAAATAACTGTGCACTTTTATATTGAGCGTTACGTTTTCGATACAAATTTTAGAATAATGAATTTTACTATCATGAGTGAAGAAAATAATTCACTAATTTACCCAATATTACGCACATTTTGATGCCAAATATGCCTATATATTTTTTTCTAAAAGGATATAAAGTTGACCTCTAATGCAAAATTGCACAGTTTATTTTTAATGTCGGTATGTATTTATCTATATATTCGGCAGCATCCTCTCGTGAGTATTACGTGCAGTCGCGAGCATTACGTGCAGACGCGAGAATTACGTGCAGTCGCGAGCATTACGTGCAGTCGCGAGTATTACGTGCAGTTGCACTGCCAAGAAGAAATCAAGGCAGGACAAAAGTGCGCGTAAAAAATACACAACGAGAGGTATCGGTGAGTTACTACCCGTGAATACTCGTTCAAAGTAGATAGGTCCTATTACGTGTTTCCTCTGTTTTTATCGTAGTTTCCTTTGCAAAACAGCGTTTCGAAGAGAGCCGAATGAAGGAAAAAAGACTAACCCAGTCAAACTAAGATTATATATATTTCAACAATGTTCAAGTACATTGAAATGTTACACATGAAGGATTTCTTTACTGCAAACATTGGGTAATACTGGTTATGTAACGAATAGTTTATACAAATTTTGTGGACATATAGTTTATACACATTTATACACATTTATTTTAGCTCGATTGCGAAACAAGTTCTTACAACTTATATTAATCACTCTCGAGACCTCATTCCTGATGGAATCCATCACCACGAGGGAGAGAGGAGAGGCAATGTGGAATTTAAATGCCTTGCCTAAGGGTACAATCGTAACGGCTCCAGCGAGGCTCGAACGCCGGACCTTAGGCACATGAAACGAACGCGCATCCATTGCGCTATCACGACTTCCTTTAGCATTATTTTGTTATTAAAATGTTTGTGTTTGATATTGTGACTATAAGTTTGAACTGGAAAATAACTAGCCACATGACTACCTGTGGCTTATGTATACATTTGCTAGCCACTGAGGATCAAAAAATGTATGAAACAGATGAGCCGAATTAAATAGGTTACGGGGCTATGTCGTCTTCAATGTGCTATATATTGATCCAAAACAAATACTTTGTGAAAATAATCAACAAAATGCACTGTCACCACGCTCATTTTTAAAAATTAAATATTGACCCAAATGTGATGTTTAAGAAATAATAAGTATATCGTGGTATATCGCAGAATAATCCGAGTTTGACGTTCTTATGCGTAGAAATATATCACGATGACCGAAGTCCTGAGTGATATATTTCTATACGCATAAGAACGACAAACGAGTTTATACACAACTATTGTAGCTCGATTGCGAAACAAGTTCTTTCAACTTATATGAATCACTCTTGAGACCTCATTCCTGATGGAATCCATCACCACGAGGCAGAGAGAAGAGGCAACGTGGAATTTAAATGCCTTATACTTATGTAAGTGTCTTAAATCACCAATTGACTTCTCTCTCTCTCATGGCGATGGATTCCATTATGAATGAGATCTCGAGAGCGCTTAGACTAATGTTTATAAACATGTTTCCAAATCGAGCTAAAATAAATGTGCATAAACAAATACGAGGGGTTTGACATTTCAAGGAGATAGATAGTCGCAAATTGCCCTGTCGCCCAGTCCCTAAGATCACATGACCAGTAACGCGAAACCCCCGACACACAAATACATCATATTTAAGACATACATCAACGAGTGTCGACACTTGGCTAACCGTTATCACATGCCGTGATCGAATTCTCCCAAAAATCACTTTCTGTGTGTTTTATGTTTATTTATCGTCGCTACCGGTTGCCCATATCAGCGACGCCTCCTGAAGAGATTAGTAATTTCAGATGTTGGAGGATAATGCAATGATACAGACAGAGACCCATTACAGAGTATCCGCTTGTTATAGTACGTACACACTGTAAAGCATCGACTTAAACAACTGCAAATTGCAATATCTGCCTTATAATAAGCGTACTTTACGGTCTCCAATCTCCATAGCAACGAAACTAAATGGCTGAAACATTCTTGAAAGCATGCTAAAATGAGATTAATTGATCAAAGTGGACATAGTGAAAATGTACAATTTGATTTCCTTTGGTCCATTTTCACATGACACCAACTATATATACATGTATATTTATTGCAAGATCGCAACCTTTACCGATGGTAAAACTATATGTTAGCACGCAATAAAATCGCGACTTCCTTGTGCCTATCAGGTTTTATGCCTGTATACATAATTCGTATACTAATCAGTTTTTTGGGGGAAAAGTAAAAATGTACAATTTTCCCCATACGGTCCATTTTCACGTGACACTAGTAAATTATATACTTATATCAACGCAGCCATTACTGGTGGTAAAAAGCACTGTCAGCACGCAATAAAATCTAAACTTCCTTGTGAATATCGGGTTTTGTACCTGTATTGCAAATTTCTAATTTGTATTCAACACATACATAGGGATGGCAACAAACAGCGATTTTGGTATTCGAATATTCGGGCGGGAAGGTATTCGAATATTCGATAGGAATTCTATCAAAAAACTCAAAATCACTCAAACTCTTATAAAAAATTGCTTAAACGTCATCTTCTTCTTGTACTGCCATGCAAATATCACGACGACTCATTCAGTTATTGTTATCGGCCACTGTACATCCATGGGGGTTGTCACAAATGTAACCATTGTCACTTGAACTGCTTATATGTTAAATCCAATTTGCATAGATTACACATAGCAGTGTTCTTATTCTCAGAGCGATTGAAGTCTTTCCGAAAGTGTGACTGAGCGGGCGGCATTTTTAGGACAATATTTTTTATTATTTAAGATACATTTGATTATGCGTTTGATGTTGGGGGTTTAAAGTCGTACCGATACCTTTGATTATGCGTTTGATGTTGGGGGTTTAAAGTCGCGCCGATACCTTTGATTATGCGTTTGATGTTGGGGGTTTAAAGTCGCACCAACAGGGTGATATGACGACTCTCCGGCTATTATTAGTGGAGAACGACTCCCCCCCCCCCCGGGGGGGCCTTCCGAAGCCCAACCTCAGAATCATATTCCGATACAGATGCCGTGGGCACCGGGGTAGAACCACCGATATTCCGCATGCAATTAGCTTCCTCACATGAATGAATTCTATGCACTCTAATGGGGTTCGATCCTACAGCGGATAGGGGCAAGTGATTTAAAGCTAACAACCGTAACAACTCGGCCATGGATGCCACTTACAGAGTATGTCATGAAAACGAATTTGCTTTACTCTGCCCTAGGCCTTAGTATATACAAATTTATTTTAGCTAGATTGAGAAACAAGTTCATACAACTTATATTAATCGCTCTGGAGACCTCATTCCTGATGGAATCCATCGCCACGACGGGAGAGAAGAGGTAACGTGGACTTTAAATGCCTTGCCTATATAAGGGCACAATCGTAACGGCTCAAACTCCGGGCAGTTCGCGGCTATCACGACTGGCATACCCTTAATAAATGATCACCATTCATCACACTTCACGACAAATATAAAATTCCCATTAGTCAACAAATTGACTCCTGCCCTGTCTAGTAATAACAAGATCGGGAGATGAATAAGCAAGCTGACAATCTGGGTCTGTTATGAATAGCAATAAAATGTCGACTTCCGCGTATTGATCGAGCATTCCCTACATCTATATTCATCACTGCTGGTGACACAAGAAATTGGATACATTAAGTGCTATTCAAATTGCCATATGTGTACTTTGTTTGGGATCAGATTTGTATGGAGTTTTCGGCTGAGTGTAATTACTTACAATGATACCATTGTTGTAAATATGAATCACCTCTAATATACTTAACAATTAGCTTATTTTCAGTATACAATAAGAGATGGATATCGCACTAGTCGCCGTAGGTGTTTTTAGAAAAATAATTCGAACACATTTATTGGTCATACGAATATAATATTCATAATGCATTGTCCAGTATTGAGGAACAAGTTACGGTCATAGCTAGATAGTTTCATTTCTGCATCATGTCATAGTACATACAATAGGCTGTCCGATTAGCGCAGTGGTTAGCGCGCTCGCTTCTCACCAATGTAACCCCGGTTCGATCCTCGGACCGGGAAATATGTGAGATGGTATGGTGGTCGCCAGATCGGACAGGTGCGTTCTCTCCGGTTTCCTCCCACAGGAAAGACGAGAGTGATTAATATAAATTGTTAGAACTTGCTTCGCAATCGTTGTAAAATAAACAAAACAATTACAAATATTACAATATCCTCAATGATTGCAATGTTCTTGTCACAGAAAGCTTCATTGCACCCAACATTATTTTCATATATCACAGACTTTTAACTAATACTGTTTATTTATAAATACACATCCTGGTGGTATGATGTAACTGTTTATAAATACACATCCTGATGGTATGATGTAACTGTTTATAAATACACATCCTGATGGTATGATGTAACTGTTTATAAATACATATCCTGATGGTATGATGTAACTGATTATAAATACACATCCTGATGGTATGATGTAACTGTTTATAAATACATATCCTGATGGTATGATGTAACTGTTTATAAATACACATCCTGATGGTATGATGTAACTGTTTATAAATACATATCCTGATGGTATGATGTAACTGTTTATAAATACACATCCTGATGGTATGATGTAACTGTTTATAAATACACATCCTGATGGTATGATGTAACTGTTTATAAATACATATCCTGATGGTATGATGTAACTGTTTATAAATACACATCCTGATGGTATGATGTAACTGTTTATAAATACATATCCTGATGGTATGATGTAACTGTTTATAAATACACATCCTGATGGTATGATGTAACTGTTTATAAATACATATCCTGATGGTATGATGTAACTGTTTATAAATACACATCCTGATGGTATGATGAAACAACTTACTAGTATGATTTTACAACGTATCTTTAAAGTATCAACTAATAATGACATACAGTCAAGCCTGTATTAAGCAGCCAGTCAAGGGAATCGCATAATGTGGCTGCTTAGCACATATGGCTGCTTAATAGAGGACATATGTATAATAAAACAACATATTGAAAATCTGGAAATTGGCTGCTTAGTACAGGTTGGCTGCTTAATAAAGGTGACCACTAACACAGGGTTGACTGTATGCACATGATATCCCGTATAACTTTAACATTAGATGAAAAGGTTTATTTTGATAATTATTTCCAGTGGAGTCCATGTCTAACAGTCACAAATGAGATCTTGGAAGTGACTATATATATTTATGATGTTATATATTACCCTTGATTTATAACATGGCAATATTAATATTAATGTGATTGAACAGTTTGACTATTTATTGCTTGACAATTTATCCCAAATAATAACTAACATAATAATATAATATAAACATATTAATAATAAAAAGTTGGTTAAAAGTACAGACAGGCTAAGACTATACAAATACTGACTGTTCTTGTCTTTTGCATTTCTTTTAAAAGATGTCCTTTGACAAGTTTCTTAAAATTAATCTTTGATTTAGTCTCTTTAAAGCGGAAGTACATCGCAGAAAGCAAATACAATGCATTGTTCACGTATAAATGTATTGCTACTACAAATTCTTCTGAATACATTCGAACACTAACATTGAACCAATAAACAGTGAGTGTGTGGTATATAAACTTTCAAACGTGAAAGTAGGATTGTATATAACGGACATCCACGCTCCTGAATTGACGTTTGTTTGTCATTGGAGTCAATACTAAACACGCGATTCTTTCGATTAGAGATAATTTAACTAAGATTAGTCTACATATAAATATGCATAGGCACAAATATGAGATATAACGGTATAAATCTGAACAATAATTCGTGTTATTCAGGATACTTGCATTGTATTACGCGTGAATGTCGACTCTATTTACGTTATTTTGTTATATCAACAAACCGCGTATACGACGTGTGTTTATTAGTTGAAATACTCAGTATTTGAGGTAAATATTTGGAACATTATTATTATTATTATACCATATAATAGGAAATTACATTCGCGTTCAACGATGTAGTGTCCCTTTAATATTGATTGGCAACATGTTCCAATCTCTACGGCCATTGTAAAAATAAGAAGTGGATGTAAAATGGTCGCAGATCCGTTCACTCGGTTTCAGACGTATTTAACCCGTGCCCTTAATCGTGTGAATACCTACATCAAAATTATGAATAGTTGATGCTTTCCAATGAAATAATAAACATTTATCACTGAAATAAAATGTGTTTTTTCAGTGGTTCAAAGCTGCATAATAAGAGTTAATTTTTAATTTATCGTCGCTACCGGTTACCTATATGTGCGACGCCTCCTGTAGAGATTAGTTATTATTGATTTTTGGAGGATAGTTCAATGATACAGACAGAGACCCATTCCAGAATCTCCTCTGGTTCTGTTATGTGCACGGTGTAAAGCACCGACACGAGACCTCGGTTTAAAGTCCCATTTGAAAGACTGTCCCATTTGAATCTTGAATTTGAATGACGAATCTCTTCAGGAGGTGTCGCTGATATGGGCAACTAGTAGCGACGAAATTTTACAGCATAAAATAAAAAGAAAATATGTTTGTTTATGTGATAATATTGATTCCAATATTCATTCGCTGAAATATAGTTCCATCATACACCGAAACAACACAAATATACTCTAATATACATGTACAGTCTACATCCGTTATGTCAAAGTCGGTTATGTCGAATTATCCGGTTATGTCGAAGTCGGATCAAAGTCCCGTATCATTTTACATATAACTGGATCTGTTTATATCGAATTTCGTTAAGTCAAACTTCGGTTATGTCGAACTATTTTGTTCGGTCCGACGGAATTCGACATAACGGATGTGGACTGTACATGTATATAATATATATATAGCAGTATTCATGTTTAAAACACTCAATGGCCTAGCACCTGTCTATCTACAAGAGTCATTCAGCTTCCGATGTTCGAACTCAAATCTTGTGATCATCCTCCAATCTCCAACGCTACCCTCCTAAGCCAAAAAGAGGACTTTTAGACACTATTTCTTATAGTCAGGGTCACAAATGTGGAAACAAGTTCTTACAACTTATATTAATCACTCTCGAGACCCCATTCCTGATGGAATCCATCGCCACGAGGGAGAGAGAAGGGACAACGTGGAATTTAAATGCCTTGCCCAAGAGGACACTCGTAATGGCTCCAGCGGGACTCGAACTCAGGACCTTTCGCACCTGAAGCGAACGCGCACCAACTGCGCTATCACGACTTCCACAACAATGAAATCCCTTTAATCCACGACAATTAGACTGAGATGAAATACCTACTCTACATGTATAACAAAGATCTTACCCTCGTATGGCAATTCATAAACAGCGCATTCCGTGCATTCTGGACGGATTTCCGTATCTTTAAGCTGAACCTTTAGACCGCTTTCGGCTAGCCGCCATAGCAGGATATAAACCTTGCCGTCCTGTTACACAGAAAAAATAAAAATTAGATACATGTATTCCTGTTGTCCAGTGGTTTACACTTTGGACTGGTAATCCAGGGATCACATATTCGATCTAGAAAATTAAGTCTTTCAGATGGGACTTTAAACAGAGGTCTCGTGTCGGTGATTTACACCGTGCACGTAAAAGAACAAGAGGAGATTCTGGAATGGGTCTCTGTCTGTATCATTGCACTATCCTCCAACAATCTAAAATGACCTAATCTCTTCAGGAGGCGTCGCTCATATGTGCAACCGGTAACGACGATAAATAAACGTAAAACACACATGAAACATACACTTGCATCATGGCAAACGCTCAAGTCGGAGTACGGTTTATAGAGAACAGTCGTGTATCTCAGACGCTGGTACACAATGAATACTTGTTCAGTTTGAAGACAAGAAGAGGCGACCGCAGTTACAGGAACTGTGTGGAACGGTAGCGACGATAAATAAACTTGGCTGGGACTAGCTCCTTGCAAAGTATGTCTCACCTTCCCGTGGACATCAATTCTGCAGTTATATTTAAGTGATGGAGAGGGGGCTTCGTGGCCCGAGTGGTTACGGTTATTAACTTCAAATCGCTTGCCCCTCACTGCTGTAGTTTCGAATCCAAATGGGATGTCGAATTATGTCATGAGAGGAAGGTATCCAGCTGGCTTGCGGAATGTGGGGGGATTTCCCCCGGGAACCAGTCCGTGCATGAGACTGCTCGGAGGGGCACCTGGGGTCTTCCTCCACCAATATTAGCCGGAGAGTCACCATATTACCTACGTTGATAAGTGCGACTTCGGGGTTCCATCTGTCTGAATTTGTGTCCGTGCCACTTGAAAAAAAATGGAGACAATTTGAAAAACTTGGAGCAAACTAAGAGCCATATAGTTCACAGATAAATATTTGAACCCTGGCCTGGAGGTTATAAAGCTTTTCTCCAATCTCAAACTCAGTCTCAAGCGTCTGATTGATTCAGTCTAGTGTAAAAATCAACCAATCAAATCAATGGAGCTACAGTTTGAGAATAAAGTCTTTATTATTATTATTATTATTATTACAGTTTGAGATTTGAGAACAGTTTTATAACCTCCGACATAGGACTCACTAAAAGCCACAGCCGGATCAGTAGTCCAGTGGTAACACGCTGGACTGGTAATCCAGAGGTCGCAGGTTCGACCCCCCGTCTGACCCTAATAAAATTAACAGTCTTTCAGATGGGACGTTAAACCGAGGTCTCGT